>VZSF01007788.1:1089065-1241894 GCA_013398295.1 Chionis minor | reverse complement strand
GAGTGCGGCCATCCAGCCAGTAAGATGGGCAAGACCTGACAACCCAGATAATTTCCATCCAAGAAGGGTGGAGAAAAAGACAATGCTGATGGTGATGAAGTAGAAATAACTTTTAATAGGACAAACCCTTTCTCTTACACAACAACTGTACTTATGGGGCAGGAAGCAAAAAATGCTTCAGACTGCTGTCCCAGAATACAGAAATACGCCTGTTGAAGGAAAAATAGTGAAAAGTGTGTGAAGAAGGAAATGTGGCAGATAGCCTCACAGAGAAATGGGCAGGATACCCTACATATCCAGGTACCAATTCTATTAACTTACCTATCAAAGCCAAGTTTAGAAACAAACGTCTTAAAAATTATCCTTTGTGTGTTACTGTAAAACTAAAGAAATTCTGCAGTAGACCACCAATGATGATGTATTCTCTCCCACAGCCCAAAGAATCTTTATAACTAACATGTAAATAATCTTACAAGCAGCCTTTTCCTATCTGGCATATCTTTTTTAAGTTTGAGCGTGCACGAACAGCATTTTCCTCAATATGCTGCCTCTAATATTGAATTGCAGACTCCAACCAGCCAGTAGATGTGTAGCCTTTTATGCCTTCAAACCCTGTTTTCGAAACTCATACAAAAACATGAATTAAAACCGTCCTAAATAGTTTGTGCTGAGGAAAATAAGTTAATTCTCATTGCTGGAGAATGTAAATAAACTTCTTCAATCAGGAAACATCTCACAAAGCTGAGATGACTTCCAGCTTTGGTTTTATCTCAAAGGTAAAGAAAAGTACTTCTAAGGTTTCTCTGTATCTCAACATCCAACATCATTGGCCTCCCCCCAGAAATGCCTTATTTTGTGCATTTTAGTACACAAAATCCAACAAACACTCTTGAGACAAGATTTAATCAACAATACAATCTGAGCTAATGCATTGCTAAGCAAATTCTATTTACTGTGTATTGATTGTCATAAAATTAAACGCATGTTCTTACAATAAACCTGAAGTCCACAGAACTTAATTTTATAGAAAAATAATATTCTACTGTGTTACAGAGCTTTTTTCCTCGCACTCTGTAAAAGTATTTTTTTCTTTTTCTTTTTTTTTTATATTATAGTGTCATTGCTGAGCCTAGGGGACATCTAAAATCAATAGTAAAGCCATTTTTATATAGCCTTAAGGATGCACCTAAGGACCCAGTCAGCCTTGCAAGCAGTTTTAATTAACAAGGATAAACTGATGTCAGCACGGTTCCTCAGGACAGTAAGGGTTATTCATATAAATGAGGACTTTGAATCCACCAACGTTAAAAAAATAGAAGTACACCTGCAATATGTCTTTCTTTAAGATGTTGTCTTTAATTTCATACATCTCTAGTTACATTTTTTTCAAAGTCTGGGTTTGGGAGAGGGTATTTTATACAAAGAATAAACCGATTTCTACAAATGCCTACGTTATTTACAAATTGTTACATTATTTACCTCACAGAAACTTAACCAAGTTTGCTACGTATCACACTCTACAAGCCAATTCAAAGACCATAGTAAGCTTTGACTCTGACATCTAATAGTGACTGACATCCAGTCTGAACTGACAGAAACCTTGCAAGCATTGAAAAGTTTCAGCCTCTAAATCCTAGTTCAAATCAAGGAATGACAACTTTTTTATGATTTCTCCTAGACTGAAATTCTGAATTAGGGTAATTAATTTACTGTTGCAATCATACTTCAATGGTAACATGGTCACAACTAGCAGGACTCTACATTTATCCTGTTTAATTGTGTATTGTGGGAAAATACTAAGATGTAAGATAAAATGGATTATATTTCCAATGAAAAAAACCTGATCATTTTTTTTTTTTGCTGACTCAAAGATCAAGTCCCAATGAAAAAATAACTTTTGTTTGTTCTAAACGTTTGACTTGCATTTGAGCTACCACTACTGCCAAAAAAAAAGTGGCTCCTACCACTAGATACCTATTCTGCTGGCAGCGGTATTTCTGCAGGCATCTTCCAAACAAGCAGTACTAGAGAACTGACCAGATTCTGGAAAAAAAAAAAATTAAGCAGTACTTTTTTCCCCAAAGAAAAAATTGAGTTATTGCAGAAAGATTAGTTCCATTAATGAGTAGGCGATGGAACAAAAGCAAGAACAAAAGCCATGGAACAGCAGATGCAGGGTTAAGACAGCTTAAGCAGCACTGTTGTCAAAGCTAAAATGACAATCCCTAAGTCAATGTCACTAGCAGTCAACCTGAGATAGCTGTTGTCTGAATCTTTTCATAGTTACATACCATGTTTCCATTAAATTTCACGGATTGTCTTCCTCCGAAATTTTAGTCAGGTAAAAAGCACATCTTTGAGATATGAGAGACAGAAAACAGAACGTTTCAAACCTACATCCGGTGTTTGTTCTAGTCCGTCAGTTGAGTCCACTTTTTTTACTGCATAGGTAAATTATTAATACTGCTCCCTCTGTATATCTCCTGTGTCTTTTGTAAATATGGCTTCCTACTTCAGAGGTTATTTTCCTCATGTTCAGTTTGTCCGGATTTTATACTCTCATCAGTGAAAATGATTACAAAAAAGAAAAGAATAGTGACAAGTCACTGAATTAATTGAATGAGTTGCTACCATTGCTATGTCATTCTCTGACTTGCTGGCTATGTGGTTATTCTTGACAAACTGCTTGCTTTTAGAAACCAAAAGCTGAACTATTTTTTAAAGCCGATTTGTTTTCTGCTAGAAAATCCTGTTGTTTTCCAGCCCTAAAGGTAAGCCCTGCATATGTAAAACCCTGTCTGGTTTGTTACCAGGTGCGATTAGTAACTCTGAGTTCAGCACCCAGCCTCCACAGGGCTTATACAGCTGCAAGAACATAGTATAAAGATACCAGGTTTAGGGCACAGGCCGGACTACACTGAGATCAAGAACTACAGACCAGGAGCTGGCATTGCAAAAATGTGAAAAACAGATTGGGAAATGGGACTGGAATGAAGATTGCTGGTGAATGGCACCACGTGAGCGCAGGGTCTCAGAAACAATACATCCTCAAAACTGCAGGAGGAGCTGGCAGGGACAGATAGGGTAGTTGACCACTGTTAATACACATAGGGAAAAAGTTCTTTGAGCTCTTACTCATCAATGCAAGATAAAATCTGTGTTGACAAGCACTGAGACTTTGCACTGCCTTGAGTTAATGTGGTAATCCACTTCTGTCGCCATGAACCACATAAAATGGATGTATGACTGTTCTCTTCTGGCATCAAATGAGGCTTACACTGCAGCCCCTCATGAGCACTGCACTGAAAAAATAGTGATAGACAGATCAAAAACTTAAAAAATATACACGGCATCTTCACATGCCATTTGGCTTCTCAAACTCTACCCTATTTACTTCTCCTTGAAAAGCAGTTTGGAAGCTGGTGACACTCCTGAGTTCTTTGAACAAACTTATTTGATACATTTGAGCTCTGAATTGGTCTGTGCCATTGTCTTGCGGTTTTGTTTCCTTACAAAACTTCAGTAACTACTATACTTGGCCTGCTCTGTGCCATAGCACATTCTGCCTGCATTTTTTTTTTCTGCTTCACAGCTTAGTTTCTCGATTACAGTCCCTAGAGAACCACAAAGTTTTCTTACCTCCTATAACTTGATAGAAGTAATTACACTGCTGACTAATGCACGCTCAGGGAGTCGATATTGGTACATTACTATACTGAATGAATACAGATACTTATAGCAAAGACAGCTGTTCAGCAATTTGTCTGGAAAAAAGATACTCCGAAAGAAAAACAGCAAAGGAATTCCTGTAGATGCCTTCTCCATAATGCACAGGAGAAAATCTTATAAAGCGTCTCCATGAGAATAAATTATTTCTGTAACTTTAAGGCCAGTTTTCTGGGAAAATACTTTTTCATTGACTGAAAGAGTAGCTCTTGTTCCAGAATTCCCAGGCCAGTAACAGCCTAAAAGACTGAACACATACATTAGCTTGACAAAAGTTTCTCCAGGATGTGCTGTCTTCAAAGCACAGCAGTAAAAAGGCAGAATTCAGTTGCAATCCTTTATCATTTAAATGATGAAGAATTCAGAACCTCCACCAGGCTGTTAAAAGAGGTAAAGCTTGAAGTATTGAAGTCAAAATGAAGCCTGTCCTTAGACTCATCATAGCACAGAACAAGGGTTAGAGGATTGTCACAAAATCTGCATCTCCAGAAACTTCACTAACAAAATTATTTTGTGTTTTCACCAGTTGCTATATTAAGTGTTTCAGTCAAGGGAGTAAAGGGTAATTCCAAAAAGAAAAACCACACAAACCTTTTCTTTATGGACTACAGAAAAGCTATGGACAGTGAATCCATCAAAATTTCACATGGAATTACTGAATATAGTAATAATAATTAATTGAAAAAAAAGATGGACCTTGAGTGAGATGCCCCATAGTAGTATATACGATTAGTGAGATAGTTCCTGTCCACATGCTGCAATATTAAAATGTCCTCCTGTGAGTGATGCTTTTAATACGCTGTTCACTTTTCCTCTTTTCATCAGTAGATCAAAGAAAGGTTAAAGATACCAAGAGAAAAAAACCCTATTATATACGATCAATATATTTGCCAGTCTCTCATCATCAGATTTGGAAGTGTGACAACTTTTGCAATAAGTTCTTTAAAGCAAAACAATTTAATAATCAGAGCAAAGTCTGACATCCTTTCCACAGACTGTCACATTGTCTGGGCTCAATTCTATTATAGCAATATAAAGATAGGGCCATCTTGGATTGTAGCCTTTCCTTGTCCTTAGAAAAGACAATACTGAAGTTTTTAAGTAACTAAATAAATAATCCAAATTTATAACTTACACACATATTTTGGAGAAACAAACAATTTATTGAGATTTTCTCATGAAAAACATGGTAGGTGGTTAACTATCAGTTAACTCTATCAAAAAATGTTTAGATTTTCTGGAATCAAGGTTAGGACTACATTGTGTCTACTACTTCCCACTTTCTTAGGGATATTAGTAAATACAATCTATTTGAGAATGAGACATACTGTTGGTGTGTTCCAGTGGAGTCCAAGGTACCTCATGCAATTTAAGAATATTCAGGCAATATATTTAATATTTAGCAGATTTCTTTTGTAATTGGGATAGTAAATATGAAAATAGACCCCAAACTAAAACGATGTTCATTTTGCAGGACTAGAAGCAGACCAAAATCTTCCCTTGGCTTTTTGTTTTAATATCTTACGTGTTTGTATAAATGCTTTACTAATGATGGAAGGACTCCCATCATTTCAATGATCAATGAAAAACCCATAACAATTAAAACAGGGCACTGTCACAGGAAGAAAGTTTCACACTTATCATACCTAAGTCATTTTATCTCTTTGTACACCACCCAAGGAGGGTTAATACCAAACCACTGCCACAAGAGAGATTAAGTTTAATATTGCAGTTTCTCCTCTGGAGTTGCTGTGGCAAGGGATGGAACTATTAACTAGCCTCCAACACAGGGAAGGGCTCTCTGGTGAGGGCTCTTCAAGAATTAATTCGCATCAGCCCTAACTAGGCTTCAGCTTCAATCCATATTCATGTAAAGAACACTTTAGAATAGCGATTACTTTGGCCACAGCCTTTTCTGGTGTATATGATGAATCAACTTCTTAATTTAGAAGTATATATACTTCTAAACATATTAAACAATACAATATTAAAGTATTGTTCAAAGTCTGGTAATAGAGACAGTTTAAAAGTTATGGAAAGTCTCTCTATGTCAGTTCTCCCTCTTCCTGTTTCAGTGACTGCAGCAGAAGCAGGAACAAGACCTAGCTTCCATCACCTGTTCCCTGACCCACAGCCTTTTCTTCCAGCATTCTGTAATGCCACTCATCAGTGCAAGACGCTGCTTTCTCCATCTGCCTCAGCCTTGCTGCAAAATACTGTCAGCTGTTGGTGTGTTCGGAATGGAATTCCACAGTACAGACATCCAGCATTTGTTTAAATAGAAATGAAATGGATGTTTAAATATGACAGTTTTGAATGTGCTGGCAGAGGTATTTGGAGGTGATAGTTTACAGGAGGTGATAATTTACAGTTGTCATACATGCATGTGCATACTATTGCTGAATTAGGGGCTTGAAATATTTCTATTTTTGCCTCTGATTTTTCCAGTATCATTTTTAACATATTTGGCATCACATAGCAGGCAAACGCATCATAGTCACCTTTATCAAAAACAGTCTGCAAAATTGTTACACAAAGGTATAGCAAAATCTATTTTGTCCCACCTTTAAATCTTCAGAAACATAATTTTCAACATAGATATATTTAAACAAAACAGCTAAGCATACTCTGCTGGGAAAAAGCTGGATAGCCCTATGTCTGTCTGAGTGAAAGCTATACATAGCTGAGGAAGAAGGGAGGAAATACACACAATGAAAACCAGAAAAGGGTATTTGTCTGAAATACTGAAAATACTGAGATGGAGATAAGGACTTGATTGAAAATGAACAGGAAGGCAGAAGCACAAACAATACAGATCTAGTTCCTAAGGGGCTTGATAAGTTCTGAAATATATATTGCCCTACAACAGAGAAAGTCTAATAACCAGAAGTCCCACAGCATGCAATTGTTACACTCCAAAGACAGAGTGACAGTATATCAACTGTTAATTGTCTTCATGTCTGTATTTGCCTCTTAGCATTGATTTCTCTTACAGTATGGAACTTGACACATCTGTTTGTTTTGTTGTAGGTTGGTTGTTTGGTTTTTTTCATTGGGCACAAGAAAATTAAGATAAACTTTGAGAGGAATACTATTGAACAGACTTTCTGACCAAAATGACTTTCATCAATTTGTTGTTTCACTGCTTGTTTCAAACAACTGGTTTCATCTTGCTTCAGAATGTTTTAATTCTAAGTAAATTTTGTGAAAACAGTTTAAAAACACTGGGTTAGTCTACAGGCTTTTTTAAAATGTCATTAACATTTATATCATAATTAGTAATACAACTTTAAAATATATAAATTATACCCCGCTAGGCTAATCTAAGTACTAAGACTCATAAGCAAGTTATCATGAGATAAAAACTTGCCATGTGTCAAATGATCCATCTAGAATTTATCTGCCTCTCTGCATCTGTTTAGCACAGGGTTAAAAAAAAGCAGATTGTCCTACAATGAAAAAATGCTAGAGCACCACACGGGTGATCCCTACAACATATTTTAAATGTGAAGATAAAAAGCATTCCATTGTACAAGACATCCTGGTAGTTTTCTGATGAAAAAACCTAATTAATTCTACTTTATTAATCCAAAAGGCTCCAGTAACGACCAGAGTCTGTTCATGAATCCCCTTTCTCATTCAATTCTTGTTTGAATTATAAACCAATAATTTCCCTTTTGTTTGATATACCTTCCTTGTTTTCTACCAGGGATAAGTCAGATTTGATACCTTCAATGAAGGCCATTAAGACAGACTTGATGTTTGGAATGGTAATTATTCCTATTAAGGTACTGAAGTCTCCTAATGCTAAGGAGCTGCTGTTGTGTGCCCTCTTCTTTACTCTTCCCTACTGCCACAATATCCAGAATACTTGCATCTTACACTACTGTAGCAAGTTTTTACTCACAGGTGCTTGAACTGATGCATAGGTGAATGCTACATAAGTGTTTTTACTTGAATTGGGAGCATGCCTTTGAAACAAATCTTTTAGTCCTCCCAGTCCTACCAGCCAACACTATGGATCACACCTCCAAATGGACTTTGTTTTATCTTCCAGAGGAGATTAATCCAAAGATACCCTCCAAAGACTAGCAGACATTCCAGCAACAAGACTAGATTAAATCTACACCAAAATACCTCCCTGACTCTTAAAACCAAAGCATGAATGTCAGATCCTCAGCACCAGTAATGTGTGTCTACAAATCTCTTGCTAATGTAGACATAAGCAATGTCTGCTGAATGGCAGTCTACTTCGTGCAAGTAGTGACTAGTATTACCTTAAATTTCTTCTGCCTCCACAGAATCGTCTATCATCTGACCTTTGCATAAGTTATGTGATTAAAAATCACTCAGTAGAATTTAGCTTACAGATAGATTGCTGATAAATCCAGGCACTTTCAGGCAGAATTGTGTCATAATGCTCCTGAAAAAGGAATACTGAACAGTCCTCTAAAACTACCAACTGCATAACATTGCATCCAGTTATGGTAATTCCTGTACTGTGTGTGGACATCTTACTGCAGTTTTCCATGGTCTTGTTTTAGGTGTTTATGAAATCTAGAACGGAGGGTGACAAACGAAGTAGAGTCAGAGAGAATTATAAAGGTATTTGTAGCCTGACTGTTCCACTTTATGGTGGAAAGCCAGAAAGGGATTGTATTTCTACAGACAAGTAAGGTTGTGCAGAAGTTGCAATAAAAAGGATAGCTAAGATATCTATTCAAGAAAAAGTAGATTTTAGAGTGGCTACAGGCATGGTATCTTAAAATATTTCATGGATTAAGCAAACGGTTCCAGGATTCAGGCACATAAGCCATGAAATCTTTTCCTGAAAAATGGGTTAAAAAAGAGCACGCTGAAAACTCACCATAGTGCATAGCAACTAATGAGCTTCCTGGTCCACTACATAAGCGTTAAGTGTTAGTTTTCAGAAACCAGGGATGAATTCTAACCCCAAAAATGTAATTATTCTAAAATACTTGGTTACATTGTGCCGATCTCTACTTAATTTTTAATATTAAAGTGCCAAAATAGGTAATTTCCCTGTAATTTTGATAAGTACAGCATATTTTGCTGTAACATCATCTGATTTTTGGCTCACATAACAAATTTATAAGTTATAAAGGTGTCAGTTACAGTAAAATCAAATGCTGCAATATTAAGCAAAGCAAATTTTCTTTTAGAAAGAAAATAATGTCTTTATTATTCAATTTTTTCATTTCATACCTGAAGACTGTGACATGATTTTAAAAATAAATGATTTCTCCCTATATTCTAGTGCTTAGGAACCTCAGTCATGGCATTCATTCAGTATATGTTACAGTATCAGAACATTGTTACCAGATCAACCTCAGAAAGAGATGAGCTCTCCAGAGGCCTTTTTTCTGCATGGAGAATGGCCGAGGAAGCAACTGTATTTCCAGAATGGCATCACACCACAAATTTCTTCAATGTGGGGACGGATGGAAAGATTCACAAACAAAATATCCTATCGCACTACACAGTTAGAGGAACTCAAAAGGGGAAGCCAAGGTTTTTCCCTTGGCTTAGCTAATGAAAATTCACAGTTTGAAATCTGAGACACCATCTTCTGACACCTGTTTTACAATTGTGCGTAGTGATAAAAACAGGTAAAAGCTACACCAAAGGGAAGAACAGGGAGGTTATGCTGCCTTGCTGAGCCGTAATTCACCTCACAGGAAAATTCTATAACAAAGCATGTATATACTGCCGCCCACTCACAGACGTTTGGTAAGAGAATGTGCAATGCACTTTGAATTGAGAAATGAGAAATAAACTCATACCCCCTTATCCATTTATTTCATGATTATTAAAAATTATGATTCATGATTATTAAAAATTATTATTATTAAAAATACTAAAATAAACTATCTTTGCCTTTCACACATCCATACTTTTGTTATCCTTACTCACTGTGTTACACCTAAAATGAGATCATCCATCTAACTTAAGCAGGAACTAGGTTCTCTAGATTTGGTCAGCTTCCCGTCTCAGGAAACAAAACATATAACATATAACAAAAAATAGCAATAACCACCTCTGAAGAGTTACCCTCAGAATCACTGAGGATGAGCAATTAGGTGTAAAGAATTTCAACAGATCTTTTTCTGAGGTTTATCTTCCCTTTGAAAGCACACAAAAGAATTAAATCTGCCTCTAACTGGAGGAGATCAAATGTAGTAATGCATCCAAAATTTTGCATAAAGTTTTATTTATTTCTGTGAGACAGAAAACAAGAAACTCACATGGTTCTAAATAGTTATTCCCACACCTGAAACTAGTCCACTAGGACAAATGACTATTAGTAAAGGCACTCTCTTCAAATCTGCAAAACTATAAATACATTTATCTTACTGTTAAACATCAGGTGACGTTCAGCTCTAAAGTTTGAGCCTGTCATGAAATACCTTCTGCTAGTACTTCTTCACCTCTTCTTCCAGAGATATCACCTTGCAGAGTAAAGAAGCAGCCTGGAACAAGCACGGTGCCCTCTACCTTCTCCCTCAGAAGCTCATCTGCCTCCCTTGCTCCAAGGAAGCATTTATTAGAATAAAATGCAAAAGAGAACCACAAGGGCAATGTTGCTATTCTTTTTCATTAACCAATACCAGGGTCTTCATTTTAGCTTTTGGGATTTCAGAAAATTCACTCCTGCCTATCTGAGAGTAGCGGATATTAAACTAGTCATGCGTGTAATCCCTGCAGGAAGTTCCCTGATAATGTGTTGGCTGCTCTCACAGCACCCCTGTAAGGAACAGAGCATTCTCAATGCTGATTGATTTTAGTGGAAACTGAAGATGTAACAGAAGTATTTAAAAAAGCGTTTATTTAGAATTTCATACCTGTCACAGCTACAGACTTGTATGAGCTATGAAATTGCCTCAGTGTTTATTCACCTACAGTGAAACACTGAACTGGTGACAGACAAATCTCAGATGTACCAATGCATGCACAGGATACCAAAGATCAAGAGAACCACAAGCTTAACATAAGGTAAATAAGGCAGATTTATGATAGGCATGTCCGACATCTGGGAAATGTGTAGCTTCCTAGTGGTATTCTTACACAGGTATTAACAAATCACACAAAATTAAGATTGGGATTCATCTTCTGCTCTTGTCCCCTCAAAACCTTTTAATAGCTATGTGATAAAACAGAGTTGCCAAGGTGAACATCTGTAGGTCCTCACTCCATTTATACTTCTAAACTGTATATATAAATATTTGAGACATGTCACTCCTATTCATCAGTGTATAATACCTGAAAAGTAGCATATTGTCTAAAAATATTCCGTGGCAAGAACTACTTGCTTCCCTCAAAAGCACTTCCTGGCAGGAGGTTCATCTTCTTCTCTGTTCACTTGGAAATACATCCACCTCCACAGCCAGGTGATCTCCAAACCCTTCCAACTAAAGTGCCCACTGTTACAAAACTGTACTTCAACCTCGTTAAAATAGAGACTATCTTCAGTTAACATAATCACATCTTGTTACTATAAAACCACTGTTGCATCACCCTCAAAACTAACAAAGAAGCAGCTCTGTAGACACACCTTTTTCAGGATTCTGAGAGTGTCAATCTGGCCACAAAGCAAATGCATGTGTCTAAAATTTGCAGGATGTTTGGTACAATAACATAAACATAGTGCAAGCTCTTATTCACAGTGCACTAAACCTCCAGCAAATTTCCTCTTATATATAACCAAACTATTATATTGACAATCCTCTTCCACACACAATAACAATTTTTAATCAAAAAACCCTGCTACACTGCCTTATCAGTAATTATCTTACAGCCACAAATAGGAGTACTCATATGTCCTATTAAGTGCCTCTGTCCACATTAAGACTGCATCTCTCCAACAGCTTCACCCGCATTCCCAAATATTATGGCTACGTTAACAACATCCATCTCAAATATTTGTAAGAATATTACCATCAGCCTATCTACCAGCAGTAAACTATTGCTACTGACAATCAGCCATATCGTAGATAGCTTCCAGGAAATAATTGCTTTATATTGTTTTCTCTTCATGCAACTTAGCCTTTGGGAAACATGGAAAGACAGTTTCATAACCAGGCAACCTTCAGATTAGAACAATATTTTCTGAAGATTTTTTTTTTCTCTTATGTGCGATAATCTCTGCAATTATGCTTACACTTTAAATATCTCACTAAGACTGTATATTCTTTGAAATTTAAAAGTTAAGAATACTCAGTTTGAGATTTTATGGAGCACATGATGCAAGAGTTATCCTAGCCTTTCTCATCAGCATCTTTGCACAAGTCCTTTCAATGACTTTTAGTTTTGTCCATCTCAACGTAACAGAAGACTGAATCCACATGTACAAAAGTGGAGTAAAGAAGAGTGGCAAAGACTGTCTTTAAGGATAAAAGATGATCAAATAGTTTCAAATATTTAATTGTACATGTAGACATAAGACATAAAGAGTCATCTTAATGCTGATGCTAGTTTCGGAAAGAAAATTCTTCAAACAGTTACAATTTGATTGATTAATGAAACATTTAACTCTGGAAGAATGTAAACTCATCTACCCTACTGACATCTTAGTAATCGCCATGGTTGAGTTAATGAAACATAAAGAACTTGGAAAAGCCCCAAACAAGCTACTCTCTCTAGTCAGTTAGTCTTAACAACATGGGTTTGGTGTTTTGGTTGCATTAGTACATAACACTACATTATTCCTGTAATTTAAATCAAATTTACATCCATTTATAGTACTAGATTATGCAGAATGTTACAACCAGTCATTGAAAATGTAGTGTCTGTTTCAAACTAAATAAATTTCCCTCAAGAATGAAGTTTGATGCTGGGAGTGTGTTGTGGTTTAACCCTGGTAGGCAGCTAAGCACCACAGAGATTCTTGCTTACTCTCTTTGATGGGATGGGGGAGAGAATTCGAAGGGTAGAACTGCAAAAAATAACAGGCTGAGATGAAGACAGTTTAAATAAGTAAAGCAAAAGCCGTGCATGCAAGCAGAGCAAAATAAGGAATTAGCTCACTACTTCCCATGAGCAGGCAGGTGTACAGCCATCTCCAGGAAAGCAGAGCTCCATCCCACATAATGGTTACTTGGGAAGACAAACACCATAACTCTGACAATCCCCCCCTTCCTTCTTCTTCCCCCAGCTTTTATTGCTGAGAATGATGTCACATGGTATGGGAAATCCCTCTGGTTTGCTTGGGTCAGCTGTCCCACCTGCGTGTCCCCCCAACTTCTTGTGCACCCTCAGCCTACTCCCTGGCAGCGCAGGTGAGAAGTAGAAAAGACCTTGACACTGTGTAAGCACTGCCTGTGTTACACCAACCCTGCTTTCAGCACAGATCCAAAGCATGGCACCATGCAAACTACTATGAAGAAAGTTAACTCCAGCCCAGCCAAAACCAGTACAGAGTGCCAGTCTCTAACTGCTAGAGCGCTAAAAAGTTGTGGGTTTCAAAGCTACAGTTGTTTTTCTTTTTTAACCATCAAAAGCTTGAGGAAGTCACTAAATGACACTAGTTCCACAGTGACATGCTACCTTTTGCTGGTCAGTCTCTACTCAGTGAATTCCTGTGGGAATTCTGTCTTGTCTTAACATCTTACACTCAAGGTGCAATGACTGACTGACTTTGTTTTCTGTTGTATCCCAATTTGATTGTACAAGAATTGTCCTTGTACCAGTCATCATTTGAACCATGAAGAGGTAAAATGAAATCAGACTACTGTTATTTCTATTCCATTGATCCTAATTAAAGAGATTAAAAGGATTTCATTTCACTAGTGCCCTCAAAATTATATAAAATAGTCTACAATCAATAGATGTTTTCAAAAGAGACACTATCATCTCACCCTTTTCTCCCTGGAAGCCGTTTTTGTGTAGACAGAGTTTTATGTTAGCATGAAAAAGGGCAAGGAAAACTTGACTTAAATGTATCATTGCTAAATAAAGATAGAAAACTACTCTGTCATCTGGAACACAAACTCCTGCCTTTCTAGGTGAGTTTTTTAGATTCAAACTGAATTAGATCATCTGATAACTAAGTTACTTTTAATTAAGATAATATCATTTTGTATTCTTTCTGATTAATGCTGATAAGATTTGAATTACTTTGTTTGAACGTCCATAATTTTTCCTGCATGTCTTTGAAAAACATTCAGCACAATTGTGTGTGAACAATTTAATTGTAACCTCCAGTCTATCATTTTAAATTTTACCATTTAAAAATCTTAGCTTTTATTCTTATGATGGACTTTTAATATGCAATAGTTACACCGTGCTTGAAAAGTCACACCTATTAAATTCCCAGACTGAGAGGAGTTCTAGTCACATTGAGTTCAACTCTGGAAAATAAAACTACCTTGGCAATAGGGAAGATAGGTAGGCAAGCAAAGCAATAACTCAGGAGGAATCCTGGAAAGACTGCACCATACTATCGTGCACTAAAACCATGGCTTCCTCTACCTAAGCTACTCTACATGTTTCATAGCTATCAGAAGACCTAGCACATTTCATCCTCCATTCTTATGGAAGATGGCCTCATCTCTATTTCCCTCCATAAGGAAAATACTGTAAGGCCAAATTTAGAGTCTCCAAGGCATTCTGAGAACAAATGATGTGAATGTAAGAACCAGTTAGGAGTTGGACATTTATATTGTTCATATTTTCAAAGGTGTCCACCCTTCTTTCTACAGGGATTGAAATACTGATTAACTGACTTTGCTGAAGAAAGATCTCTCTGTATGCCTGGTATGCAAAGCACTTTTCAAGTAATGTCTGATTTTCAATGTCACTCTAGAAACGCTAAGAGAGCAGAGCCATAGGAGCAGCACTCAAAACAAGAATATAGAGGATTTGTACTGCATTTTTACATTAACAACACAGATTCCTTTTTACAAGATATTTCTATCTGCAGCAGACATGTTATGTTGTTGTTGCTGCTTTAATTTAAAAAGGAAAATTTGCTGTATAATAAAATCATATCCAGAAAAGAGCTTAAAACAATATAACAAAGCAGATCACATAAAATGGTATAGCTTTACAAAGTATGTTTCAGTTATGGAAATTCAAACGGACACTCCAGCTCTTGCTCCCTGAAGAAATTCTAAGGGAAGCAGGAGTTTAATTTTCCATCTCACCTATTACACCATTTTAATGTAACTTCTGCAGTGCTGCTCCTGGCTGCAGGGTGAAAAAGTATTGAGACGGACCCTACTGAGAAAGCTTCTGTGGGTTTTAATCTATTTGCAAGATTCTGGGAATATTTGTTACCTGTTTATTCCACTGCCCTGACTGTCCGTTTCCAGAAGTCCTAAGGAGAGAGGATTCCCATGGACTTCTAAACTTATTTATTGAATAGCAAACCCCATGGAATTTTACATGGCATTTCCTGCAGTGAGTGAAGTATCCTTCCCAATAACATAAGCAATCTTTTAAATTTAAACTCTACAGCATTTTGAAGAATGCAGCTTTAGCCTTAAAAAACAATGCATATTAAAAGTCAAGCTGTAGATAAGGAATGTATTTAGTCAACAAAACAAATTATCTCTTTTCTTATGCTTCAGCACCCTCATATGCACAAATATCTTTGGAATGCACCTGAAGAAGGAGGCCTGGTCACCACTGCAGCATTGGTCAGTTTTCAGTAAATTTGACTGAGGGAGAAAATCATTAGATTGTTTCTAGAAACAGTATCAGGGACCTAATTAGAAAAGAGACTTAGGCTATCTATTCTATGAAATAAAATATTTGGCAGTACGTTTCGTTTGTTTTTACTAACTTATGCACTAATTTGAAATTATTCCTAACACATATGGATGTAAATTCTCAGAAGAATTTCTTCAGCAGCTTCAACTGAGACCATTTCAGTTATTCGTTTACACGACCACACATATTCCTGATATGATCATTATCCTGTATGGCCACCCTTAAGCTGTATACAATATACAGACATAAGATGTGACAAGTTCTTATAGAGGTAGCCTTTGTGTTAGGCCCTGAGCCATCTCCAAATAAAATTAGCTCGTTCCACCTTCTAAAGATATTTGCTGTTCATTCTGGCAATAAAGGTTTTAAATAATCATTCTCAGAATTATTTCTGCTGCGTGACTGGCATGTCATCAATACTGAGTGGTGAACAGAAAATTGCGTTCTGTGTTGACTAATTTTTTCATGACAAATTCACAAAAACTTGTCATGAGCACTAGCAATTACCTAAATATTAGTTTGTAGAGGACAGCAAATGAAATTCAAGTTTTCAAGTCAACAATAATTCATTAGCTTGGGGATTTTTTTGTTTGTTTGGGGGGGTGGGGCATGTTGGCAGTGGTCGTGTTTGGGGAAGGAGTTTATACTAATATGTCAATTTACCTATATTAATTTTAAGGCTTGAATCTTGCGGAAGAATTTGTTCGCATGCCTGTCTGCTTCTGCTTTAGCCAGGTTGCTGGGCTTAAGTTATTTTACCCATGTTTTAGGCTTGAGTGGACAGAAACTATTACATATTTGAAAAAGATACATCCTCCTTCATTCACAGACCAATTTTGCACCCTAAAAGACAGAATAAACTTCTAGATCTCCCAAATTAATATGAACTAGAACTGAGTTCTACTTTCAGATCCAAAGGAAAAAAAGCAGAAAACATTTATAACTCATTTCGTAAGGTCAGTTACTATATTTGGTTTGACTTTTTAATTTGCATTTAACATGTTAAGATATAGGCAAAACTCGTTCTGACCCTTGATCAATTGCTCTTTACAGATGCAAAGCCAACAGGAAAAAGGCTGAAAATAAAAAGAGAACTCACAACAGCTTCTTATGCAGAACTCCTTGCTGACATCCATGAGAAGAGTCTACTGAGCAGTTACCGTGTTACCAGCACACATTTCAATGGGTAAACCATGTTCTCTTCTATACTGGTGAAGTAACCTGAAAAAAAAATTAAAAGGGGATGGGATTAGGAATTAAAACCAGCACCATATATATACTAGAGCAAGAAAAAGGAAAGGGAAAAAAAAAAAAAGTAATACACGCAAATACTCAGTAAAGGACATATAACTGCCTAAATAGTGGCATTCTAGGATCTATTCAAAATTCTGTTAATGGCAACAGGATCATAGTTAGATCAATGTGCTACTTTGTAGTGCTGCAGATTCCGTCCCTCGCCATTTGCCAGGCATGTGAGATTGCAGGGTGCACGAGCCTCCATTAGTGTTACTATCAGAGGTAGGGATCTAACCACTCTCTCCTTGGTCACCCGGGACTCTGGGTAAGAGTCGTGTCATGTTCCACTCCTCCAGCCCCATCCTCTTACCCAAATATACAACTGAAAAAGGACTTCATTCCAGAGTCCCTGCAGAAGCAGCAAGAAACACCTCAGAAGTAGCTCTATTTGGTGTGGAAACTATCATTAATAGAATTCATTACAAGTGATGTGGAGGAGATATTTATCAGATGGGTCATATTTGGAAGGAATTGAGATAAGTGACTTTGAACTTACCTGTCTTCCTCTCTGCCTTCTCTTTATAAAGACTGTTTTCCCTCAGTCATATCAGTAGCCTCTTGAGAAGTCAATTTATTTTTTTTTATTTAGCAACTTTAGACTTATTTTTAGATTATTAACTCTGTCAGGAGCTTTTAGGCTTTGTGTTGTCTTCAGCATAGTGGCTGAACTTTACTTTTGAAGGAGTTTTTCTATTAAGCTACTTTTGAATAAAATCCTACTCGATGCCTTTGAGACGTGAGCAGGCTCTGTATTCATTTTAAAAGCGTGTAGACCACATGCCTTCTGTTTGGATCCACATACAGGCACTGATTCAAACCTCTAGTTATAAAGACAGTGTACCTACTAACCTTTCCTTGTATTTATAGAGGCAGTCAGAGGAATTATTTTCATGGATTAAATTTATTGTCAGTGGGAAGCATTCCTGCCTATACCACTAAGGACACTCCTGTTGCTCAGTTAGGCAGCAAAAATAAATCCCGTAACAGAACCCTATTCAGAATTATTAAGCTTTGTAGGGAAAGTTGATATGCAAGGTAATAGTTGGTGCTGCTGTGGATTTCAGATAAGCCACTGTAGTTTCCATTACCCCAAGATCTGTCCTTACTAGAAGAAAATGCTAGAAGAATAAACAATAGCTCATAGTGAATTTGGGGGGTGGGATTTGACATATACCAATAAGTCCTTAAGACACAAAGCTTTTTTTTAAACAAGCATTCAAATTTCAGTACTAATGGCAAGCCTCATGGCTTGTAAGCGTTTGACTAACAGGGCTGCCAACACTGTAACAATCATCAGCTTTTGTGTTCTAGCAGCTGCTCTTTGTAGACCATGTAATGAACAAAACATCTACCCCTTCACAAGTATTTCAGACAAGGGCCAATAAAAAGATGACCCCAGATCTCATCACCTGAACTGACAAACTAAGAATTGTCTTTCACTTAAACACTTTAGCTTGACCTCTTTTTTCTTCATGAAAGGCGGAAATGAGAAATGGTATTCCCCTTGGCTTCATCTGGCGTGCTGCAAGAAAACGCTCCTTAGGTATTTTATAAATCTGCAATATGATCGATCCTCTACTTTCCTGTAAGTTAGCAGCAATTAAACAGTTATACTGATACTAAAGTCCAATGTGTCATTGAGGCTGTAAATCAGCACCTGCTATTATGCAGCTATTATTCCATAGTTTACAGATTCAGACAGAGCATGTGACATCGGTGACTCATGTTTTGAAGATTTATGCATAATCACAAGGATCATACAGTTGTCTAAATAAAGACTATACTCGTCACAAAATATCCACTTATGTGCCATAAGATGTAATACTTCATTTAGCAATAATCATTTTGGGGTTTTTTCCTCTCCCCAGAAAAAAATTTTATTCAAGCACTGTTACATCTAGAGTTGGAATAGACAGTTGTTCTTAATGTGCAATAGAACTACTCTGTTTTAAATATATGGGCAAGCTTTCAGCCCTCCCCTTCAGTCTTCAAAAAAGAAAAGCACCTTGATAGACATGCATGAAATTTCTCCTAGACATGATGTCACTCAAGCTACCTCAAAGGAAATAATTTATGCCCACAGTGTCAACAACAATCAGAAGGAAATGCAATTTCTTTAACGTTTCTTGAGACAGTAGAAACAAAGAAAACATTTCTTTAAGCATTCCCAAAAATCTTAACAAAAAAAAAATCAAAAAAAAAAAAAAGAGGGGGAGAGAAGTTCATCACAGTTCAAGGTCTTCTAACCCTAACAAGAACAACAAATGAAAGTTAAGTAAAAATGTGCACATTTCTCTTGCTTTCTTCAGAACTGTTCAAGGGCAATAATCAGAAGTGCATTCTTTTGAGTTTTAATACTGGAACAATATAGGTGCTAATGCTTTTTCTTCATGAATCAAGAAAGAACAATGGACAAATAGACACAGAAAGACAAACCAGCATAGAAAAATAGCTTGTTAGAATCAATGTGCTTGTACTTGGTGCCATGCTGGTGCATTTATTTAAGGATTTGGGGGTTTTCCACTTTAAATCAAACACTAGTAGCAGTTTGGAATTAGATCAAGACTAAGCCTTTATTTAGAACTCAGACAAAATTCCTACCACAGAATGCTCAAGTGCGAGAAATTTCCCCATTTCTCTCATTTTAATTTTATATTATTCTGAATCACCTATCTTTTATAAATGTCCTACCTCACACTATCAGCATTACATTACAACAATAACAAAGTGACTTATTGCTGACCTATTATCTCTGAAGTTCCAGAATGACATGGAAGGGCTGAAAAATGGATGTTATTATATCCAGTTCTCTTCTGTGAGAACAGATCAGCCTTCAATGAACTATCAATTTTTTTTTTTCAACAAACCAATCATCATCTAACTTATCTGTTCATAAATAAGTTCATGACTGTTTCACATTACTATACATATATGAGGAAAAACTCTATTAAGAGAGAACAAGCAAAATCATTTACAATGTATATCACACAAGGCACAAAAATGTTTAGCTGAAGAAGATAAGCAGAAACTGGGTAAGATCAGGATAAAAAAAAATTTTAAAAAAAGCAAGAATTAATCTATACTTGCAAAAGGCAGAAAACTAGATTTCAGCTCCAAATCAAAATGACAAATCTGATATAAACTTTGACTACCAAATCTTAGGTCTTTAAATGGCAGCTTAATATAACGTAACTTCAACCGTACCTCGTTGTTTTTGAGACTGAGCAGTTCTCTCTACACAGCAGCGAAATGAACACCACACAACTTCCATTTGCATGGGTTCTGCTAGGTGGCTAGTTACAGTTTGTCTATCTTTCGAACATGTAATTTTTTACAGGTTACATGTAGTGCATTTGAGAAAAAGTTAGGAGACACAGGTTCACATGGTTTAAAAAACCTGAAGTTATAGTAGAAACACATCTAGACTAAAACACCATTTTTTGTTTCAGTTTCTATGCATGCATTCATTCAATAAATTTTCCAAATGCTCATTACATAGCTCAAAGAAATTTATCCTGTACTGACTGTCATAAAGGGCTTCAGGGGTTCACTTGTGAAAACCATTACTTGGCACATGACAGCAAGGCTCCCTGTAGGATCATATCTGCCATGAATTTAGTTGCCTCATTACCCAGATAGATCTTTTGGATGGTAGAACTTTATCGTTTGCCTAAAGTTTCAATTACTGTGGTACTTCTAATTGAATTACTGAATTCCCAGACATTCCACAAGATCAGGCTCAGTTTTCACCACTATATTTCACTAATCTTCTGTTAATCTCTTCTATCTGGGTTATTATTTCCATTTTGCCATTCTCTCTGTTATCTTACTTTACCCTCCCATTCCAGTAATTCTTCCCCCTGTTATGATTACTGGTACTACTACTCTCATTTACAAACACTAAAGAAATAAAAATTACTGCTCAGTCTCCTACTGAGACTGCTGCTTATTTTCCAGTGTTAATTACCAATATGGTATTTCAAAGACATCTTCAGGGTATGACAGTCCCTGTCAGACAGACATGATTAGGCCTTACTATAAAAATGAATTGTCTAGAAATTTATCACAACTGAATTTTGCACTGTATGGAAGTATAACCGATTGAAGTGGGTAATTAGCTCATCATGCACAGAGTTCAAGAATAGGAAAAGCCAAAAAAGTGCACCTCAGCTGCCACCACAAACCATGAAACATACATCATGCTTTTGACTTTTTTAGGTAGCTAAGTGAAGATTCCTTTTGTATACTATTACCATATTCCTGCATTAATGAATTTCTGCTGTTTCTTTTGAATGGGCATTGGTATCCTATTAAACTAGTGCTTCAAGGCTACCTGTTACACTACTTTTTTCAAGTAGCTTCTCCATTCCCCAAAAATGAAGGATTCCAGCCCTTAAGCATCAGGTCAAATTGCAGTATTGTGCTGTTTGAGTCTTCAAACTAAAGTTCACACAGAACATAAGTTGGATTGGAGTCTTTTGTCCACTTTCCTCTCCAGAGCAATGCTCATGCTGATTTTATATGTAAAACCTGTGTTCTGAATTTTCCATTAGAAAAAAATTCACAAAAGGGAATACCCTCTCCATGAAGTAAGTTGCAATTAGACCAAACATAATCAATGGCTCTGCTAAAAGAGACAACAACAGCTAAAAGAGGCAACAAAATATACCAGATATTACTTCACTGTATTTCATTAGAACAGTATTTCCATTGAGATACTTATACTCAACATGTGGAAGTAAACATAGACCAAGCTACTAGAACATATCATTGACAGAATGATTGCTTCAATCATCACTTTAGTTCACATACCTGATAGCTTCTGGCTAAAAGTTCCTTTTCACTACATTTCTGTGTCCATAATTTAATTCAACCAATATTTATTGCTACACTTCCACAGGGGAAATTAGTTCACACTAAAATAACAAAATTTGTAGTGAGTAATTTTATTAACATAGATTGGTACTGGAGTTAGTAAATTGTCTTGAAACATTTCCCACAAAATAATATTCTGCAACGCAGAAGTGTTCTTCGCCTTTAATTACTAGTTCATCAGGTTAAATTGCTTCCTGCTTTTTCTGTTGGCCTATCCATGAAGCTTGAACTATAGATGGAAAAAAATATACCTTCTTCACTAAAATGAAGAAACATACAGCCCCTCTCTATTAATACATGGCTACATGGCTGGTGTTACTGACACAATTTTGAGTTTTTTGATAAAGTGATGGCCTACACGGCACCAGGCTTGCTGGTGTCAGATGGGATTCACCTTTCTCAAAGAGGGGAAGAGGGACTTCGCTGACAAGCTAGTGGGGCTCATTGACAGTGCTTTAAACTAGGCTTGAAGTAGGAAGGGGATAATATCAGGCTTGCCCATGACAAGCTGTGGGACGTCATGCCAAAGATAGAGGGATGGGGTGCTAGCAAGGGCCCTCAGCCTGTTACTCTGAGACATGCTGGCTACCATGCAGCACACTTAAAGTCCTAGAGAGATGATCCAGCGCCCCCTGAGGTAGCAGGTGTCAACAGAGAAACACTGGGGAAATATCTCAAAAGAATTAAGGAGTGTTCCTCTAAGAAGATGATACAGCCAACACCCTGGTTGAAGTGCCTCTACGCCAATACACACAGCATGGGCAACAAACGGTGGGAGTTGGAAGCCATTGTGCAGCAGGAAAGCTACAATACAGTTGCCATTACTGAAACTTGGTGGGACAAATCCCGTGACTGGAGTGCAGCTATTGATGGCTACAGGCTGCTCAGAAGGAATAGGCAAAGAAAGAGAGGTGGTGAGGTAGCCTTGTATGTTAGGGATTGTTTTGAGTGTCTGGAATTAAATGATGGTGACACTAAGGTTGAGTGTCTATGGGTTAGAATCGGGGCAAGGCCAACAAGGCAGATATCATGGCAGGAGTCTGTTACAGACCACACAACCAAGATGAAGAGCCAGACGAAATATTCTATAAGCAGATGGGAGAAGTCTCACAATCGCCCTTGTCTTCATGGGGGATTTCAACTTACCAGATGTCTGCTGGGGGGGGCAGCAGAACTGCTACCTTGGACTTCCAGAATGCAGACTTTGGCCTGTTTAGGAGACTAGTTAACATAGTCCCTTAAGAGGCAGCCTGAAGGGCAAAGGAATCCAGGAAGGTTGGACATTCTTCAAGAAGGAAAACTTAAAGGTACAGGAGCTGGCCATCCCACTACAGGCCTGTCAGTCTGACCTCAGTGCTGGAGAAGGTTATGGAGCAGATCATCCTGAGTGTCATCACGTGGCACATACATGACAACCAGGCAATCAGGCTCAGTTAGCATGGGTTTGTGAAAGGCGGGTCCTGCTTGACTAATCTGATCTCCTTCTTTGGAAAGGTGACCCCCTTAGTGGATGAGAGAAAAGCTGTGGATGTTATCTGTCTGGACTTTAGTACAGCCTTTGACACTGTTACTCACAGCGTTCTCCTGGAGAACCTGGCTGTTCGTGGCTTGAACGTGTGTACAGGGTAAAAAAAACTGGCTGTAAGGCCAGACCTAGAAAGTTGTGGTGAATGGAGTTAAATCCAGGTGGCAGCCGGTCACAAGTGGTGATCCCTAGGGCTCAGTATTGGGACCAGGTCTGAGTAGTATTTTTACCAGCAACCTGGACAAGGGGATTGAGTGCACCCTCAGTAAGTTTGTAGACAACACCAAGTTGGGTGGGAATGTTTATCTGCTTGAGGGTAGGAAGACTCTACAGAGGCATCTGGGCAGGCTGAATTGATGGGCTGAGACCAATGGTATGAAGTTCAACAAGGCCAAGTGCCAGGTTCTGCACTTGGACAACAACAACCCCATGCAGCACTACAGGCTTAGGAAGAATGGCTGGAAAGCTGCCTGACAGAAAAGGACCTGGGAGTGTTGGTTGACAATCAGCTGAATATGAGCCGGCAGCGTGCCTAGGTGGCCAAGAAGGCCAACAGCATCCTGGCTTGTATCAGGAATAGTGTGGCCAGCAGGACTAGGGAAGTGATTGTCCTCCACTGCAATGGAACTCTCATTTGTCACGCATTTTTTCATGCTGGCAACCAACTGACACCACTTTGTATAAATTCAGGTTTATCATTTCCAGTGTATTGGCCAGTGAAGAAAAAACTAACTACTTGAACTGTGATTTAAAAGTTTCTCCTGTACTTTTCAGTTGGACTCTGACTATTCATCTTCAATTGCAGCTTCATATTATGGCTGTTTGTCAACTGAACATTTTCATCCTAATAATTTGTGAGGCACATATAAAGAGTTGACCGCACTTCACAAGTTCTGAAGAAGCAGTAAGCCTTCCACTTTAAAGCCAGACACCATGCTATATTTGTAAGATGATATGCATTATCTTTAACAACAGAATTTGAAAAGGAACACAGCCTACTGCACAAGGGCACGGGATAGAAATGTGTCCTTTCAAAGGAAGCAGAGCTTGTGTGGACCAGTCTGTGCCTTTATCTTTCAAAAAAATACTCAAAGGTGAAAGAGAGGTAGGGTGAAAAGATTAATTCTTCTTTTGCTTGCTTAATCTCCTGCAGTCTACTGGCCAGCTTCTGTATACTTTTCATGGAGAACTTGCATATACTAAAGGTTAAAAGAGACTAAAGACATATGAAGTGAATACAAATCAGATTATTTCATTCAGATACAACCAAAGCAAATAAAACCCCAAAAGACTTAGAAGATTATGATTATTATATGATAATAAGCACTTAGCTTCAGTTTTCACTAATTTAGTGGCCTCTCTATCAGGATAGGCTGCGATGTACCCAGAAGCTAACAGGACCTTGAGAAAGAAAAGTGAATCCATTGGCTAGGTGGGACTCAAGTCTCAGATTTAAACTTCTTCTACTGCTTTAGACTTTCTTTCTATCTTTGAGCAAGTCACTTGAGATTATACCCAGGATTGACTGCAATTTTAAAAAGCTAAAATTGAAACATAAAAGTGAAATGCTTCAGAGGACTAAAGAAAGATGAAACAAATAGAAATCATTCCATACAGAACCTGACCTTTGTCCCATTGACACATTCTCATTTGAAGAATATAAAGTACCTAGATGGAGTAGAGTCCCTGGGTAGGTTCAGGGAAATGACCAGGCTTTAGAGTTCAGAGAAAGTGCAGCACGATAACTTGAGCAGGGCTCTAAAAGGACTGCAAAGTGGCTGCCAAGTGCAAGTAAGGGCTGCTTGAAGAATGCTGCTGGTAAGAAGCACTAAGCATGTGGCCAGGGACTCCTGGCCTACTGATCAGCCCCTCAGGGTTAGACCTTACAAATAAAGAAAAAGAGAAAATGCTGAGCTAGATTTAGAGAGTTGCTGGAAAAGTGCTGTCAAAGGAAACAGGCTGCATATTTTTCCTCTGTGGATTACTGGCTCTGTAAAAGAAGTGCTGTCCCTAGTCTATGGTTCCAGCTAGGGCTCAGTTTAGGGTTGAAAGAAAAAGTGCAGAATTACCAGCTGAAGATGACTCTGAAAGAAGATTAAAAGATACTTCTTTGTCCTTTGTGGACTATTTCATTAGATATTTTTACTGTTTTTACTGTCTTCTCCATCCCTTGTTGGAGAAGGTACAGGGAGCACAATTTCAGTTTGCTAAATCTCATGGGCTAATAGGGTTGATACAATATGTTATGGCAGAGGAAGCAAGGAAGGATTACCAAAGAAAGGCTATTACCTTTCACTTCCAAATAAAATAGTTGTCACAAGAGAATATATAATTAAAAATATTAAAAGGGGGTTAACATATTACTCTTTTGGACCTGTAAAATAACACCTGCCCAGACTCACTAACTAGCAGGCTTGCTAACCACGCTTCTCAGCCAGTGTCCAAATGACAGTATTGTATCTGCCATTTGTGAACAGAGAAGCACAGAATTTGCTTATTGTGTGACTGAAATCTCACATCTTTTTCCAGTACTACGCGGCTTGGTGCAATCTGTTTAGAGCACTCATACCTAACCCAAAAGTAAGAGTAAGAGAAATTAACGACTGAGGAGTAAAATACTCTGAATCTTATTCCGCATTCCCTAATTGTACTAAGAAAGATCCTCATCCATCATTATCATAGGGAATATATATCTAAATTCCCTACACATTATTGTAAAAGAAATCATTTCTTCAAGAAAAAGGCCACAAAGCAAACATTTTAGGGAGGAAGAGAAGCAACAGTTACTATATATAAAATCATGACGTAGTTTGCCAAAATTCTACATTCATATATGTGGAAGTTTGGAAATGATAGCACTCAACAGAACAGGTTAATTTAGGAAATAAACTCTTTATATAAAGTGTTACAGATTGTTGCAGCTATTTGGAGGAATAGCTATTCAAGTAACTAAAGTGTGCCTTTTGGACTCAGGAGATCTTCATACAACTCCCTCTTCAGTCAGAGGCTTTCTGTATCCACACACAAAATTATTTAAGCAATCAAAATCAATGAAGACAGATATTTAAAAGACAATGACAATCTGAGCTTCAGTGTCTCATTTCCTCAGCTCGTTGTTTGTCACAAGAATTCTCCTACAACACCAGTGCTGGGAGAGAATAAATTTATCAGGGAATGAAAAGTGTTCCTATCATTGTTAATGTAGAAATAGAGAAGAATTTTATTCTTTTTATATATAATAGCACGCATAATATATAAATATATAGAAGTCTGAGTCTTATGGGCATTCCAACACAAATACAAGAATTAGCAATTAGAGCCTTACTGGGAAAACTGTAGACAAATAAGAATATGGTTCTGCATTAAAGAATACACAGTGCTAGGTGCTGATCCTGCTATTATTTATGCACAGCCATAACACTAAGAACATAAGTAGTCCACAGACTGAATTACAATTCCAAAAGTGTTGCTGCAATCAAATCCAAATTATTTGATGACAGGCAACAAGTGGATGTACCACCCGGACAGGGAAGAATAATTTCTGAATCATTTCTGAAGTGAAGCATGTTAATAAAATCCCCTTTAAAACACTTCCATGATTATTTCCCAAGGGACTACAAACTATTTATGCACCTAGCATTTGATTTAAAAGGATTTTACTAGCTATCACTCTTCCAAATGCAATCACAGAATACTCTAGATGGTAGAAGCTAATTATCCATATTGGTAATTGTGACTCTTAGTTATGCTACTGCTAGTCAAAAGGAGTTCTACTTAATTCATATTTCACTGGAACCTGCCTGCACACAAGTAATGAAGGAACAAAGAAGAATCATAAAACAGTTTAGGTTGGAAGGAACGTTAAAGATCATCTAGCTCCAACCCCCCTGCCATGGGCAGGGACGTCTCCCACTAGACCAGGTTGCTCAAAGCTCCATCCAACCTGGCTTTGAACACCTCCAGGGATGGGGTCTCCACAACTTCTTTGGGCAACCTGTTCCAGTGCCTCACCACCCTCACAGTGAAAAATTTCTTCCTACTATCTAATCTAAATCTACCCTCTTTGAGTTTAAAGCCATTATAACCTTATGCTCCACAACTGATGTTCTGATGTCAAAGCCTATCAAATCTCATAATGAAGAGACAGGCTTTCCAGAGATAGTATTTTTGTATTGTATTTTTTAATTTATTCTTTAAGCTGCTAACTTCTTTGGCCAGGTGTCTATGATTAGTTCCATGCCGGATGCTTGAGAGACAACTCAAGAAATTACCCGGTAACATCAATGTACAGAAAGTACATGCTTACTTCTGTCCTACAGCTTGGTTTACAACATCAGACACAAGGTTTTGAATCTTTTAAGCTAATTCATCTGTTCTTCCTCCAGCCGTTCCTCACCAACCCCATACCCCTCACCTTCTCTACCCTTTCAAAATACAGTTTACACAAGGCCCTAACTCAACATATCACTTTCAGGCACTTTCTTGCTCTTTCTCCTCTCTCTCTCTTACAAGTCAGGATCCTCAGCTGCGCAAGTCATTTTGCTGTGATTTTGTCCTAAATCACTCAAAATGTCTTTTTCTCATCCCAGTGAGCACCCAGCAACAGAACTACCTGAAAAATAAGACTTCCAGACTTCCATCTTCAAATGTGTACTTTTGAAACAAGCTAACTCAGCTTCTGTTGCAAGATGTAGCTAGTTTGTGTATGAGTTATTTTCTGTGGTTTTCTTGAGCTACAAAAAAGGATCCATTGAAGATTTTTTTCTTTATCTTTTTTATACTGATGCTTCTTTACATATGCATAATAGATCATTAGTCTGCTACCCTTATAGCATTTACTTTCCAAATTACGTCTTTTCAATTAAAAAAATTGAAAGAAAGATAAGAACCAGGGATGTAGCATTATCATACACCTGAAGTTAATAATTTAAGGGCACATTTTTGTACAAAAGAAGAGAACAATTAAATGTGAATAGCTTAATTCAGAGTTGCTAAGTACCTAGACAACACAAACACACCAGGTCTTCCCTTTGCTGTTTTCCATCTCCCCTAAGGTGCTAAAGCAGCTCTAACCTACGGACTGCTAGA
The DNA here is from genome assembly GCA_013398295.1 of Chionis minor. Lineage (NCBI taxonomy): Eukaryota > Metazoa > Chordata > Aves > Charadriiformes > Chionidae > Chionis > Chionis minor. Next base: position 1,213,654 of record VZSF01007788.1, on the reverse strand, counting down.
GTACCACGCCAATGTGCAGTGTGGTCACTGTAGTGGCTGCTTAGGTCAGTAAAGAGGACCCCAGAGTCATGACTTCATTACTGTGAGATGCTTCTGAAGTCCAGGGAGATCCATCTCTTCTCATGGCTCCTCCTGCACCACAATCTACAGCCGAGTGAATTGTCTGTCCATTACTACGAAACCAATTAAACACAATTGTGTGCTCATCCAAACTTTGCTGTGACTTGTTTTATTACATACTTCAGACACAGGGCTGGGATCTTTGAGCACCTGTGGCTAACAGCCCCCAGATCTATTAGCAGCATGCCAGTTGCAATTACGTGAAGGAAAACATTGCTGTGTACAGAGCAGGGAATTTTAGGGTACTCAGCCTAGCAGAGGGAGTGGAGTTAGGGATCAGGCTCTATAGATCTCAAAGAAATTTAGACTGTGAAAAACTTTGCAGCTGACCAAGAATCTGTTGATAGAAGACTAAAAGTCATGAAGAGACCGTTCTCCTATACTTTCCAACCTCAAGTTAAAAAAGTCTTTGTGCATTTAAGTAGCAACAATTTCTTCATCTCAAGGTATAAAAGCATACCAAAATACACTGAGGAGAAAGGAAAGAAAAAACAGAACATGCACTATGTTAAAATAATTACACCCAAAAGCATCAAAAAAGTAAAGTCTCTTGATAATACAGTGAAAGTTTACCACATCAAAAATATTCACAGTAGTTTTTCCAAAGAATATTCTTGAGAGCCTTATGAATTAAATATGTTTACAGATAGGAAGTGTCAGAAAGCAAAAGAGAGCAAAAGGGTTATAAATGACTAGCAAAGTAAAGATATATATGTATGCCATGAAGTAAAGTTTTACCAAGTACAGCTAATGAAACCTCATTAATTTATTTCACAATTTTTATCAGATTTCTGAGCTTTCTAGCAGGGAAATAGAAACCACTACCAGGTCTGATTGTTTCTACTCCTAGTAATTACTCCATCCAAAAATCTCAGTAAGATGTACATTTTCTGGAAATGTTAAAATTCTGAAGATACCTCCCCTTCTTCCAGGCAGACAAGAAAAGTAAGAGCTGCAGTAATCAGTTATATTTTATGATCTTACTGCACTTAAGTCCTTGCCAACTCACGTTAAAATACCTTACCTGCCAGTAAAATTAAAAAAAAACTATAGTAAGCTCCAATTTCTGCTTGCTATCTGGCCTCTTCTAGTGTGAGCATACAGAAACATTTAGAATTCTATCACTAACCTAATGAGAAAGATATTATACAAAGCCATAAAAACTGTAAACTGTAAAATACATCAGTACTAACATTGCTAATTAATGACTGACAGAGACTTACACAAAACATTCACATTGTTCTGTCCACAGACAGATGCAAATACATACACCAAACATATAGCCATATCATTACCTGATTGTACCCCACAGTCACTAATACACCACTAGGCACAACATTCAACATATACTTTGGAACAATCTGATTGCTATGTTGATCAAGCTGAACTGGGGCTTGAAAATGTCAGGGAAAACCTTAACTGCTCGTTTTCAAACACTTCCGTTTCTTTGCATATTTATTAAAGTCAAGATGTGTTAGGTAGCTACTCAAACATGGAAATGAAATATGCAGAAAAAAAAACCCTGCACAGAAGAGTAGGTGCACTCTGCTTTGATGTGCCAAGAGTCAAGCAACTGGCTCTGGTTTACAAGACATCTTGCTGAGGAATGTATTTTCCTTTTATTTAGTTCAAAGCCTGGTAAGTCTGATAAATTACAAGTCTGATGAGTTACAATTTCCATGTCTAACAAAAAATAAAGCTAGATTGGAAAAATCAGAAGCCAAATTTGTATATTAACTTTATGTTCATGCTTCAAAGCATAATACAATCTGAAGCTGACAGTGTTTATCTGACATACTTTTAATGTGTCGAGGGGAGCACAGAAAGATAAATCAGTATATTGATTTTTCATAATGTGTTAGATACCTGCCTGCTCCTAATGACTTAGTTTCACATGGCATTTCAACTGCGGGAAAACAGCATTCTGCTCTCCTATCCATCTGTACCCCAGGGAACTCCAAAAAGACAACATGCCGTAAAAGACTACTGACTTTTCATGAGTCTGAATCAAAGCTTACAAAACTTTCACAATACCCTGGTACAGACTCCACACAGATATCTCTAGAAAGCCAAGAGGCAGCAATAAAACCATTTTCTTAAGTCCCTGACAGTCAAGCACAGCAGTGCTGGAAGAACAGGGAAAGCAGTAAACCAGGCTCAGTGGGTGAGAAGAAACACCTGAGCCAAGTTTATAACAGCTAGTGACATCCCTACTCTTTGCTTTCAGCGGCATGCAACAGTATTTTTAAGAACCAGAGCTAGAGATGATGGCAAAATGCCATCATACCAATCGGATTTTGGCATGAGGTGGTCATAGGTAGTCATTACAGACTTAGCCCAAGGTTCTTGAGACCCTTTCTCACAGGCTGTTTTATATTATGCCTTCTAGCTTGCTTACTGTTTTTTGGTTTTGGTGTTTTTTTAGAGACTCGTCATAGCTACAAGCCCCACTTGAAGCTCTCATTGAGAGCCATGTGCTTAACACCATCACTTAACATGAATTCATTAATAGGACAGGAGAAAGCAGCTAGTATGTAATCATCAGCACTAGATGTACCTTGCAACACTACCATGTTTCTAGGTTACACCACTCATACAACTTAGTAATACTTTAGTAACACTCCACTTTTTGTGGAGTCCAAAACCACACACCACAAAAAGCAGCAAGCAATGCAATACAGTTTTTTAGTCAGATATATGTATAAATAGGAGTAGTACAAAGTACTAGCAAATTAAAAATACTCTAGTCTACAGACAAAAAAGACTTGCTGGATTTCTATGTGCTTTTTTGATAAACTGCATATCTAAATTTGCAGATTTGATCAAATATCCTGCCAGCTTTACACAAGGTGATTTGTAAGTACAGACGACTTGAAAACTGACAGCAGATAAAAGCACTTTAGCATTATTTGGCATTTTACTGCTCTACTAAGAAAACTCATTTTGTATCTTCCTTGCCTTTCAGTAACATCCCATTTTATTCTGTGCCTGCAAACTACCAAAACCCATCGGGTCTCTTGAGGAGACTGTTGTGTTTTAAACCGGAGTGGCCACTGAGCAGATGGTCTCCCCCACTTCTTTCAAAGGGAGGAGAGAGAGAGAGATAAGAGACTTATGATTTTAGAAGGAACTAAACTACTTTAAGGAAATAATAATAATAAAATATAAAGAGAAAATAATGAAATAGATACAAAACTATATCAAGCTCACAGGATGACGATCACATCACCAGCAGGCACTGGGGAATTCCCAGACTGGACTCAGTGATGGACGGGAACTGGATTCAGGAACACACAGATCGGGATGAAAGGCAGATGAACAGACAGTCCTCCTTGGATATTGGCCATTGAAGAAAGAAGGTTGACCCTTTGGTCCCTCAGCTTTTACTCTGAGCATGAGGCAGACAGGGTGGAATACCCTGTTAGTTTTGGGTCACCTGTGCTGTCCACTCCTCCCCACAGGTGTGACCCCTCTAAACTTTTCCCACTTCCAAACCTCCAATGGGGCAAATAACAAAGTTGACTGCCCTTGATTGTTACAGCAATAAATATAAGCAAGAGCCCCTTTGCATACCATGCCTTGGCATCAACTATAAACACGGGTCTTACCACTCTGAGAGCAAACACTTTCTGCACAATATGCTGTTAATTTCAGTAGCTAGAAGAGGCCTAGCTAAAAAGTAAAATTACTGAAAAGAATTGATGCTGTTTTACCTCAAACCAGGAAAGAGACTCATCATGGAAAATAAGACATTCCTTTCAGAGTTTTTTTGGTTTTTATTGTTTTTGGTTGGTTTGGGTTTTTTTCTTGGGGGGTGGGATGGGGGGGGAAGAGGGGGCAAGGGTGGAGGGGGAGAGAAACTGGATGATAGGCAAGTTACTTATCAAGGTTGTTTGGGGGAGGAGGGTGTTTGTTTAGTTTTTTTAGGTTTTTGTTTTGGGGGTGTTGGGTTTTTGATTTTTTTTTTTCTTTTACACTCCTGCCAAAGGTCCAGCCAAAACCAGACCCCAACTTGCTAGTGATTAGGAAATAGAGGATACCTTTTTCTTCCCTTTCTCATCCCCAGCATGCTATAGGTGGCTACTTTTCTTCATGCTTCCAGTTCTCCTACTAAGTGGCTATTCTGTGCTAAGTAAACTGCACACACATTGTATGCAACTCAAGAGCAGTAAGGGGACCTGTCTTTCCTCCTCTGTAGGAAAGGAAGAAGTATAATATATAGTGTATAATGGATGACAAGTACAATTTCCCTACAGCATTTATATCTCGACATTAGAAACAACAAAGCCAATGATCAAGGATTGAGCAAGATGCCTGGTAACATAGGAAATACAGGGCTTTATTTGGATAGGTAGACTAGCAACCAAGTACCAAGATAACATTTTTACCTTGCCTGTCTTTTTGATGAATAACCACTTTCTGCTAAAAGGGTAGCTGATTTATTTCCAAAAGGGAAGGAAGGAGAGAGTAAAACCCAGGCAAACAAAATGAGGTAGTCACTGGAGAATGACCCTGTTGGGTCCAGCGTTCTTTACGACCACTCTAGTGAAACACTCAACACCTGTATTCATGGTGGTACACAATGTGTTCATAAGCAGTATGCTGCTTCAGTGGAATTATTGTTATGCTTAAATTTACGTAAGTGAGGGGGTGTCTAACTGATCTCTCACAGGCTGACTTTCTACCTGCTCTCTGGGCAGTTCTGCTTACATGCAGCCAACTGTAATATACATAGCTGTGTGGGTGCAGCTTTTAACTATAGGCAGTATACTCCTGAACAAGGGTTACTGGCTCAGGCTCTGAGCCACGCTCATTGAAGTGTATTATTTTAGACAGCTTGAAGTTCATGTGGGGTGAGATTATATCTCAAGGCAAATGATGCCATGGATAGAGTATTATATTAGATTAAGACCAGAGCATTTAGCATCTTGCAGATCTGAACTCTAGCTTTCATACATCTTGCTCCACCACCAAAACTGTACATACATCTACACCTTATATATGCAAAGCCTTCCTTAAAAGTCTTGAAGAGTTATCTATCTGTCACTCCTGAGACAGAGTTCATAAAGCTCTTCACTTTCTTGCTAGAAGTACTAATCATTCATTTGGCTGCAAATTACATTTTTAAAATTGCTACCTATCAAGAAACTTTCAATGGTCTTATGTGCTATTAGAAATTACATGCTGCACCGCACTCTGAGGACTATTAAAACAGTTATCTCTCACATTCAAGAAAAGCAGCCAGAAGGATGAGAAGGTTATGAGCTGTTCAGCTGAAGAGTCACCATGATTGACCACCACTGAAAACCTGCCTGCGTAGTTTAGGGTAAATTTGAACTGTGGAAAAATCCTTTACTACAACAGTTTCCCTAAACTAAGGAGACAACATAATGGACACAAAGCAAGATTTCAGCATTAAAAATAAGTCAAGAGGTTTAAATTATCAAAAACTTTGAAATCATACAAAAAGTAACCAAAATAATTAAGAACCTGAAAGATTGCATTAATGAATCTCATGAAAATTTAAAAATTGGTTTCTTTCAGTCAGCATTCTAACAAATGTTAGAATTGTTAGAAATGGTAGAAATTGTGTAGAAATGGTAGAATGTGTTAGTGAAGGATGTCAGGATCCATACTATCAAAAAGAACAGACGTAAAAAAAAGGCTCAGAACTAAAGTATGCATAGAAAAAATTTAAACTATAGGTGAAAAAAAAATCACAGCAGACACCTAATGCTGCTAGTACTATTTCTCAGTGTGACTTTCAGGTTACTGTCCAATTACTGTACCAGCAGAGAACCGAGCAAAGCAGTTCAAGATATACCTTACACCAAGCCCAACCAATAACCGCACTTTTCCCCTCCACTGAAGTCCTCCATGAAGTCTTCCTGGGAAAAGCAGGAAAGAAAAAAAGAACATATACAAAATAAAATTTTTAAAAAAAAATTATCAGAAGTGGGTGCTTTCTCCTATATTGATCTTCTGCCAGTGTTCTTGTATTCTACACCAATTTAGAATCAGAATCTGTTCTTAGCTACACCAGAATTGACTGTAATGGAATTATATTAAACTGATTGCCAAAATTCATAGGCACAGATGGGGTCTGACATTTTAAAAGCAAAACAAAAGGTAAGCCTCTTCAAATACAAAAGCTCCAGGACAGACTTCAACTTCAGCCTATAAACACACATAAAAGATACAGAAAAACTCTGAGGAAGTACTTTTAATCCTAATTTCATGTGACCTACAGGTTAGAATATGGATTTAACTTTCCATGAATTAACTTGATGTGTGGCCAAAGTCCTCGTTCCTGAATGAGCCTATCACTCACACACATCACCCCAAGTGAACTTCAAATCCCCCATCATAGCAAAAAAAAAAAATAATGGAAAAACATGGACAAGTCTTCTCCAGCATTTGACAGAAGTGGGGGGGAGGGGAATCTCCTTTGAAGAACCTGGAAAAAGAATTACAGGTTACAACCCTCGAGAAAGACTTACAAGATACTTCCTCAGCCATATACACAGGTTAACTGTGCAATGGAAATGTATCTTGGATTTCTAGATCCCTCTCAGTACTGCCCTCCACTATATATACACTCATTAAAGGGGAAAAATAGTAGGATCTCTAACATATAGCAAATTCTCTTCTTTCTTGCATCCCTTTCATGCTCACACCACTCCAGTGACTAAACTTTATTCAGCAGAATTATTCCAGATGAATGTCTGGGCAGATGAGTGTAGAATTGGACTTTAATATTTTAGGATCATCATATGGCTGACAAAAGCTACTTCCAACTCATCCTCAGGTAAATGAATGTTCAGTTGTGTAATTACGTGGGGGTCTCAGTAATTTCAGAATTACTTGGTTGGCTTAATGAATCCATTTAGGGGCTTTGTTCTTGTTTCATAATTTTACCCAATAAACCTTCAAGTTTTCTCATTATTTCTTCTAACGTAAGCAGAGCAGAGAAACTGAGTTTGCATTAGGATAACAATGTGAAATATCTGCCAACAAGTTGATCTTTCAACCTCAAAAAAATTTCTCTCCTTGTCCCTCTTCTACCCTCTCAGCCTCAGCTCCTGTGCAGAATTAAAGCTCTAAATTATGCTGAGAGACTGTAACCAACATGTGTAAGAACAGGAAATAATCAGATCATTCAAACTCAAACCAATTGTAAATGTTAGAAGGCAGATGTTACCTAATCAGAGGACAGCTGTGGGCTAAAGAAAGGAAGACTAGGATAGAATCATCAAATAAATTTTCATATCATAATCATACAAATAAATACCATCTGGCCACCCACACCTCTAATTTTTATGGAAGAATATTTTCTTTCCCAATACTCTCCACAGAAAGAACAGTGCTCATAATGCTGAACTGCTTCTTTTATGTTCTTCGACAGTACTCAGTATTTGTACAGACAAACCCAGGATGCTTAATATTGGATTAAGAGACTATGTGCTGTGGGGTTTGCAGCCTTTTTCATTTTCTCACTCCTATCACACCAGTATTTACTGAGTTCAAGTGTGCTGGAGGCAAGTTCAATTTCCATCTCTGCTCAAAGGAGTGATTAAATTTAGCTGATGCTCAGAAAAAAAAAATTCAGGGTGATGAACATAGCAAGACTTGACTACCAAGCCTATGAGAAAGGATTAGTATCACAAGCAAAGCAGATTTACCAAAACACCTGCAAAAAAGCTTACATACAGAAAAGGAAAAAGCAAAAAGGAAATGGAAACTTAATCGTTTTCTAAAAAAGAAAAAACACAACACTATAAGCACAGGACTTAAGCACATTAAACTCAATTGTATATTTCAATACCAAAGAGTATTCTAATAGTACAATTTCAGCTTCATTAGAATAATTCTTAATTTTGAGAGAGTCTGGAACATAATTTGAGATTTGGATTTTGTGGCAAATATGCATCTTTTAAGAGAACTGAAATAAAATCCGAAATATGAGTTTCCCTCAAGTTTGGAATTGATTCAAATTTTGCAGCACTCACTTATTCCTGACAATAAGATATCGAATGGCTGTCACTGTTAGGGAGAACTATCAGAATATTTGCTTCTGACAAAATGGAGTAACCTTTCCTATAACCTGAAACTTTCCCACAAACTGAAACAGCAGCCATCTCTGGAGAGTCATCAAGGAGATCAATGAACACTTTAAAATTAACCATTGCACGTAAAGGACAACTTCTACTCACACAGAAGACTGAACACTTTATTTTGGAGTTACATATTAGTCCAATTCTTTTTTCTGTAACATAATTAGATTTAACTGACAGCACTGCCTTTTCAAGACTGGGAAAGAAATGTATTGACCCAGCACAATGACAGTCCAGAATTTTCTACATTTTTACCATTTAGAAAGAGCATGGTCTTCAAAGGTATAGTGTCATCCCTCTTCTCAGAAAGAAGGTTTAAAATGTGCTTTCCAAGTCTGAGACAAACATGTGATAAGAAGGGAATTTCTTAAAACCCTGCTTTTCCTCAAGGAGGAATACACAAGGGTGTTTTGGGGGTTGGATTTTGTTTGGTTTTTGGAATACATCATTTTTTATGAAAGCAAAAACTAGGGAATAAAACAGGCCCAAAATTATCTAAACCCATTTTCATTAAATGGTGATTTTGAAAGCATTTCCATTTTGAATTAGGAAAAAAATTATTCTCTAATTAAGCTGAATTACTCACAATAGCTATGTCAGATCCAAACATATCAACATCAATAAAAAAACTGTTCATCACATAAATTGAATGGAATCGGTTTTATTTCAAAGCAGCTCAGTTTGATAAATTACCACCCACAATGTGTGTGCAGCTTAATGTCTGCTTTAAAGAATGATTGTATACACAATTAATTTACCATTAGTTCCGAGCACCTAGAAACCTTGGAACTGATATATAGGTACTTTGGCTTTAACAAGGCCTTTTGGATACTCCATACTCCCAAGTGTGCTATTCATACCAGCTCCCTTCAGAAGCCATAAATGGTGAAAGATACTACCTATCACTGCCATCCCACATGCCTTGAACACTAAATGACTGGGAATCCACTCATGTTCCGTGCCAAGTGATTCATATCAAGTTCAGGACTGTTTTTGTCTAAAGATCATAGCCAAAATTGTAACAATGATGGCCAGCCATTTACATACCTAACAGTCACAGTGATTCATCGCTTGTAGCAGAAAACAAAATAGCTCACTATACCAAGGAAACTGGCAAGCTTCAGGTAACAGCTGTTCTTCATGGGCAAGAGCATCTATCGTTCTAGTGGCCAGCCCAGCCCAAACCGCAACAACTGCTACAGGAGTGGGGTATCACTTCTATGTCAAAGAGCAGCTGGAGTGCATGGAGCTCTGCCTGGGGATGGATAAGGAGCCAACCGAGCAGTTATGGGTCAGGATTAAAGGCAGGGAAGGGAAAGGTGACATTACATTGGGGGTCTACTACAGGCCACCCAACCAGGGAGATGGAACAGATGAGGCCCTGGAGCAGCCTCACATCCACAAGCCCTGGTCCTCAGAGGGGATGTCAACCACCCCAACATCTGTTGGGGGGACAACACAATAGGGAATAAGCTATCCAGGAAGTTCCTGGAATGCATTGGTAACTTCCTTCTCCAAGTGAGAGAAGCCAATGGGGAGAGGTGCCATGCTGGACCCTGTAGTCACCAACAAGGAGGGGCTGGTGGGGAATGCGAAGCTCAAGGACAGCCTTGGCTGCAGTGACCATGAAATGGTGGAATTCAAGATCCTTACGGTGGTGAGAAGGCTGCACAGTAAGCTGCCTATTATGGACTTCAGGAGAGCAGACTTTGGCCTCTTCAAGGACCTGCTTGGTAGAATACCATGGGATGAAGCTTTGGAAGGAAGAGGTACCATGGAAGCTGGTTAATATTCAAGGATAACCTCCTCCAAGCTCATGACCAATGTATCCCAACAAAGAAGTCAGGCAGAAACACCAGGAGGCTTGGACGGATGAACAAGGAGCTCCTGCACACACTCAAAGGGAAAAGAAAGCCTACAGAGGGTGNTCAAGGAGATCAATGAACACTTTAAAATTAACCATTGCACGTAAAGGACAACTTCTACTCACACAGAAGACTGAACACTTTATTTTGGAGTTACATATTAGTCCAATTCTTTTTTCTGTAACATAATTAGATTTAACTGACAGCACTGCCTTTTCAAGACTGGGAAAGAAATGTATTGACCCAGCACAATGACAGTCCAGAATTTTCTACATTTTTACCATTTAGAAAGAGCATGGTCTTCAAAGGTATAGTGTCATCCCTCTTCTCAGAAAGAAGGTTTAAAATGTGCTTTCCAAGTCTGAGACAAACATGTGATAAGAAGGGAATTTCTTAAAACCCTGCTTTTCCTCAAGGAGGAATACACAAGGGTGTTTTGGGGGTTGGATTTTGTTTGGTTTTTGGAATACATCATTTTTTATGAAAGCAAAAACTAGGGAATAAAACAGGCCCAAAATTATCTAAACCCATTTTCATTAAATGGTGATTTTGAAAGCATTTCCATTTTGAATTAGGAAAAAAATTATTCTCTAATTAAGCTGAATTACTCACAATAGCTATGTCAGATCCAAACATATCAACATCAATAAAAAAACTGTTCATCACATAAATTGAATGGAATCGGTTTTATTTCAAAGCAGCTCAGTTTGATAAATTACCACCCACAATGTGTGTGCAGCTTAATGTCTGCTTTAAAGAATGATTGTATACACAATTAATTTACCATTAGTTCCGAGCACCTAGAAACCTTGGAACTGATATATAGGTACTTTGGCTTTAACAAGGCCTTTTGGATACTCCATACTCCCAAGTGTGCTATTCATACCAGCTCCCTTCAGAAGCCATAAATGGTGAAAGATACTACCTATCACTGCCATCCCACATGCCTTGAACACTAAATGACTGGGAATCCACTCATGTTCCGTGCCAAGTGATTCATATCAAGTTCAGGACTGTTTTTGTCTAAAGATCATAGCCAAAATTGTAACAATGATGGCCAGCCATTTACATACCTAACAGTCACAGTGATTCATCGCTTGTAGCAGAAAACAAAATAGCTCACTATACCAAGGAAACTGGCAAGCTTCAGGTAACAGCTGTTCTTCATGGGCAAGAGCATCTATCATTCTAGTGGCCAGCCCAGCCCAAACCGCAACAACTGCTACAGGAGTGGGGTATCACTTCTATGTCAAAGAGCAGCTGGAGTGCATGGAGCTCTGCCTGGGGATGGATAAGGAGCCAACCGAGCAGTTATGGGTCAGGATTAAAGGCAGGGAAGGGAAAGGTGACATTACATTGGGGGTCTACTACAGGCCACCCAACCAGGGAGATGGAACAGATGAGGCCCTGGAGCAGCCTCACATCCACAAGCCCTGGTCCTCAGAGGGGATGTCAACCACCCCAACATCTGTTGGGGGGACAACACAATAGGGAATAAGCTATCCAGGAAGTTCCTGGAATGCATTGGTAACTTCCTTCTCCAAGTGAGAGAAGCCAATGGGGAGAGGTGCCATGCTGGACCCTGTAGTCACCAACAAGGAGGGGCTGGTGGGGAATGCGAAGCTCAAGGACAGCCTTGGCTGCAGTGACCATGAAATGGTGGAATTCAAGATCCTTACGGTGGTGAGAAGGCTGCACAGTAAGCTGCCTATTATGGACTTCAGGAGAGCAGACTTTGGCCTCTTCAAGGACCTGCTTGGTAGAATACCATGGGATGAAGCTTTGGAAGGAAGAGGTACCATGGAAGCTGGTTAATATTCAAGGATAACCTCCTCCAAGCTCATGACCAATGTATCCCAACAAAGAAGTCAGGCAGAAACACCAGGAGGCTTGGACGGATGAACAAGGAGCTCCTGCACACACTCAAAGGGAAAAGAAAGCCTACAGAGGGTGGAAACAAGGACACGTAGCCTGGGGGAGGAATACAGAGAAGTTGTCCAAGCAGCCAGGGATCAGGTTAGGACAACTGAAGCCCAGACAGAGTTAAATCTGGCCAGGGACGGCCAGGGCAACAAGAAAAGCTTCTACAGGAACATCAGTGATAGAAGGAAGACTAGGGAAAACACAGGCCCTCTCCGGAAGGAAACAGGGAGACCGGGTTACCTGGGATACGGAGAAAGCAGAGGTACTCAATGACTTTTTTGCCTCAGCCTTCACCAGCAAGTGTTCCAGCCACACCACTCAAGTTGCAGAAGGCAAAGGCAGGGACTGGAAGAATGAAGATCTGCCCACTGTAGGAGAAGACCAGGTTCAAGACCATTTAAGGAACCTGAAGGTGCCCAAGTCCATGAGACCTGATGAGATGCATCCACAGGTCCTGAGGGAACTGGCAGATGAAGTTGCCAAGATGCTTTCCATTATATTTGAAAAGTCATAGCAGAATGGATGAGGGGAAACGTAACCCCCATTTTCAAAAAGGGGAAAACAGGAAGACCTGGGGAACTAGAGGCTGGTCAGTCTCACCTGTGTGCCTGGCAAGATCATGGAGCAGATCCTCCTGGAAACTCTGCTAAGACACGTGGAAAATGAGGAGGTGATCGGTGACAGCCAACATGGCTTCACCAAGGGCAAATCATGCCTGACGAATTTGCTGGCCTTCTGTGACAAGGTTACAGCATTGGCGGATAAGGGAAGAGCAATTGACATCATCTACCTGGACTTGTGCAAAACATGTGACACAATCCTGCATGATATCCTTGTCTCCAATTTAGAGAGACATGGATTTGACAGATGGGCCACTCAGTGGGTAAGGAACTGGCTGGATGGTCGCACCCAAAGAACTGCAGTCAACAGCTCCAGGTCCAAGTGGAGACTAATGACGAGTGGCATTCCTCAGGGAGTCGGTACTGGGACCGGTATTATTTAACATCTTTGCTGGCAGTGTGGACAGTGGGATGGAGTGCAGCCTCAGCAAGTTTGCCAACACCACCCTGCTGTGTGGCACAGTCAACACAGTGGAGGGAAGGGATGCCATCCACAGGGACCTGGACAGGCTTGAGAGACAGACCCATGCCAACCTCATGAAGTTCAAGAAGGTCAAGTGCAAGGTCCTACTCCAATATTTTTCCCCATTAACGTCCCTCTTAAGTTGATTAGCATATACTATCATAACCCTAAACAGCATTCAAACATCCCTGTTTTAATATGTCTACATCGCTTTACATTAGTATAACTGTGAAGTTAATTGCTTATCAAAATAGTGCTACTGATCCAAAACAGTTCCCAGTGTTGGAAGTCAAAGATTCAGTTTTATGATTTCTTGGATGATGGTCATGAGTAAGATTTCATGATTACTTTGTGAGTTTGAAAACGCAAAAAAAAAATGTAAAGCTGGAAAGCAAAGTCCTGATTCTTTCCCTTAAAAAAAAAAAAAACAAGTTGGGGGAGATGCTTGGACACTGCTAGGGAATGTTACTTATTACTTCATCAGCAGGAAGTCTAAAAAGCCAGGATTTGACAACCAAAAGACACTTTCTTTACATATGAAAGCTCAGCATGGGACGGACATTGGTTTTTACCACTTAAGTGAGGAGTGGGAGTTGTATTCCTCCTTCTTCCTGGCTTGAGCCCCTCCTAAAAGGGCAATCACTGGAGCTAGTGGAACTGCATTCAGTGCAATACTAGCTTTGGTAATCTTTGATCCAGTTCAACAGGAATTATAATACGGCTTGTTGTCATTAAAAAAAATTAAATGCTCCTAATTTCAGAAGTTCAGCATGTCAATGAACGGAAACTTGCACCTAATAGATGTGAAACAATTTTTCACATTAGGCTACAGTGCCTCTGACCAATTATACTTCAAGACACTTGAAACCTTGACCATCTAACCTATGAATCAATTCTTGCTACCATTGCGACAATGTTCCACTTCCCAGATTAAAGTCATTTCATTTGAAATACTCCAACAAGTGACAGAAATTATATATTTCAAATATAAAAATCTCTTCTACAACAGAAGAAGAGTTTTGAGTTTATTAGAATATTTATGCTCTGACCCATACTAAAAATGTTCCTGCCATAATTACACAAGTGTGATGCAAGAAAAACCCACACACTAACACAGATGCCAGCAGCTGTTGGAAGGATGAATTCCTGTCCTCACAGGTAAGACATGGGCTGGTGTTCCCATTTGCTTGCACATTAGCACAAAAAAATAAAGCAAATATACCTGAAGCAAAAAGATACAATTATCTAATGACAGAAGGAAAGAGCTCCTTGATTATGCACACAGAGCCATCTGAAAAATGTTTGCACTTGTAGCTCCCCAAGAGCTACAGAGTTTTCCTAACTGCTCTCTATATCAAGTTCAGAAGTACCTCTTTAAGGAAATGTTACTAACTTCTCCTTGTTGGAAAACAAAAAATACTTAAATAGTGAATTCTTTAATCACGAACACCACCCCTCTCCCAGCTCTTTCTCTGTTGATTTTGTTTCTCAGCTGTGTTTTATCAGATGACATATATGTGTCATAGATATGTAACTTCAAGTCATTTGAGGAAATCTTACGTACTTTTTCTAGGAGGTTGATTGAACTGTACACTGGTGAGGCTGTTAGCATCAACATTTGTGACACCCAATCAGCTAGCGCGCAACTGTTGCCACTGGTGTATATTATTCACAAGTGCGTTCATTTAGTTTTAGATTTGTTTTCAAGTTACAAAACTCATTCAGCCATAGTAGAGCCAGCCCACACTTTAAAAATTTAGAACTAGAGTTAATCTTCTACAGCACTCCACCATATTTAGGGATTCAAATCTTCCATGTAAGTAAAGCACGAGATTTGCTACCCTAGATATAACTCTTTCACATACAGCAAATGGGCAGTGCCCAGTGTGAGAGAAAACATAAAACAGTGAATACAATGAAGTCATGGGTAGACAGTGTGGGCAAACATTCTAATTGGCTAAAAATCCAGACTTAATTAACACAGTATATAAAAACCCAAATAAAGGCTGCTATACAATCTATAACAAGCCAAACATTCTCTCATGTAACTAAGCCCTCTTATATTTATTGCTGAGTATATTAACTGACAATTGAATACTTCAGACAAACTGATCTGTAGTATTTGAATTTTGGGAGTAATATGATTTATTGACTATGCATTTGTTAAAGTATTTTTCATTCTAACCCCCAAAGGTATTAGCAGAACGATTTTTCAAGAATTTAAAAGGCCTTTCTTATAGATGAAATGAAAAAGCTCCATTAGCACAAGTATTTGATAAATAGAAACTAATGAACTATTATTTAATTTCATCACAAACATCAGAGGTCTAAAACAACTATGCTTAATTAAGATGATGTGTGCCCCAAGTCTTCTCCCAGGAAACTGGTGAATCACAGCAGATTCCCTTCATTGCCAAATATATTCACAGGATTATATGAACACATCTGTTAAAAATATATGAATGACATGAAGTCTCCCACTGTTAATTCAGATTGATTACTTGTTAAACATAATTAAATGAGGCAGGAGGGAGGTTGTTAACTGTTGCTTACATTAGAATATATAAAATAATGAGAGAAAAGCAGCTGTGGCATTTAAAGAGAGGATGAGGTACTATTTGAACAGCAAATTTTATACACTTCAGATGAAACACATGATATAATTGTAAGAAAACTAATGTTTCTCTTTCATTTTATACTCTTACATGCCTACTGATTTAACAGATTTCAGTGCCTGAATAATATAAACCAGGCACGGTGGACCCTTTATTATTTCTGACAACAGATAAATTATATTCTCCTTTTATCTGCTCATCTCAAAACACTATTGTTCCTGCACTTTAGAATTAAAACAGGTAGAGAAAGTTGTAAGGGAAGAAGATAGCACCGAGAAACAGACACCACAAGCATGATTTTCAGCTAGGAAAAGCATGCCGTTTCAGGGATTTTAATGGAACTATTCTGACTTAAACCAGTTGAGAATAGCCTCATAATTACAATTGCATCCATTTAGAATGTCTGTATTGTGACTATTTCTCTTCCCCTCACCATCTTTGTCTAAAATAAAAATTCATTACAGTTAGAAATGGCGTCCATTTAAACACAATACCTTCAAACAGTGACACATTTAGAAGTGTTTTTTCCTAAAAAGTGCTCTTCTCTTTGTCCCATAATTTAGGCAGTAACATCTGT
Organism: Chionis minor; assembly: GCA_013398295.1. Taxonomy (NCBI): domain Eukaryota; kingdom Metazoa; phylum Chordata; class Aves; order Charadriiformes; family Chionidae; genus Chionis; species Chionis minor. Next base: position 1,197,357 of record VZSF01007788.1, on the reverse strand, counting down.
ATAATTAAACAAGAATGAAAACTACCAAGCTGTCAGAAAGACTTTTCTGTCAACACTGGACTGTGTATCCTTGGCATAGACTACCTGCTCTGCAGGAGAGGGAACATCTGTCTCAGCTTGCTTGGGCCAATCCAGCCCAAACCACGACAGCAAGCCTGCTGAAATGTTTCCTGTTATGATTTATTTTCAATCTGTAAATACATTGCCTTTTAAGAGGCTTGGGTGCTTTTTTCTGTTCTTTAAAACTTGAAGCATTATTCTTATTACTTCACACTTACCTATATCTGTGCAAAATGTAATTTTTTTTAATGCATAAACTTAGTATGTCCTTCAGTAGAATATCATTAATTAAAAACTTATAATGCAGATTCCTGACAGATAGCAGTTTAAGCCATAACTGTCTCACGGAGGTAGAGGGAATTTCACTAATTAACTTCACAATGGAATTTGCCCCTCCGAATAAAACGATGGTCACTTTGGGAAGGAAACAACTGTCTGATTAAGAGATGGCGTTTGGACCTAGATTCTTTAAAGAAAAGTCTCAAGCCTTATTGTGAATTATTTTAATACCTTGACCTTCTGTTCCCCATGTTTTCTTCTTACAGTTATTACTGTATCCTGGAAAGCTACTGTTGGCTATAAAGTATTAACTGTAATTGTTTTCACCTTTTTATTGACCATACTGTAATCTCTTAAGTCGTCACTCATGCCTGTGCTCCAAGATCATGGGTTTGCTTTATAAAAGATAAAAAAACCTTTGACTCCTAAGCTACAAAAAGGATACTAGAGGTTTTTTAGTGTACACAAGTCCCCTCAGACAGACCCAGCTCCTTAATTCAAGATGGGAGGGAATACAATTTGAGTCTTAGCCTAAAGGGAGTTGAATTTAGGTCCTTCCCCTCCTGAGCTCTACCTAGGCTAATATAAAGGATGTATGTTCCCAGCAGCTATTCTTTGGAAAAGAAGTCCTACTTATTTCTTTGGACAGTGAAGGAAAAGGGGGGAAGTTACTTTCTCCTTGAGAAGATCTATAACTTGGGACTCTATAACTGTAATACCTTTCAGTTCTGAGAAAGGCGACTAAAGCCTGAAGAGATGCTTAGTTTATAACTTATGACAGAATTTCCACATCATTCAGTTAAGCAATTCTTGCACAATGTGTGGATTGTCTTTTTAACTTACTCTATGTATATGAAGTTTAAGCATCAAAGAGCTCTCAATCTCACTCCAGACAGCTAGAAATAAAGTGTTATAGGCTCTAAGTTTTACATACGTAAGAGCACCTTTTAAGATGCTCTTACAGTTTCTAACATGGACACATTATTTCTTCGTATTTTGACAAAGGAATAAAAATAAATTTATGGTTTAATATGGATGCTTTGAACACTTATTAACATGGACAGGTAAAGAACCAGTTTTCATCAACGAGATATAGAATAGGAAAGCAAATTTCAAATGCAGGTGAGCAAGACTGTTTACAACAGTTATATAAATATTTTGGAGGAAAAAAGACTAATAGAATCCATCTACTATCTAAATTCATAGTATATTTCCTATGGAAATATTATTTATCTGTAGAATGGGATGAAAATCTTTGAACCAAAAATCTAGTGATATTGCAAAGTTATAATATAAAATACAGGAAAACATCTCAGAGATCCTTCATAGGTACTCCTGTTCATTTCACCTAAATATAGCCTTTCGAATGCTGATGTAAATTTTTGCCTTGCTTTTGCTGTGCTTTTCACAGGCAGAAAAGAGACGTGGAGGCAAAGTGATTAAGTGAAAATAGAAATCCTATCCAAAATAATAAAGAGGAAAACAAAGAAGGAAAAAAAAATACTTTCCAAGTGAACATGTTTGTTCCTAGAGTAAGGTTGTTTACAGGAAGTCCTACATCTCTGAAAAAAGAAAATGGGACAAAGTTACCTGCAACGATGAAGACTGAATGTGAATGTCCAATTTACAATAAAAGAGTATTTGAACTTGTAGAAATTATTTCCAGAGAAAATGGTTGATCTAATGGTATTTCATGAAACAACAATGATAGAGATGGATTTCTCTTTATTGGAAATAATCACAAAGTGAACTTCATAGTCTTGATTCCCCATTATGCTTTAATTATTATTTCAAATGAAGAATGCAATTACATTATGAGCTCATCAGTAGACGCAAGTTAGACATACTGTTTTCTGAGCATTCTGCTGTCCTTAAACAAGTCAGTTATTATATATCACACAATCAAAATAGCATAATAGAGGACAACTTGCTTGGACATTGTTGAAAAAACATGGCCTGAAAAGTTACCTTTTTTAAAAGTAATAATCAGTAGCACAGATTTTCGGACAGAACCGCAATATCAAGACGGATTTTTAAGTAGAGTTTCATATTTATTGAGTCTAACATGGCAAAGTCCTCCTGTAAAGAATTTGTATGAACTTACACATATAACTAATCCTAGTGAAATATTGAAACTCCTTTTTTATATCCCTAAATTCCATAAAACCTCCTAGCCATTTCCAGAGTCCCTAATGAAAACAATGTCATCTACACTTCTGAAGGACTTTAGACTAATTATTTTCTAAGTGTCTTATAAACAAGAAAGAACATGCTCAGATAGTCCTTCTCCTAATCATTTGAAAGGCCAAAATGTTAGGCCTGGCTCTCTATTTCCTCATGTTTTATATAGCTTTGTAAAACACTGCTGAATCATTACACGCTGTTTTACACTGCTGCTGCAGACTAGAGGGTTTACCTCAGTAGGGGAAAAAATTATCAAATCCATTCTCTCTACAATGAGAAGTGCTCTAACACACACAGCTGGGGAAGAGCAAAATAGGAATTGACTGAAATTTATAATCCTCTTTAAGTGATTGCACTTGCTCAGCTTCACATAAGAATAAAACATAGTTGTTGTAAATTAAATGTGGTATCTAATAAATATAAGTTTGTTTTGTCAAGCTTAGAAACATAGTAAGGGTTACAGATCTGCAAAGTGCTCAGTGAACCTCCCTTTCACTAATGACAAAAAAAAATCATTGCTCCATTTTAACTGTCACTTAATCAAATATTAACAGAAACAAAATCCCCAAGAATTTCTACATCAAACAAAACCTCCACTCTCTATCGCCCAAGAAAGGAGAAATTTAGATGCACAGCAAGGACAAACAAGCCTCTTAAGGGCTCACAAGCCTTCAACAAGCCAGAGCAGAGAAGGGTATTTGAAGCTCACTGGACCACACTAGTGCCACCCAGTAACACTGTTGCGGCAATCAAAGATCATAAACTCCAACAGCCCCTTTTTCCACTGTTGCAACACCTCACTCATCAAGATCTATACAGCTCTTAGGAAGAAATTTGGTTATCTTCAACAGGAACCACTCAAACAGGTTCAGTCAATAAGAATAGCGAGGAAACACACAATTAAGCAGTTAGACCTTACAAAGAGAAGACACTATCCCACACAGGCATTCAGTTTTCTCTGCATAACAGTCAACAAAAACACATAACAGAAGCCAAGCTGGCCCTGCATGGGTCCAAAATAGGCCCACTTGAACCTGTATCACAGCTGTAATATTCTAGCAAGGCTCAATCAGCACCGCTTTTCATCTCACCAGAGCAAGTATCACACCATTCAGCCTCCGAAACCTGCAGATCTAACAAACTTGTAGGAAATGGACAGTTCTGAGCCCCAGCCCAAAGTAACTAGGCTGACACTGATTAAACCCTGTATGTATTTAAAAGATGCACAACTGCCACACTCTCTCTGCCAGAAAATTACACTTTCTCCTCATAAATAGCAACCAAAAAACATCACAGTACTGACAAGTAAGAAGTGGTATACCAACATCAATGACAATTGTAATAAATTAGAGCTACAGAACCCAGAAAGCACTAGTCATTGTGTCCACTGCAAATTTTTGTCAGTCATGAAGTGCCCAAAAACAGAGAAATATCATAGCTTTCAATAATAAAAATGATAATCACAAAGACATTACATTCCGGTATCTGAAAATGTATCAACTTCAATTTCCAGCACTTCTCCTAACAAAAGTCCTCACCATGTCACTGTAATAACACAGTTTGAACAAAAGCTTCGTTTACAACATAGGTTTAGCATTCAGATTACCAGGTGATATAAAATTTTTCACCCCCTTGAAATTTTGCTGGTCTACACCAACACTGCTGCCACTGCACAGTTATAGTTGAATGTCTAGTGAACATTATTCTAGAACTCACAGTGATTTTCTGAACTCAGAGGATGTAAAATACAGAATTCACAGCTCAGGATGCAAACTCACACTCAGCCTTAATCACAGCAACTCTCCCCTGTAAGTCAGGACTAAAATCAGTTTGTCTCCCAGCATATAACCTGGTCTATGTCAAATAATGATAATGAAATGACAAAGGACCTAATCTTACTTTCACTGAAGTCAGTAGCAAAACTCCCACTGACTTCAATAAGAGCAAAAGCCAGCACTACATCTCCAAAAATGGTTATTATTCTCCTCAGAGCACCATGTGCATTTCCTATCAAACCCCTGCAGAAGGATGACGGACTCTCAGTTTTCCAGTAATACTGCCTCATAGAAAAGCATCTCAGACTGCCAGCACTAATTTAATGTCTATGACCACCCAAGGAATACATTTTGACTTCAGCATATAACCCAAAGAAGAGAAAAGAATCAAGCCCTATGGAAGAAGAAAGAGGCATACCAGCAGTAGCAGCTCAATAATGACCTTGTAATTAACCAAAGAAGTCACTGACACATTTTAAGGAAATCTTGTACAAGCATCTATTCCCCTTCACACAGAGTAATATTTGCTTTTACGTATACAAGCAGTTACTAAGATACTTAGCAGGAAATTGCTATTAGAAGTGACATAAAAAGAAGAATTTCAATCCAAGTGAAAACTATATTCTGAAAGAGATGCAGAAATACATTTAAATCCTCACTGAGTTAAAAAAGAAGAGTAAAAGAGAGCTCTGTTACACAATTAAAACTTATTGCTGTATGTTTAATTAAGCGTAAAAATTGCACATGGATCTTTTGGAATTACGGGAGAAACATCGCTGGCTTCTGAACAGAAAAAAAAGAGATTAAAAAGTAGTTACGTAGTTAAGTCTTTTCATGAAAATTAACAAAGGTAACAAGACAGAACCTGCACTTTTCAAGTACCTTTCCTCTTGAAGTCATTTAGAGGCAGTCAGAGCAAGCATAAGTATTTAATTCATAAGCCCAGTATAAAGGAAAAGCTAGAGATCATCTTCATATGATCAGGCACTTCAGTCTCAACCACAGTACACAGTCTGAAACCTATGCTGTACTAAATCCAATAACAATCTATTAATTATGCCTTCCTCCTAAGTGAGCTGACAGCACACCTGGCATCCACTTGTGGGAACAAGCTTCACACAGAAAGCAATAGCACCTGATTCCTAGTGTACAGGCTTGAATTCAGTTAAAGTTGCCTTGCCTGCTACGCTGTAAAGAGCAACTTCACCTCAGTAGGTTACAGGTGCAACTCACTGGTCTGGTGATGAAGGCATTCCTCTAGGAAGACACACATGGACCTGAATCTGGGCTTTCCAATTCAAGAGTTGTTTACCCAGAAATGAGCAAAGCACAGAAGGATTACTACTTGAAATGGGAAGCTCTATTCAGATTGCCTGTCATTCCCTTCCCAGTGCAAGCACGTTCAAAATTCACCAATGAAACTGTACAGAAATGCAACAAATGTGCAGTTCAACATGCAACATTTTATACCATCTTTGGGTCTCCACTTGCAAATCAGCAAGAGGCAAGAGTTCAATTTTAAAAAAAACAAGGGCTTCTGAAAAAAGTTGAATCCGTAGGACAGGAGACCATTCCTACCTGGCCACAGCAGAGGCAACAACAAACTATTAACATATCTCCTTTGGAAAGGGAAAACATTAGTACTTTAGTACTAACTTAGTACTACTTCAGCTAATTAACCCATGCTACTGACAGTTTTCATCAGAGAAAGTTTCTGCAAAGATATGGCATATATCCATTTCCTGCTTTTCTGTATCAACAAGAGATGATCACAGCACCTGCTTAAACATCCTTCTGTGCTGAGGTACTCTTAGCCCTGAGCCACTGTACATTTTACGTTTCATAACTTATATAATTGCAATATAGGTGCCCCTAGTTTCCTCTTTCTTTGCTGAAAAGATTGAAAAGATGAAAGTTGTTGCCCCTTCTTAAGCAGCTGCTTCACAGAACCCCACATGTAGAAAGATAACTTAGTTCCATACAATTTTTATAGAAGCGAATTACTAAACCAAGCAAGTTTTTCCCCCAAATAGGAAATACGGATATAAAATAAGACATTCGTTAAGTAATTTGCAAGTACTGTACCGCCCTCTGCAGTCAATGTGTAAGTTCTGCAAATACATGTGCAAAATGAACTTGTGCACATTCTTTGCAAAGATGAGTAGGTCAATAATAAAACCTCTACAACTTGAAGCCCAGCAGAAGTAACATTTTCATATTTTCTCACTTGTTGGAATCATAGTAACACAACACAGAACCTTTTTAATTCTTCATATAAATACTCCGCCTATTAAAGGATGTGGAAACACACATTTTGCTGCTGTTCCAGAATGGGTCAGATTCCTCAGTGATACTTTTGGCGTTTACTTCCTTGGGACTTGACAGAAATTCGCAATGCCCCAAAAGTTTTTTCTGGTTACTTCTAATAAGTGTTTGAAGTGAACTGCATTTTTTAAAAGTTACATTAACTGATCCATCAATGACAGTGAAGTATATTTTACAGTTCAGGTATTGCACTACTTTAACACAACTTATCACATTTATAGGGCATTTTGCTAAGATTTGTACAGCACTAGCTTCTTCACACGGACACCCTAAGACAGTATTATTTTCCCTGTTGAATTGTTAGAGAACACTTGACAATAACCCTTGGGCCGGCTGTAGATTTGCTAAAAATGCAATTCCTTAAATGGCCTTTTTTAAAAAAACTTCACCTGCTCTATGTATTTGTTTCATAACCTCCTTGTTGAATACTAGATATGTGTTTACCCAAACAGTAAAAGCTCTCCACTGATTTAATTGTGAGCAATTAAGGAGATAATTCATGTGAGCAGATTTACACATGATGAGGGCTCTGGATATTGACACAGCTTCAAATACCTGTTCAAGTACATGGCACTATAGCATGTAATACTTGACAGGACTACAAAAGCATACAGCTCTGCACTACTAGATTGCAATAAAACAATTCTCAAGTAACTAAATTAATAGAAGTTAGTAGGTTCTTCCTCTGTAATGAGACATTTGTCCTTCACATTTTAGTGTTTGAATACTGTTGCAAAGAGAAGTTACTCACATCATGGACAGCTGTATCCTTAACACTGACAGCATCACAGGACCAAACTGCTTTCTATCAGAGCTCCTTCATTCCGACTTAATTTACACCTGCACTATTTCTTGGATCTGTGAATTCAAATTTAAGTAATTATCAGATTTTACAAAATTTTTCTCCTCCTAAAATAAAAAGCCCTTGTATGGCACAATATATCACCACTAACGTGCAGGTTAAACCGCATTTTCTACTGCACGCAATGAAAGCAACAAAGGTAAGTGAACATCACGTATCTCTTTTTAAGTCAGAATCAAGGTTTTGAAGACCCATTCTGCTCTCAGCAGAGAGCTGAGAGATTCTTGCACCACAAACGCTCAAGACAAGAGTACTAACAGCACTCCATGGTTGCGGGTCACGATGAAAGCAAACAAGCAGGGCATGAAAATCCCTCCGAGAACGAGTAACCGGCTCAGGCCGCTCGCTGGGGTTTTGCCCCCCGGCAAACGCACCGAACCCGTGGGGCCGCAGGGAAGCGAGGCCAGCGGGATCCCCCCGAAGGCGCTTCCCCTGGTGTTCCCCCACGGCGACAGCCCCCTCAGGGAGCCGCCCGGCACTGAGGAAGGCTGAGGCGAAGGGGGAGCGGCGGCCCCCTCAGAGACGGGGTCGTTCTCCTGCCCTGCGGCTGCTCCTCGACGCGGGACACCGCCCTGCGACGGCAGGCACGCGGGCGCAGGCACGCGGGCGCAGCCGCTCCAACGCCTTCTCAACCGCCGGCCCCACCGAGGGTTCCGGCGGGTTCCGCGGCCTCCCGCGGCCCCGCTGGTGCCGCCACTTCCCCGAGGGGCCCCGCGGGAGCGGTCGGCGCGCCGGGACAACCCCGCTGCCGTTTCCCGAGCCCGGGATTCCACGAGGGAGCAGTGCCGGGCCCCGACAGAAGACCCGCGGCCGGCCCACCCCTTCCGGCGCCGCCCCGCCGGGCGCCCCGAGCAACGGCGGCCGCTTTACCTCCGCCCCGTGGGAGGCAGCCGTTGCTGCGCGACGAGCGGAGCCGACGGCGGCTGAAGGGGCAGCTTGGTGGCCCCGGCTCGGCCCGCAACTCCTGGACCAGGCCGCGGCTGAACCTGAACGAGAGGCGCTATCAGGCTCGGCAGTGGGAGCCGGGAGCAGCGTCCTGGGAATAGCAGGGGGTAAGGCACGGGGTTCATCAGCCACCGGGACTGAGAAAAGCGTCTGTCAGCCACAAGCACCCCATCAAGACTCCTACCAAACACAAGACCAAAGAGTCTTGTAGCATCGGCCAGACCCGTGCGCCAGGACAAGCACCGTATCAATCACAGACCCCGATTCAACACCTCTGTCATCCCCAGGGAGCAGAACGAGCCTCTTCCAAGCAACAGGGGCCAGAAACAAACGTCAGCCAGAGACACGCGCTGGGACAAGACTCCCATCAGGCACAGGAGGCAAGACACAGCATGTATCAGTCATATGCACTAGGAGTGGACCCTTACCAAACACCGGAACCAAAAAGTGCCTATCAGCCATACGGAGTAGGACAAGATCCTTACCAAGCCTATGAACGTGGGCATGGCCCCTATCAGCCACATGAACCAGGTTATGGTCTTTATCAGCCAGGATATAGTCCGTATGATGATCAGATACCCGATCCCCAATCCCGAACGCTGGCAATTCAGAATGCAAAAGCCTATTTACTGAAGAGCAGCACAACGTCTGGCCTAAACTTGTAAGTCTGAAAAAGGAACACAATCAAACGAGGGAAAGAAGCATGAGTGGAGAGAAAAATAGTATTAGTAAAAGGGCAAAGGGTTATGTTACAAAAGGGAGGGGTGCCAGGAGGGTATATATCGAATGGGAGAATATGTTATAAATGCAAGAGTTCATCGCTACGTCATACTTGTCTGTGTTCAACATCTTTCAGAATCAAAATTCCTAAGGCAATTGATAGAGTTCAAAGGGAAAGTGATTTGATTAAGAGCAAGTTTAAATTCACCTTCAGCTCCTGAGGCTGCTGTGGTATATATAAAAAAATGGAAGATAGGACTACTCCTAAGTGTATTAAAATCAGGCTAGTTTCAAGTCTAATTTCCCATAATGCTACATGATCCCCTTTCATCTAACTATTGCAACAATTTCTCCAAAGCTCCAGGTGATTAGCTTCTACTTTTGATACTAAAAACATAATATTGTAAGACTTTTGTGTAGTAGGCGAATAATATTTACATTTATATGACAGATATGCTCATCTTGCTAATATGCTAACAATATTTACATTTATATGACAGATATGCTCATCTTGCTAATATGCTAACAAAGATCCTGGATGAACAGCCCACAAATGCAGTAGACATAATTGAGAATATCAGCAAGGACGTGAAGTGGGCTCAGTTTCAGAAAAAAATGGACACTCTTCGAGATGAATATGAGATTCTTCCAACATATGAAGCTGCAGAAAAGCGTAAAGCTTTGTTCCTCAAGGCAAATGGTGGAGATGAAGAACTAGAAGAAGAGATAGTGAGTTATTAATAGAGAAAAATAGATATCATACATACCAGGGAATGGGTGGGAAGATGGTGGGAAGGGAAAGGAGGAAGAGAGGAAGTTGTGGTCTCCTTTGCCTCTCATGAGCATAGAAATAATTGCAGCCACAGTACCGTGTACCCTCTTCATAGCTGCAAAGAAGAAAACCCATCTGGTTACTTAGTTGGGATGTTTTCCTGTAGTAAATCTAATATTCTGAGCCTTAAAATGACAGATGTTCTCGCCATGATTAACAGAAAGTATAGCTTACAATCTCTCCCATATGCCAGTTCAGCATGGAATATTGCATCCAAATTTCTTTTCTTTATCTAAAAGTGACATTTCTTTACCTAAAGTGACAATAATTCTGGACACCAGTTTGAGAATATTCTGCACAGATGCTACTGTAAAATAGAGATTGGAGAATTCTGTGATCCTTCCAGCTCCAGCTGTGGTTCCAGTCTGTCCTTCTCCAACTGAAAAAAAAAAAAAATTGTTATAATCAACAACTACTAGAATTGAAAAGCCACTTCTTAAAATAGGTGAATTTTCAGTATTCAGTTGTTTATATGTGGAAGCATTTGTACCCAATGAAAAATTAAGAGAATTCTGATAATAACCAAGGGAAATTCATCAACAAGATGTCGATTTGCATACAGAGTTGCCAGTATTTATTCAAAGTAATTGCCATTGCAGAATACAAATAGTAACAACAGAAGAGACAGTCTTTCATCTTTTCCATAGCCTATTACTTATTATACAGTAACAGTATACAATGGTAAAAATGGAAAAAAAAAAAGTAGGGTATTTCAGAAAGGAATTTGGAATTTTTCTACTCTTATCTATCTTGCTTTGATACAAGAAACCTGGAAGGGCCAAAGAAATTCAGTACAAAACTGCTTCTTCCAAATTCCCTACCCAACTTTTAATATCTTTGTCTGTGTGATATAATCACCTACCCTCATGAAATGAAAGAAGGGTGATAAAGTGAATGGAAATACTTAATGAAATCTTAATTACTGGCCTAGTTCTGCTTCCACAGAAGCCAGCTGGAGTCTTAGTTCAGAGACTTCAGTAAGAGCAGGAGCCAGTGTTTTAAAAAATGCAGGGAGCTTTATGATAAGGTTTCCAAAAGAACAACATTCACTCCAGAGAAATATTACTGGTCTGGTGTCTAAATATATGAAACATGTATTATATTTTCCCCAAATGCATCTGCCACAAACACAAGGAATCAGTGACACTGTTCACAGGCATCAAGGCCTCTTACACAGCTGACATGCCCTAGCACTGAAGTCCTTTGTAGATCCTGTGTAAGAATTCTGACTTTCCTTATTTTTCAGTAATTAGGAGTTTGAATTTTGAAATCCTGTGTTTGAAAAGCTGCAGTTCTCTTCTTTAGTCTTAAAATGGCATTTTTAATTTTTTCTAAATAAAGATGTAGTGCATGAATGTCTGCAAAGCACTCTGAGAGAGTGAGTGGCACTACAGGAAACTGGAGTATAACATTCAGTGGATAACATGATTAATTTTTCAAACAGATAATGATACTATTCTTCAGCTCTAACTCCAGATCTTCTTTCCCAGGGAGAGACCCCTCTACCTAATGTGATGGAAACAGCCTTTTATTTTGAACAGGCTGGAATTGGCTTGAGCAAAGATGAATACTATCACATATTCCTTGCCCTTAAGAAACTAGTTACTGTTCAACCAATCCAGACCTGTCGCTTCTGGGGCAAAATTTTGGGCCTGGAGATGAACTATATTATAGCTGAAGTACAGTACCACGAGGGGGAAGAGGAGGAGGAAACAGAAGAGGAAGAAGTTACTGAGGAAGGAAGGAAAGGGGTGGGTGAGGTTGAAGATGAAGAGGAGGAGAAAGAAAAAGAAGATGAACCACCCAAGTCCATCTATAAGCCCCCACCTGTCATCCCAAAAGAAGAAAATGGGACTGGGGTTAATAAATATGTCTATTTTGTCTGTAATGAGCCAGGCAAACCCTGGGTGAAGTTGCCTCCAGTGACGCCAGCCCAGATTGTCTGTGCCAGGAAAATCAAGAAGTTCTTCACTGGTAGGCTGGATGCTCCTGTTGTGAGCTTTCCTCCTTTCCCTGGAAATGAGGCCAATTACCTGCGTGCACAGATAGCTCGGATCTCAGCAGGAACCCAGGTCTCTCCCATTGGATTTTACCAGTTTGCAGAGGAAGAAGGAGACGAAGAGGAGGAGGTAGAAGGAGGAAGAGATACATATGAAGAAAACCCCGATTTTCAGCCTCTTTCTGTGGCTGAAATGGTGGATTCTCTCTCCACGTGGGTACACCATGTACAGAGTATTCTAAAGCAGGTATGTTCTGGCATAGCTTATGTAGACCTCGGATACCATTCCCACTGTGGTACTTGTAGGGTTTCAGAACGTAAATGACACTCCTCACCTGCACATTTGAACTATTCACCAGAAAGAGTATTGTACTGAAATGTTTTTCTACAGAAAATATATTTGATGTAGTATATAACATATAAATATTACATATATACAATTTTTATATATGTATGTGTAGGAATCTTCTAGGTTTAGTACTTTTTTCAATGGTGTGTTGGTGTGTTCTTGGGATCGAAACCTATCTTTAGATAACTGTATGAAGTTAGGCCTTGATAGAAAACAATAATTCCTGGTAATCTTCTGTATTAGGTTTTCTCTTTTGAAGTCCTTAATTGACAAAAATGTTTTAAATTGTCTTTTCATGGGTAGGATGCTAAAATGCATCCTATGATTATGATTGTGATTATGATTATACAATTATGATTGTATGCTAAATGGAACTTATTTTATGTTTTCTTCTGGTTTATTTTTTGTTGCTTACTTTCTTCTGTGAAACACACAAATGAAAAAACTTAAACCCAAAATATTGTAAATAAAATTGTAGCATAAAATATTTGTGATATCAGGCTAGTACTGGAAAGAGGTACTACTAATGTGGTGATCATTGTTGGATGACTTGCTAGCCAGTCTACCGATTCAAGAATCCTACTATAAAATAATGGCAAATGGTAGGAAATAAGGTTTAAAATTATTACCAGCAAAAAAAGAGTTGTAAAAATAAAATCTTTATGCATTAGAATCATAAGGACATTTTTTTATCTTCCTCTCACTGGTAGCTAAATACCAAGGCAGATTTTAAAAGGAAGGGGCAAAGTCCAGAAGCGGTAGCTGCTTAGTTTGCAGTAACTGGTAACCTAGCAAGGGTACAAAACCAACTGGCAAGGAACTAAAGACTACAAAATAACAAAAAGCTGATGACAAAGGTATGAGATTATTCTGAAATAGTAAGCAGGGATGCAGGATGGAAGATGTATTTTTGTGTTCTTCCCCAACTCCCTTAACTGTGTGTGCATGTGGTTAAGCCAATTGTTTTAACTGGCTTGTATTCTTTCAGTGATTGTTACATGTATTTAGTATTTTTCTATATCAATTATAGGGTCGCTGTGTTTGGCTTAATCCTTTTCAAAAATCGGAGGAAGAAGAAGAAAATGAAGAGGAGGAGAAAGCAGAGGAGCCAGATGAACTACAGCAAGAACTACAGCAAGAAATAGGACCTCCTCTTCTCACTCCACTCTCTGAAGATGAAGGTATTCTTCATGGAAGATGAAGTTTTTAATAGAGAGACACTAGGAATGTTGGCATTTAGGTAGCAAATATTTGAAGTTATAGGACTCTGACACTTCATGGACAAATGTAGTTTGCCCCTGTAGAGTAAGCACATTCTTTTACAAAATTGATCAAAAGCAAAATGGTTAACAGTATTGACATTAAAATGGAAATAACTGGGTTTACTAGTTAACAATCTTGTTGAGAATAAACGGGAAAAATACCTCAGACTTGTCAGGCTACTGCAAGTTCAAGACAGCTCACTACATGAAATACATTCAGCTATTTTTCCATCATCTTTTTAGACAAGAAAAAATTGTATGTGCATGTGTAAATAAATAAATATGTATGTACACACATGTACAGATGTACAAATAAAAATTTAGATCCTGTAGCATATTACTGCAGCAAATCGTAGGAGTATGGAGAGTTAATATTAGATTACATCAATAGTAAATTATTTTCCTACTCTCCATTCTTTGATCAAGGCGAAATATAACTTATTCATAAGTGATAAAAAGTCCTTGACAATAGAAACAGCAGTGAGTACTACTGAATTTCAGGAGCATGATCTTTTCTGCACATGGCTCTATTAGCATTCTGGTGCTACCTACCCATACATCCAAACCACCCATTTGAATACAAGCACCTGCATTTATTTTTCCTGACTTCTGGCTCTCCTGACATGCAACTTACTGCTTGAAATTTGTGAAAGTCTTGTAGCACAGTCTTAAATATTTTGTAGAGGTTCCTAAGTCAATTTATTCATTGACTCTATGTGTTTGGCTGCCTCCAGGAATTCAAAACATCCCTGCTTGGACAGCTCAGCCTTCTACAAACCTGATCCCGCAATATGCTGTTGCAATCCTCCAGTCGAACCGGTGGCCCGGAGCGTACGCCTTTGCCTCTGGCAAGTGAGTAGCTAGTTGACATGGTTACAACGCAGACCGTATGTGCTTCACCCGGAAACCTGTCTAATGAAGACAAAGCTGCTGTATTATTAATTTATTATATTAATTAATTAATTCTAACTGTTCCAGAGACTGATGGAGAAGGCCACTTAAATGTGCACAGCAACAGTAAATACGTATTTTAAGACTGAAAATGAATAATTATTGGAAAGGCTACTGTAAAGTTAATGGATGTAAATGTCCAGTTAGTATTCGGGCACAGCCCTTGATTTAAAACCTATATTCTTGAGTCTGTGGTACTTTTTACAAAACCAGCTACATTCTGTGGTTCTAACGTTCGTTCATTTCCACTGTGCGTGGTACAGTCATTACCTCTGTTAAACGGGTGCTTTTAAACAGGCCCTGGAGTTGGTGTTAGAGTTACCAACATGAAGTCGCGCTGCAGTACAGGGCAGTGACAGAGCACGGCCTTCATCATTTCAGCATGTGGAGATTTTTAAGTGGAAGACAGGGTCATCAACAGTTAACTCACAGCAGTTAAAGAGGTGCCACAGTTTAAATACTTCCATTATCAGATACGTGCACCTCAGTGCCTTTTTGCCCAGCAGAGTGAGGAAGCCTGACAACACCTCCTCTGATGTTTTGTTGGGGAGCGGGGCTGGGGAAGAACGTCATCTCTCGCTTTTCTTTCTCAGGAAATTCGGGAACATCTACTTTGGCTGGGGTCACAAATACAGCCCAGAGAACCACGCTCCTGCGCTGCCTCCGCCAGCGCAAGCTGAATATCCCAGCGGGCCAGAAACCACCGAGACGGGAGACCCCACTCTGGAAGAGGAACTGGCTTTCAAGGCTGCCAGGGAAGAGGCCCTAGCTGCAGCTGAGGAGGAGGAGGAGGAAGATGAGGAAGGCGCTGAGGATGAAGAAGAGGAGGATGATTAAAATACTGGGGGGAGGAGGAGAAACATATTTTTATTTTAAAACAGAAATAAACGTAACGACGTCACTTTTAAGCGTAAAAGCCTAGTATTTAAATGCAGTAGCTACCCCTCTGACGGCGCCGCAGCCCGGCCCGCACCATCGCAGGACTCGCCGCAGGCGGCGGGGGAGGAAGGCGGGTTTCCGGGCCCCGTCGTCCATCTCAACGCTTTTCTCGCGCTCCGCCCCCCCCCCCCCCCCCCCCCCCCCCCCCCCCCCCCCCCCCCCCCCCCCCCCCCCCCCCCCCCCCCCCCCCCCCCCCCCCCCCCCCCCCCCCCCCCCCCCCCCCCCCCCCCCGCCAGCTGTTGGCGCGTGGTACGCTCCGCCGCGACGCCTGCCCTGTGCCGGCCAATGGGGAGCGGCCTCGGGAGAAGTTCAAACGCGGGTGGCGGTTAGGTCGCTGCGCTGCTCGCTCGGCTGCGGGCGGGCGCTTCCCTTTCACAGGCGGCGCGTGCCGGGGTTGTGGCGGGGATGGCGGACGAGGGCGCCGTGACGGTCTGCGTGCGCGTGCGGCCGCTCATCGCCAGGTGAGGCTCCCTGCGGGCCCGAGGGCCGCACGCCCGCCCCCGGCCTGACCGCGGCCTCCGGGCCCCTCGGCTTTCCTGGGTGTTGCTCTGCCTCCCGCCTCGCCCCGGGCAGCGCCGCTGCCGCCCGACGAAGAGGTGGGAAGACGGGGGGCGTCAGTGCGGCGTCCGTCCCCGCGGTGAAGGAGAGAGCCGGAACGAACGCGGCTGGCGAGGGTCTTCGGGAGGGGCGGGGTCGCGGTAAGGGGCTAGGCCCGTGTTACGGGAGCAAAGCCCTGGCCTAATAAGGTTAACAGGATATCTCTTCTTTTAGAGAAAATGATCTTGAAGATAAAGTGTCACTCTACTGGAAAAGTGAAAATAATACTATTTCCGAAGTGAATGGTACAAAAGTATTCAGTTATGGTAAGAATATGAAAGCAGTTATTTTTATTTTGATGCTTGCGTGGACCTTCGTTGCTGTACTACTTCAATTCAACAATTGACACTAACGACCCTAGCTTTTTGCAGCTTCCGGGAATGCTTTTTCCAGCTTCATAATTTTGAAGGAGTGCCCCTAGGACACACAGGATTTCGTTTCCAGTCAGTAACAACTGGAATATGCTTTTGAAGTCAACTTCCTGAGGGTCATTGCTGCCTCTGTTCTGGCTAATGCTGTAGAGTGATTCTGGAACACAGGAGCTGGATTATTTTCATACAAATTCCAGTTACAAATGGACTAGACTAGGTCTAGTCCAGAGCATTTAGGGAGAAGGGGGTAGGGGATCCCAAACTCAAAATGTGCCTAACGTGGGTGCTAGATCCTTGTAATTGACTGCCTCACTTTGAGTCTCTTCCTACGGATCCACTCTACTCGTTGATATGAACGTAGTTATTACAAAGATTTTCCCAAATTATAGGTTCAATGAAAGCATGCTCCAAGCTAGGAGTTTAACAAGTAGCCTGTCTTGTCAGGCTTATAATCCTCATGGGTAAACTAGCCATAACTATTTTGATGATTAAATGGGATGACTGTTTAACTGTGTCCATCATTCTTAGATTTTTTTGACTTGTCAGTTGTCTGTTCATTGTATCTCTTTTGGTTCTGGGTTTAATATTTCTTTTATATAAGAAAGAGCCTGAGTTAGTAGTGTCACAATTAATTACATTTTATATTTGAATTATCCTACAGACAATCTGATGCCCATTTATTGGATTTGAAGTCAGCAATACTGAGTAACAACAGCTTGTTTTTTGACTTGCTATATAATGCTTTATTTTAATTATATTTTTTTTTAAGATCGTGTCTTTCATTCGAGTGACAACACTCAGCAGTTATATGAAGGTGTAGCTGTTCCAATTATACAGTCAGCAGTGCAAGGTTATAATGGTAAGTTTTAAAATTGTGTTTAAATCCTGTTTGGAATATATTGCATAAGTAATTAGTAAAACTTAATCATTTTTCTAGGCACAATTTTCGCTTATGGACAGACTGCTTCAGGGAAGACATACACAATGATGGGAAATGAAGATTCTGTGGGCATTATCCCTAAGGCAATTCAACATGTTTTCAAAGTTATTTGTGAGGTGAGCAATTCCATTAAACTGAAGTGACTGAAAGGGCTAGTAATATTTGTGATTGTTACATAAAAGTTAATTGTAGTACCGAAGAGCTTATGAATGAAACAAATTTCTATTGGACCATGTGTTGCAGTTGCTTTGCTAGCCTTGCAAAGATGACTACTTTAAAAAAAAGATAATGGTACTCGACTAGTTGGAACAAAACTGAGGAGTGTTGTTAAACTTACAAATATACTAAACTTTGTTTTCAAGTCTAAATAGATGCTCACTCATTAATGTGGTAGATAAGATAATGTGAAGCTTTGTGCCTAATCTGCTATTTTAAAACTTTAAAAAATTAACACTCTTAAAGACTTTTTTAGTGGGAAGAATATGACACTAAATTTACTTATTTCAGGCTTTCAAAAGAATCATAGGCTAATTACTCAATGCTAATAGGAAGTAAGCAGAAGGTGTAAGTTAAAACAGTGATTTCCAAAACATCAGCAGCAGAGCATTTGTTTCTGCCTTGAAGACTTCAGGTAATCATTATCAGTTATGTGAAATGGTGACTGCGCCTTTGCGGAGGTGCAGGGTACCTTATGGGGTGTATAAAAGTAACTAAAGCCAAGAAAACTTTGCATGGTGCTGTAGTCCTTGAGTGCACTGTGCAGCCTTTCCTCACCCCAGTATTATCTACCAGCGAGGCAGGGAAAGAAGCATCCACAGCAAAGTAAATCTGAGCAAGCAGAGAGAGAGGATTAAGTACACAGAAAGGAAGGAGCCTAAGCAGGAGGAAATTAGATATGGAAAGGGCATTTAAGTGGGAGAACTGCTGTCATGCTTCTGCAAGGCAGTTATCTTACTTTTATAACCTACTAAAAGGGATATACCGTTAATGCAGCTGGAAGGAGGTGGAATAGAAGAAAAATGATTCTGTGTTGATAGATGCGAACGTGTGAAGAGGATGGAGGGGAGAGACATCTATGGAATGATATCCAAACATAAACCTTTGAGTTAAGGTTAACACCTTGCATTAAAAGGTGTTCATGGGTTAGTCTTGTTATTTTTTTTATTTTTTTACCCCCCTTTGAACATTAGATTCCAGAGAGAGAATTCTTGCTAAGGGTTTCTTACATGGAAATCTACAATGAAACCATTACGGATTTGCTTTGTGATATCAGGAAAAAGAAGCCTCTGGGAATTCGTGAGGATGTTAATGTAAGTGGAGGTTATGTAATGTAAGTATTGTATCTTCTTGGAGTAAAGGAAGAAGGTTTTTTTTAAAAAAAAAAAAAAGGCTTTCAGAGGCATCTAGTTGCAAACTTTTATGTGTCAAATTGGGTAGCTACTGTCTTCAGAATTAGCAGAAAGTAGTAGAATGTAGTAGAATAATAACAGTGAAGTTGGGCTTGCTGTTTCTGGTTTATCTTTATAAATATTGTGAAAGTAGACTTAATCCCTTAAGTTATCCAGGGTAGTATATTTTATTTAACTTTGATAATACTTGGGAATTGTCTAACTAATAAAACTTCTACAAACATGATAATAAGCCTCTATCTCAATGTGTTAGAAGCTTTTAGTGGGTATATAGAGTTACTTTAATACCATATTCATGTCATCTACAAAGTAGATACATTTTTGTTCTACTGTAATTGTAGAGTAACAATCAGTAAGATCATCAGTAGGGGAAAATAAATCTATATTAATGCTATCTTCAGTTTCTTTATATTAAGTTTTGTAGCAAATAAAATTGGTGATTTGTGTCTTGTGGTTGCATGTCTCTTGGTGTTTTGGTTTGTGTTTTTTTCTTTTGATGCCCTAAATGACCAATGCTTTTGGAATTTGGGAAGAAATGAGATCTATCAGTTGTATGATTATGGCCTTATGACATTTACTGAGAAATATATTCCTACATTCCCTCAGAAAATGTCCAGAAAGATATTTCCCTTACCAGTTTTATTTTTAGGGAGCTTTCTAGATCTCAGTTGTTTGATTCCTGTGCCTTTTAGGCTAAAGTTCTGATAAAAGTCTAAACTTTGCCCATTCCTTGTGTTTGGAGTGAAAAGACATTCAACTGATATTGCTTCCTTTTAAGAAGTAAGCAAACTGGAATAAATACCACAGTAATTGCTGGTAATGTTAATGTAATGTATTGAAGTGAGTTTAAGGGTTAAGTAAAACTTATTACTGTGTTTGTTCTTAAGAGAAATACATATGTAGAAGATCTGATTGAAGAGGTGGTGGTTGCCCCAGAACAAGTTATGGAGTGGATCAGAAAAGGAGAAAGTAAGTTGTTTGGTCAATGTCAGCTGATATCTTAGAAAAGCGCTGATAAATGGGGTATATCTAGAACCATGGGGGTATCTCTGATTCAGAAATCAATGTTTTTCAGATAGTTTAAAAATTGTGCTTTTTGTCTGTTATCTCCAGTTTAACAGAGTATAAACAGAAGTATTCTAAATTACTTTTTTGACAGAAAATCGCCATTATGGAGAAACCAAAATGAATGAACACAGCAGCCGTTCTCACACTATCTTCAGAATGGTAAAAACTGTTTCACTATTAGGAGGGGTTTTATTATTTTCGAAGTGACAAAAACTTTATTGCACCCTCCTCTAGATCATTGAAAGCAGAGAACGAAGTGACCCCGCAAATGCAAACTGTGATGGAGCAGTGATGGTATCTCACTTGGTAAGCTGTACTCCAAGAAGTTATTAAATAGGCGTTTAAGTAGGCAATTTACTGTTACTGCTTGTTTGTGAGACTGTTACTTTATAATGACATTACAAGCATGCTTTGTTGTTAACTTCTAGCAGCTGCTTCTTAAGCAGAAATCATGTTTCTGATCATCTGTACAGAGGGAGACTCCTGGGGTGTTATCTAGAGCGTATCTTTTCAACAAAGAGAACTCTGACATGGGAGTAGTTCCTGGACAATTCATGTTGGATTGGGGACCGTTAGCTCCTTCCCAGGAGCATAAGGCGCTACTGCCAGAGTGCATTTTGTTAAACAAAGCTTCCCCTAAAATTGCCCCTGACCACTGATGAGCCCAGTGAAAGAACTTGTAAAGTGGGTAACCTTAAGGTTTCTCTTGTTCTCAAATCTTGTTGTTGTTAAAAGAACATGTGGCCTACAGCTGCAATGGCCAGAAGATTCATATTTTTCAAAAGTAACCCCGCTTAGCATCTCTTTAGTGGGTTACTAGGATATGAAATACCCAAAGCTGGGGGTACACTGTTTATCTCTAGGGGAATGTTCTGGTTTCTGAAGCCTTCTCTGTACAGCCTTTCCTCAATTCTCAGAAAATAATCCAAATCAACTGGAGGAATTAAATCAATATGAGCTTGCGAACATCTGCATGAGCACTCTTAGTCAGAGTTGGGACTTGACATTAAGTCAATCACATGCATTGTGGAAAGAGCTTTCTGTTCTGGCTGCTTGTGAAAAAGTTCTGTGATCTGAATGTAAAGACTGCTCATGCAGTATCCGAGCAACCTACTGCCAGCTTCTTTTCCCAGCTTATGGAATCTACTCTTCTTACACCACTCCTCACCTTCTGTCTTGCCTCTGTTCCAACTGACTTTATAGTAACCTCTACTAGCAGCAGGGGAGACAGATTTATTGGCCCTTTTGTTCTGTTGTTGCTTGTTGAAGTTAGTACAGGATTTTACCCTCCTGAAACCGAAACCAATTAAAGTGACTGCTACTTGCTCAAGCAAATCATTATGGGATGCTATAAAGTTATAGCTGACTTTGAACCAGATTCATAGTGAGGATTTCCCTCTGATATTTAAGTTCTTCCTTTCCGTATCCCCACAACAACTGGCAAGGAGAGACATAAGCTGATTCAGGACAGGGTGCTGAATGATCTCATCTAGGCTCTCTTTCCCATGAAAGATTGGACCAGATGATCTGTGATTCTAGGAAGCTTCATATGGCTTGAATCTGTAGTTAACACTTCTGTATTGAGAAACTGTATGGGTAAGGGATAGGGGGAATTGCACTGCAAGTTTGAAACACTGTTTTAGGTGGTATTAATAGAGCTTATACAAACTTATTCAATGTCCTTATGTACCTTGAAAGTATTGGTTAGTATGTGTAGTAGCTACGGATTACTTCCAATAATGACAGACCTCTTGGGGTTTTTTTTCTAAGTGTAAATTTAGTTTATGAAATTCTTAGCAGAGATTTAGAATTAACTTAAGTGCCTCAGAACTAACCTGTGAAATATTTAATGAATTTGCAGAACTTGGTAGATCTGGCAGGCAGTGAAAGAGCTAGTCAAACAGGATCTGAAGGTAAGTGTTAAATGAGGCTCTCCTGATGACCACATCTCCTAATTAACCCTCATGAGAGACTATGATAGAACGGAAATTATTTGACCTATGTGTTACTGCGTTACTTATTGTTTATAAATAACCCCTTTTTCCCTTGGTAGGGCAGGATCCACTCAGGGAAATACTAAAAATGCTGTAAAGTGCAATTAGATAGGAATATGGCTTTTCTAGAATAGCAGGTTCAGCAACAGTCATGCACTGAACTAATAGAATGGAGATGAATTGGTAAACATTCACCTGTAGTAAAGAAACCGTTAGAAAATTGTAGGGACTCATGTAAAGGTGGAGACTGAATAGATGGCTCGCTCTTCAGCTAAGAGGAAGCTTGATTGTTAACAGTGACAGCATGAAGCTGCACAAAAATGCCTTTAACTTAAAAAAAAGTGATCTAAGAAGAACTCAAGTCAATATTCTCTCTTACAAGGAATAACTAACCCAAAAGTTGTATCTAAGGCTTATTTGTTATACTTATAAATATGGGCATTTGCAAAATTTAAACAGGAAACAAAATTGAAGTTCATATGGCCCCAGCTACTTACTACATTAAGTTTACTGGTGTCCATTTGTGATAGATTACTGTCTTATAATAGCCAAAATGAATCAAAATAAAGGATTTGATACTGGCTGCTGATGGGTCATACTGCATTGTGGCACTTGAGATTTAACTCTTGGATAATCCATCTGAGCATAACAAAGCACAAAAACTTGACAGGTGGAAACTATATCTTAATATTTTTTTAAATTAAAAAAAAAATATTGCTGTGTGATATCTAGGTGTCCGACTGAAAGAAGGCTGCAATATAAACCGGAGCTTGTTCATTCTGGGGCAAGTTATCAAAAAACTTTGTGATGACCCTTCTGGGTAAGCACTTGTGTTTGTATACTTGTTTTAAGATAAGTCACTTATAAACTAAGAAATTAAAATCCTTTCTGTATAATCATATTTTAGCTATGTAACTATTTCAAATAACCTATTACCTCTAGAAAAGATATTTACTGTGGGTTTTTTCTATTAAAAATGAATTCTTTTTTTTCTTCCCTCTTTCATCAGCTTCATAAATTACAGAGACAGCAAGCTGACTCGAATTCTGCAGAACTCCCTTGGAGGAAATGCTAAGACGGTTATTATTTGTACAATTACTCCTGTTTCTTTTGATGAAACACTCAGTACTCTTCAGGTATAATTTTTTTCCCCTGTTTTCAAGCATTATTCTGCCTCAAGGCTTCATTGTAGACAGGTTGGAGGGGTGGAAAATGTAATCCACTGGATCTGTAGTCACTTGAATCTTGTAAAGGTCCTCTGTGGACTTGGAACTTGAAATCATTGGTTTGTACACAGCATCTTTTCCCAGTTGTTATCGTGTCCTAGGTTGTCTAACTAGAGCTTTCTGGCAGCTGGAACAAAGCTCCTTCGCAAACCTTGCAGGCAGAAGATGACCTGTGTTTTATAATTTGCCTTTTCCAAATACAGAACTACAAGTCTTTGGTAACACAAGATGTTAGGCAGGTCCTACAAGAAAGGAGGGTAATTGAACTATTCATGAACTGTATTCTTTAGGTAGGATTGTGTTCCTTTTTTGTGATCTTTTGAGCTTTTTATTAAGTAAAATAAATTCGGTATATTTTTGCTGCAATGTTAGGCTTCACTTCTTAGGTATTAATATCAAGCAAAGAAAACTTTTCAAAGCTCAGAAGAATGTATGAAATACAAGCAAATGTAAATATTTGTGTTCTTTATTATATATTGCTCTTCATCTGGTAAACTGTCCCTTTAATTCTGTTGGGGAATATGAGACAGAGTAAGTCTTTTGAGTAAGTCTTCTAACTATGACTCATGAGAGAATGTTCTTGCAGTTTGCCAATACAGCCAAAAGAATGAAGAATAGCCCGAAAGTCAATGAAGTACTTGACGATGATGCCCTTCTGAAGAGATACCGCAAAGAAATTCTAGATTTGAAAAAGCAGCTGGAGGAAGTATGTAATAAACCTACTCACGTTAATCTATCCTTAGTACTGATAGCTATTTGCAAACATTGTTTTAAACCAAAACTGGTTAAATTTGGAGGGGATAGGTAAACTTTGAAGTTATATCTGTCATTTCTATTGAGAGAATAGAAATTGAAAGGGTGACATTAAGTTTAGAACAACTGATGATAGTCAGCATACCTCTGTGAAAGCTAACACTGAGATCAACTAACTGAATTGCTTGCTTTTTCTGTAGGTTAACATATTTAAGAAATAGAAATTTTTCATGACTTATAGCATACCTTAATAGTATCATAGATCAAAAGGAATAATGAATTGCAATATAAAAGTTATTGAATGTCAGTTAAAGATTCCAGCTAAATTGGTATTTTCCCTTCTTGCTGATGTTTAACTTCATTTTGAGTTGCAAGAAGCTGCAACTGCGCCATATCACTGGCAGAAGATACATTTAGGAAATGAAAAACAGTAGCTTCCCACAAAACGGCGTAGTCTCTCGTGTTCATCTTTCTCCAAAAAAATCAGTTGAGGAGCAATCTTGCAAGTCTTGTTAGAGCGTAGATCATAAAAGATAAAGCACAGGAAAATCACAATTCTGACCATACTGTTTTGGTGAATTGAAGCATCAAAATATGCATGCTTTTTGCAAATAATAAGAAAAGTTAAAGGAAAAATAACTGACCTTTTGTTTTTAAAGAGAATTATCTTGCCATATAAACTCGCACCTAGACGTGTGTTTGCCATCTTCTGAGATAGTAGGTAGAGATGAAAGTGCTTAAGTACGGAAGAGTTGGTTGGAAAATCCTATGTCAACTCTGAATTACGCTGAAGTATTGTAAGTTTATGGTAAAGTTGTGGGGAAAAAAAACTAGCTACTGTAATGCAGTTGCTTTACAACAGAGTAAATTTTCAGTACTTCTAATTTTAAGAAACCACATGCATTAGCGTAGCTTGCTGTTGGCAGTTGAATCGTAGCTCTCAAAGAGCTTCAGGCTTCTGGCAGCATGAGAAGGTTATCTTAAACTATGTTACACTTGCAAGAATGCGCTTTTTTTGTCCCTAGAAAAATCTGAGGCTGTATTGTTTTGGCGAGTTTTGAATCATTCTGAATCCTTTAAATACTAAGTCTGCAAGTAAATTGTAGACTAAATTGTCAATTTCATTGTTAAAGATTAAAGACAGCTCTTCCAGAGAATCTATGTGTGTAGGGTGGGTTTTTTTAAATATTAGTATTGTGTATCTTCTGTAGGATTTTCTTGTGTTCTTAATGTCAGTTTGATTGATTAATATTCTTTTTATGGAAGGTATCTTCGAAGACTCAAATTCATGCAATGGAAAAAGATCAATTGGCCCAGCTGTTGGAAGAAAAAAATTCTCTTCAAAAAGTACAAGAAGATAGGATACGAAACTTAACTGAGATGCTGGTGACTTCTGCCTCCTTTTCCTCAAAACAGAATGCTAAAGTAAGCACTTGTTCTAGATCTTATTTAACTCTGCAATACTTTGCAAAAGAGAATATTAAATACGTAGGGTTATATTGATAAGGAAGAATAAGTTTGATAGGCAATTTTCACAAAATATTTCTTAGTTTTATATTTTTTTTCTTACTTCTAAAATAACTTCTGAGTGAGTATCAATTGAATGTTGCCTCGCAGTGAACAGACTGCAGAGACTTTTGCTTTCAAATTGTTACGCTGTAGTTTAATTTTGAAGAAAGTGCAGAACGCTGTCTAGTTAGCTGCTGGTACTGTTACAAAAGTAGCCTAATGGAAAATCTACTCTTAGTGCTTTGGTTGTATCACTTTTTCCATAAATACTTTTTTTAAAGGCCAAGAGAAGAAGAAGAGTCACTTGGGCTCCTGGTAAAATAAACCAGGCAAATGTGAGCTATTTTGAAGACTTTGAAAAACCAAGGCTGAGTGAAACAAAAAAAATGAAAATGTCCCTGTCAGCACTACAGGACCTGGAAGATTGTAAGTATCTTCAGGGAAAAAAATAAGGAAACTCTGCAAAGCAGCTTTGAAATGAGAAATAATCCCTTTCTAATAAGTCTAAGTTAAAAAGCAAAGTAAGTTGCAATACAAAAGCTACGTTTAGTTACCACTATACTACTCAAATTATGTTCCATGAACCCAGTTTTGAAAGAGTTGCCTATAGCCTGTGAGGAAATCACATTTGGCTGCCAGCAAAGAATGCTGCATGGAAGGGAAGTGGTTTTAGCACAATAAACATGGTAGTTCTTGTGCTGGAAATAAGGTTCACTTTATTTCAAAAAGTGAGAGCGTGAGTCTTACTATCCCAGGTGAAATAACGTGTAGCAAATTCCTGCTGGATAACTTTGCAGGCATTACTTGGTTTCCCAATGGGAATAAGTTGACTCTCTGAGAGCACAAATCAGAGGGAAGGAGGAAAAAAAAACCAACCCAAAACTAAATGTCCCTGTACACAATTGTCAAGGCAATAACTACTTTTTTTTCCTCTTCTGTATATCAAGCTTTTAATTTGTTAAAACCAAAGGTAAGACGTGTGAGGCAAAACGCAGGGTCTACAAATACATCTGCCATGCAGCCTACCCAAACCTCCCAGTTTTTTGTAAAAGTAGCCAAAGTTGTTATTTAACACAGACTATCCATCCAAACAGTGTTCTCTGCCCCCAAAAGCGGGGAAGGGATGTCTGGGGGTGTAGGTGAAAATTCAAAATCCTTAACATGAATAGAGAAGTCATTAGTCAAAGATCAGCTTCAGATACAGAGAAATTCAAGGACTTATTAGAGGAGCGAGGAAGTTGAACTGAAGAGAAGAGAATAATTGGACAGCATGGAAGAAGGTGCAATTCCGCAACAAGCCTTATTACCTATCCTTCTGTCAAGGTTTTTTGCTTGTATATGTATTGTTGGGGTTTTTTTTCCGGGGGGTTGAGGGGTGCTTTTTCCTTGCATGATACTGTTGAGTCATTCTTTTATTGACACTTAAACACTTTTTCTAATCTGCAATTAAGTATATATTCTGGATTTAGTTTGGTATTCATTATGATAAGGTGATCAGTATAAGTGTAGGGACTAGACTTCAGTGTTTTTCCCTTTCATAAGAGAAAATTATGAGATTTGGAAGTCCTACTCAGCGTGCTGCATCTTTGCCATTGAATGATTGTTTCCAGTGTAATACAATTCTTTGATAAGGAAATAATTCTTGATGTCCAGCTTAAAATTTACTGCTATTTTGTGTTTTTTTAATGCATCTTTTCAGCTACATTAGAGAATTTTGAACATGACAACCAGTGTCTGATGGCTTCTGATCAAATTTCGGAGGTAGAATGGACTGCTGGACCTAGCATGAATTGGGTAACATCATAATCTATTTTGGCTGTCTAATACAGTACGTAAACATTACATGCTTCTTAGTAAGATAAGCTTTACTGTTCTGTAGAACACCAATATTCTTTTATATGTCTGAAGAATTATTATAACAGGTTAGAAAATAAGTGACTCTGTCACTTCTGAAATTGTGGGGTGATTCTATGGGTTTGTGGCGAATGATCTGGTAAGTTTTGGTATTTAAACAGGACTAGCTGTGGGAAGACAGCAACAAGGAATATAATACTTCAGTTGCTTGATTTTGTAGATCAGTTAACAGAGAGCAGTTCTTTTTCTAGACTCAGAGAGACTTCGAAGAATCTGTGCAACTCTGTGAAGCACTAGCATTAGAGAAGGTAAGTCTGTTCCATATTTTCTAGAAAAAAGACTGACATTCCACCAACAACTTCTACATAGTTTCTTGTGCTGCTTCTTCAGGATATTGCTGTAAATGAGGTCAACATCCTGCAAGCTAACTTTAATAACCTAGTATTGGAAAATGAGCAGTTGAAAGTAGAAATAAATGAAATGAAGGAGAAGCTGAAGGAAAAAATAGAAACAGATGAATTTGAAGCACTGGAAAAACAAACACAGAAAGATCATGAGGTAAGGTGCATTGAATAAATACAGAGAGATAAGAAGTTTTCTAGAGTTTATTAAGTGTATATACACTCAGATGTTGATGCACAAAACAGGTGGTGTTATAAGCCATGTTAAGCAACAGAATTAATGAACCCAGGGTTTAAACTGCATTTACTCAGTGTAAAATTCAGACTTAAATTTTTAGAGAGTTGCATACTGAAGTCTGGTTAAACATAATTTGTGTGTGCATGTGTCCAAATATTAATTTTAGATATGCATTATCTGAATTTTGCTCCAGATTTCTGCAAGAGATGGTTGTTTTGCTGCATAAATATATTTTAGAACTGTTTTGAAGTTAAAGTATGGTTGCTAAACCGTATTTCACATACTTCTTGTCGTACTGGTTTGTAATCTAAAATAGCTCTGGCTTTTGGTAATCCATTGAAATATGTGAGCATTAACTTTTAACATATTATTTAACTAGTAATGTCTGTGGAAAACTGTAACACCATATTTTGTGCCAGAAAGTCAGAAAAGGTAAACCTACCTACTGAGTAACTTGTGATACAGGAAATGCTTGCTTTCAGTTCTCTTCACCTCCTTGTGCTGTTAGTGGACATGTACCTTGTTTGTTCAAATGTTTTGTGCTCTGATTCTGTAATGTAAAATATATATTACTTATATAAGTTTCTAGCTGCCCAAGGACTAGACCATGAAATAAGTCACAGTACAAAAAACTGACCAACTAAACAACCAAAAAAAAAACTCCAAACAAAACCCCAAATCCCAACAACTTGAGGTATCAAGACATGGATGTATTGTTCCATTTCTTTCCTGATACCTTCTCTGCAAGCTGCTTGCATGTGCTAGTTTAATATCCTCTGACTGTGAAACTAAGGTTGAAGCTGAAGTTACATCCTTTTGCATTCTTGTTTCAGATTACAATTTAACAAGATCACCTCACTTCCATTGTGTTCCCTAAAAAGACTTGGGGGTCTTTAAACAAAATGGATGCATAATAGACTATGATTTAGCTTGCGTTTAAGATTCTTTTTAGAAGACCCTTTATATGCTAGACTGACTAGCTATGTTCCTTATCAGCCAGCATTTAACAAATCCTCAGTTAAAGTTTTCTCAGCGAAGCTCTTGTGTATCTAATAAGAGATGGAACGTTCTAAAGTAGCTTCTGTTACAAGAATTGCTTTTTGAATAATTCATGTTTTTAGATATATATCTGAAGACAGTCCATAAGATGTAAACGTTTGTTGATACCCATGTAGCAGGTTAATTACAGCAATACTGAAAGGTCATATACTTCACTGAATACACTAGTTGAAATTCATTAATTTAAATCACCACAGATATGTATATAGGTAAACTCTATCATTCTGAGTAATGACATTAAATGACTTCTGACCAGTAGTCCTTTACTGTATCTTCTACAACCACCCTCTGATTTTAGTATTACAGGGTTTTCTTCTTGCTCTGCTCCTAACTGTATAGAAATACTCCTACAGGAGAGTGCTTTTTTTTTAAGCTTTTCACTGATCTTAAAATCACAAATTGGATTTTTTCCTTACACTTGTGACTAGAAGTACTTGTAGATGAGTGCCTATTGTAACGCCTTTCTAATAAAAACCAAAGAAGAGGGTTCTTCAGTTTCAGAAGTTCTTTTCTGTCTTGTCTTCTACTGGTGTCTCCTTTCAGAGGATGCCACTGAATGTGTTCATGGCTTGCTTTACCTTAATTTTGGCACCTTCCCATTCTTATTAGTTTAAATCACAAATATCTGCACCGTGACGTAAAAAGCTGCTTAACATGACTAGAATTTGAAGTGTCATATAAGTACAATTTCTGCATTACTTGCTTTGATCACATTGCTCTTGCTTATCAAGCTGTTGCAGATTAAATTGTACATGAATCCTTTCTAATTCCTGGGAAGCTAAAACAGAGCTCTGCATCTCATCTCTATCCATTTGAAAGAATACGTAGCAACTTGCTTTGTAGCTGTTTACATAGAGATGTGTGTGTATATATAAGGTTTGCCCACTAATAGAAAACAGAACACAAGATAGACCTTGCTTATTTTCACGGTGTTGGCAACTAAAACTACTGGTGTGGGTGCTTTCTAACATCCGCTGCAATTTTGCTTCAATTTGCTCCACAGGTACAGCTAATGCATGAAATTACCAACTTAAAGAATCTAGTTTCAAATGCTGAAGTGTACAATGAGGAACTTGAGGTGAGCCCATCCATGAATTTACCTGCAATAAGACTCATGTGACTTGTTCTTGGTTTGTTTATCTTGAAACACCGTATCCGCTGAGGACATCAGCAGATGTCCTGGGACATCTAGGACAACCTAGACATCATTGGGCTCTGGTTAGTCTTACCAGCTATAAGGATGATATGTCTAAAACCCATGAATGCCTACTGTGTGCAAAGCAGGTTTTTTTGTTAAATTCTTACCTGAAAAACCAGGCTGGGTACTAAAATCTTCTCCAACTTTTAGGCAGAAATAAACTCCAAATTGGAACAGCTGAAAGAGAAAGAGAACAAAATAAAGATATTACAGAATCGTGTGGAAGAATTACAGAAAGCGGGAGCGGGAAAAAAGGATACACGGCTTTCAGTGGTAAATTTGAGTTTTCTGATGGGTTGAGAAATGGTGTTTGTTTCGTTGAAGGTGGGTTAAATTTAGGTATACCCTTGGTATAATTGAAAACTGCTTCCCTACAGATGTTATCAGTACTCTGGTGAAGTAAGGCTATGGGAAATGCTCTTTATCCCATCTCTCAAATGAGCCCAGTACTGTTCCTTTCAGAGTAAACGTATAAGTTTTCTAAGCCTATATTTTCATTTAAACCACATTGTATGGAACACATATGTTATTTGGCTACTTTTTTTTTATTGTTTATCTGTCTTTTTCAGGGTGATTCTGATAAGCTAATTGAGGAAATTCAGCAGCTGAATAAATCCCTCATGGATAGTGAAACCATAGCCTTGGATGCCAAAAAAGAATCTGCTTTTCTCAGGACTGAAAACTTGGAGATGAAGGAGAAGATGGCAAGTACTTGTTAAACTGCATTTATAGCTGTGCAAGAACGCTGTTAAGGGCCTTTCTGCTCCTAGACTAGTGAAGAAGGCAATTGATAAAGACTGGTAGAGTATTTGGAGAAAGCTAGTGACTCCTGCTCCAAGTACTGTTTCTATTATGGAATTCATGGAAAATGGGTCTTCAGGAGAAAGATTGAAAGAAAATAGAGGCTTAGGTTTAAACCAGTACACAGAGATTAAATGAACAATCTTTAGGGAGTTAGTAGGACATGAGACTTCAAACCTAACTTTACCAGAGAACAAAAGACAATAAGAGATGTAAACTCAGAAGTGGGGTGGAGCTTACTCCTTCAAAGCTCCAAGTAAAGACAAAATAGTAGCATTTATGATCCTCACCTCTAAGGTAAGGTATGTTTTGTTATAGGACTCTGAGAGGAATGCAGCTCTTAACATGGCAGAATAAGCCACAATTTTTATCAAGGCCAAAGTTGTTCAGAGAGACAACAGGAAATGTGACCAATGCAATACTTAAACGTTAAGCAACTAGACTTTTATTTTGTGTGTTAATTGCATGTTGTTTTGTTTCCCTGAAGAATGAACTCTTAAATAACTACAACCAAATGCAAAAGGATGTTCAACTCTATCAAAGCCAAATAGAAGCAGGAAAAGCCAGTTACAAAAAAATGCAAGCTGAGTTGCAGAAAGAGTTGCAGTCTGTATTTCAAGAAAACACAAGGCTAACTTCACTGTTGGAGGGTAAAGCTCCAAAAGGTACTGTTTCAAGTAGTGGGGTTTTCCCCCTCTCCTTCCTCTTTCCTGTAATGTTGAGGGAATAGGGAAGACTTTGGTTCTTGTGTTCTCAAATACTTGGATCTTCTGTCAGTATAAAACATTAGAGTATTGGGTACTGCTGGCACAGTAACTGCTTTAGCACTTCCTTGAACTATTTGGAAAACTGCAACTTACTGAATCTTTTGTATTTCGTACAAAGACAGTCAAGTTCAGGATGGCTGTCAGGGAGAATCTAAAATAAACTGGATGTCAACTTAAAGTGATGACCAAACTCAGACCAGCAGTTTCATCTCTTAATTGTTGGCCACTGTAAAATATACTCTTCTAGAATTATACTGATATAATGCATTCTGGATGTAATTAATAAATCTTCTGCTTAATTTAAACATGCTTTTCTAATCTCACACCTCAAAATTTACCTCAATTTTGGCACCTTCCCTTTTATTAATCTAAACGTGTTAATTCTCTAGACTTGCTCTCTCTTGTGGAGCTGGAAAAAAAGGCAGCTGACTTAAAAGGAGAACTAGAAAAAGCATTGAAAGAGAATGCACTTCTGCATAAACAAGTAAATGAGCTATCAGAACTTCAGTCTCTGCCAAATACTGTTGAGATACAGCAGAAAGAGGTAAACAAAATTAACACTTTTTTTCTCTGTTTTTGTGTTGTACTTGACCAGTAATATATTAATGGAGGCCTACTGGATATGAACTTTTAAAGCCAAAAGTTGTCTTGAGTCAAATGAACTTAATTGTAAAATTTCAGGTTATTAAATTATTGTTCCTCCCATATTTAATATTTATGTCTAGCAATAAATTTAAGATCACATGTCTGGTCACAAGTTCTACTATAGTTAATCACAAATTTCCAGTCCAATGTTTGCTTGCCTATTTGCCATGGTCACCATTGATAATTGTGTGTGTTTGTATAAGTGTTTGATCCTGGTTTACTGTTCTAAAACGGATTTTTGTCTAATTGAGCATCTGAGCAGAAATGCTGCTTGAAGTGAGAGATTTAATTTGCAAATTCTGGGAAACTTGTAAGGAAACTCTTCTGTTTCCTGGCAGGCCAGGGATTAGGAGACTGTTTGCTATAAATGTGTCTTACAGGGTTGGTTTGTGAACACTTTTGAGGTTTCTTTATTCTTAAATACCTGGTACTAAATATATGTAGTGAAAATTATCCAGGGTGAGTACTCTGACAAACTCATTAATGCTTTGCAAAAAGTTCCAAACCCTTCTGGTGGTCTACTTCCACTAATAAAATTTAATTGGATGTGAACAGCTTTATAAACTCTGTATCATGAAGAAAGTATCAATACATCTAAAAATCCAGTGTAGGAGTTAGAGCTAGAAGTACCAGTCCAGTCCTAGCTCAAACATAGGAAAAAAGAAATATTTAAAGAACAGCTAAAGAGTTAAGGAGAGGTTTCAAGGTTTTGGAAGGGACTTGTCTGTCTTGCCTGTCCTTGAAGGACTGTGTACGAGACAGCTCTCTCCCAACGAAGCGAAACCAAGTGTACTGTGCTGTGTGTTTGCCTGTACTTTATTTCCTATATCTGCTATGAGCATGCCTTTGTTACGCAGCTATGACAAAATACTGATTTAGAAAATACTATTAATATTGCTTTTCTGTTGTCAGATTCTTGAAAAATGTGAGGAGCTACACTTATTAAAATTGGAAAAAGAAAAGCTGCTTTCTGAAGTAGCTGATAATGAAGTTAGACTTAAACATATGACTGAAGAAATTGGAAAATCAAAAGATGATCTGGCAGATACACAACTTAAATACGTCAAGTCTGATCAGGAATATGCAGCACTTAAACAACTCTATGAAGAACTAGAGCAAAAATACGTAGCTACATCAGAAAACAATAAGCAAATGAAGCTCCAAATGGATATTCTATCTAAAGAAGCACGAGAGTCTAAAACAACTTTGGATGAAGTAAAATTACAGGTCAGTGCCTGCTTGCTCCTTTTGACAGATAAGACACAGGAATTCATTCATAGTACATTACAAAAACCTACCACCATCTTATGAAGAAGTCATCTTCAAAGTTACAAATAACATCATTGTTGAAATTCCTCTAGCATGAGTGGTGGCTATTACTTATTTTATGCCAGGTGTTTAAGGTTGCAGGATTTATGCAGCTTAATGGTCTCTTTCCTCATAGGCAGAGAAATGCATATGTTACTCCAGGTTATATGCTTTTTCTGTATTTGACCTTTTAAGTAGTCTTTTCCCATTCTTAAGTTACATCTTTATTATGCAACTTTTATTTTTTTTTAAATATGCTTCTATGACTTACTCTATCTAAAGCCATAGAAACAAAGTTTCCTCATCAGGAGCTGAAGCCTGTTTAGATCTTTCAAACCAAAGAGAATGACTGCATAAACTGGCGTATTTTTGAAAAAGCTTTTGACGCTTTTATGTCTGTTATATTCCAGCTATGGACTTCATAAATCCTAATTTGATAATTCCTAAGATACGCTACAGTTTCATGTCTGGTGTTATTTAGTAAGACTTCTGCTGCGAAGGAGAAACCATAGGGAGGTTTCTCAAACTCATGCTTATTTAATGTGGGCAAGATAGGCAGTGACGTAAAGCAAAATGATAACCTTCCTATTCTCTTGCTGAACGCTAGCATCCCTCACCCTTTCTAAGCTAATGTAAGATTCTGTGAGAACATGTAAACATTATGCAGTTTTGCATTACAATGAAAGTGTCTGGTTTTTCCTTTACGAACTAAAGCTCTCTAGCAAAATAAAAGAACTAGAAGAAAAGACAGCAGAGCACAAACAACTTCTTGAGGTTAGAGAAGACTTTATTCAGACTAAGCAGAAGTTAAATGAAATGGAGCAATTAAAAGAGCAAGAAAAGATTATGGAGTTAAGACTGGAGGCCAAGGATACGGAGATCCAGGCAGTTCTTCAGCAGCTTACTGAATGCCAGGAAGAAATAAAAACTCTAACCCAGGAAAGAGATTACCTGAAGCAAAAAGAGGAGTCTTTACAAGCTGAGACAGACCAACTCAAAGAAGACATCAAGGATACTGTTTCAATGGTAGGAGTTCTGCCTTTATAGAAACAGACCATACATGTTAAGGGGAAGAGTGCAAAAACACTTATAAACTATATTGAAATATACAGGGGAGTGGGGTTTTATGTGGGTTTGTTTTGTTTGGTTTTAATCATGGAGCGCTTACTAACGCTGGAAAAAAAAAAACCCTTGAATTTTATTTTGTGGATTTTCTTCCTTTTATTCTAAAGAACATTTTGGCACATGAAGAACTGAGAAATACACAGACTTCTCTCAAGCAATCCCGGGACACTGTCAAGAAGTTGGAAAAAAATATTTCTGAAAAAGAATCTCAGATTCTGAGTGTCGAAGAGGCGCTAGGGAAAACCATTCAAGAACTCGAAATACGGGTAAAATGCTATGTAATTCAAAATAAAAATGCTTTTAATGTGTCTTCCAACACTGTGAAAACAAGCCTACTTAGTCTACTCGTAGTTTTTTCTGCTTGTGCTTAGAAAACTCATAGGCCTCTGGTAGAAAGTGGGCAAGAAAGTAGTACTGCCTGATCCAGGCCTTTACCAGCTGCTGATCTATTTCTGTAGAGTTTCAAGCTGTAATGTGCACTCTAACAAACCTTTGCTTAACCAGCGTGCCCCATGATTGTCAGTTTGAGTGGCGGTGTTATCTGGCAAATGGAAGAAGAGATAAGGGTTACCTAGGAGCAGGAAAGAGGCTAACGGTTGGTAACATCGAGTCCCATTGAGAAGTGTCATGTGTGGTTGTAAATGGCGGCTCAGTTCACAAAAAACAGGAGAAGGCTGATTCACTGGGTTTTGTGCCTGTTATTGAGCAAACTGACAAAGAAGGGTGCTGAGAATATTGTATGTTGCCCAGTTGCTTCAGTGGCACAGTTTCTCTGGAGGGAGAATCTGTAGTGAGACTGGATTCTTCTTGAAGTGTATCAGCTGCCAGACCCAGTAAGTCAATGGCTGTCAATTCAACAGTTGTATGTTTTGGAACAGATGTGTAAAAATAAACCAACAGGTTTTTCTTATTTAGCTGCTTCTCAGACTTTTTTTTAGATTAAACTGACCAATATTGCAGACAAGAATGTTAAGATTAGCATTTAAAATAAAACAAAGGCCGAAGACCAAGTTCTGGAGTTCTTCTAGTTTGGTTACAGTGGTTTGATGTTAAAAATACTGTGGCAGAGTGAATCAAACAACTTTTGCATATAATTTTGGTTTTGAACAAAAAAACTTTAGAAATACTGTCTCTGCACACTTTTTGTAGATATCACAAATGACAGAAGAAATAAAAACCATCACATCAGAGAGAGACCAGCTTGCTGAAGAAAAATCAGAAAATAACTGTAGAGAAAGTGATCAACATCAGGCACTAAAGGAACAAATCTTTTTCCTAACACAAGAGAACAATTCATTGCAGGATAAGCTGGACAGTTTACATTTGAAAAAAGAAGAGCATGGGGAAGGAACTTCGGTAATTATGCTAAGGCTGTAATGGAAAGCATGCTTATTTAAACTTTCACTTGAGTGAAAATAATTTGCAAAACAAACGGGAGAAAAGGGTCTTCCTACCTGACTGCAGATCATTAAACACCAGGATTAGTATTTTTACAGTGATATGGGTGGAATATATTTTAGTTATACAGGCACCTAGTAGTAGGATATGACAAACACTTTTCCCATAAGTAGATTCCATAATGGAATAGTCTTCCATAATGGGACAAGCTGATTTAATGTGTGTTATATGTATATACACAAAGTGTGTATATATACACTTTGAAAAAAGTAAAGCATGTGCATATATTTTAGTATTCATGGAGGGAGCAGGCAAATTTCAAGGAAATAATTGCCTAGACACCATTATTGTCTACTCCTGAGACTTAAAATATGGATAAAGTCTCTGTAGTTGGGGGGCGGGGGGGGGTGGAGGTGTTCTGTTGTTGGGTTTTGTTTGGGGTTTTTTTTACCTCAGGCTTAAACCGTGGCCGTGAAATTCTAATAACTTGTTCAGAAGTCCTCCCTTCAAATTTTAGTTTTGCATGTCTTTTATTTGAAGAAACTTTAATTGCATATTGAGTTTAGTCAAGTCTTATTCTTAAAAAAAAAAAAATACAAATCACTGTAAAACACTGCTTCTGTTTGTTTCACATATTCAATCTGTCAAAGACCAGATACGTTTCTCTTAAATTTACTTCCCCAAATGTGTTGACTTTTATCTCTATATAAAATAGATACCACAGATTCGAGAAAAGTCTATTGAGCAAGAATTATTTCATTTGAGAGAAGAGCTGAGCCAGGCTCAAAGGAAGCTGCGTGAAATGGAGGAAATGAAGGCCAATGACTGTCAAAGAGAATCTGAAAATATGGAGAGAACAGATTTTATTCCAAAATTGCATGACTGTCAGGAAGTGAGCAGTCTGACAAAAAGAGACCATAATCTTGAAATGCAACTGGACAATCTCCAAAAGGAGAGAGACCAGCTAAGAGAAACTATACGGGAGACAATTAGCATGGTAAGAACAATAGTCGTATTTGTTTAGGGTAATGGCTTTAGTAAACTTCTGTCTTAACCTTTGGAAGTATTGTTCAGGCTTTAATGTACTCTAATTTCATTGTGTTTTGTCCAAAGAATTCAAACACGCAAGAAGAGTTGAGATGTGCTCATAACTCTCTCAGACAATATCAGGAGACTATTGCAGAGCTGCAAGGATGTATTTCAGAGAAAGAAAATCAACTCTTGAAAGCTCAAGAGGCATTGAAGGGAACAACAGATGAACTGCAGCAGAAGGTCAGATGCAGTTTTGTCAAAAATTTTGTTAAAAATTCTACCAGGATTTGCAACCCACATCCTCTGCAGACTTCAGTTTGTAATTTACTTCAGTAAATGTAATATTGAAACTTAATTTAAAGTTTTTCCCATCTTCTTTTTCCCCTGTGCTGCTGCTTGAAAGAATTCTATGGAAAAAGAGGCAGTAAAGAAATGAGCAAGTGCAATTTGACCTGCAAGCTACAACCCTTACTTATAATTAAACATACCTTAGTGCTGAAAAATGGAATATTGCTTGTAAACAATACTGCTGTCTGATCTCAATGCATTTTCCAAGTCCTAAAACTCTTAAAGTTTTCATACTCTGTCTTTTAGCTATGTAACTCTGAAGATACTTGATCAACTAAAAGGCAGTTTAGCTCATTCTTTAACTTGCTGAACTATTATAAATGTCTTATATACTTATTATTTTCATGTCTGAAGCTATTGTGGCTTTTAGAAGACATTAACGCTTGTTAGAATCAAGCCTATCTGCTGTTGATACAGCAATGCAGTCATTTTAAAGGCATTATAATGGCCTGTAGGCTTTGAAACGCTCACTTTTGTCTACCAATGAGACAAAAGCACTGAAATTTGTTTGAATTTTAAACAAAATTGTTACATCTTTCTTTTCTCACTATAGCAGTAAACTAATGGAGGTGTCTTCTGTAAAATAACTCAGTGATAACAACCAATATGTACGATAGGGCTTGTGGAATATGATCCAATAACACTCTTAAATCAGAACCTGATTATTGGGACAACAAAATTTAATAAACTTGAATGTTACTGGGTTTTTTCCAAACTATCAAATTACTTCTACCTATGCTAGAGATAATTGCAAATATTAATGCTGGTTGCTATTTGTTCTTTCAGCTCACCGAAGTAACTGAAAACCTGACTCATGTCTCTTCTGAACGTGGCAAGCTACTGGCAGAAAAAGAACAAATTGAAAGAACAATGAATGAGCGTATTTGCCAGCAGCTTGAGCAAATCACTTTACTTAATCAAGAGAAAGATGAACTGTGGCAAATGGTAGAGACCTGTAAAGCAGAAAGAGATCAGTTAGAGGCTGACTGTGAGGAAAGCAAGGAGAGAGTATGTTTAAAATCTCTTAAATAATTCTTTTAAAGGCAGGTTGTACCACTCTAAGTTATTTTCGTCATGAAGCCTTCCGCTATTCCGCATTCTTCCTCTCCCTTCACTTTTCATAGCAGCAGTAAACTAAAAATTTAGTTTACTAACCCAATCTGGATTTTGGAATCTGTCTCTCATTTTCTTTCTTTCCCCTACCCCTTTTCTGCCCTTCTGGTAACTGTGCCGCTCTGGGTTTAGGCACAGTTGCCTGCCACCTGCTGGACAAACACTCCACAAATTCCTGTTAAATCTTTCATCTACAGTGTCATTGGATTTAGTGCTGAACAGTAGAGGTAATCCAGACTTGTTGATATCTGAGGGCTAAATTCTCCTGCCACTCAGCTCATTCTGTGTTGATGAAGAGAAAGTTAAACTCAGAAAAGAAACTGATTAGCAATCCTATTTCTCCTTCCTGATGTCTTATTTTCTGGCAAATCAGTGACCAATATTCCAGGTATTTGCATGAAAAGTGCTTATGTTGACACACTATTTCAGACAAATTTGTTCTGATAATGTAGTTAACAAAAGTCAAGCTGGTAAATTTTAAAGCTTAAAGGAAGTCTGGTAAGTTTGGGGGTTTTTTTTCCTGAGAGAAGCTCCGCAAATTATTTTAAGTAAAAGCTTTCAAATGCATTTTAGCAAACCTCAGGTACCACTACTGATATCTTTTATCTATAGACCAACTAATTTTAAAACTAAAATCAGCACACTAGGATTATCAAATCTCTAATTTTAGATTTATATCTTGCTACTAAACAATTAGACAAATTGTTCATGTAACTGGTGGCAGTTGCCACAAGAATAAGAATATCTTGGGTTTGTTTTTTTTAATGGTCATTTACGTAGTCTGTTCCCCCCACCAGATTTTTCCCTTTTGTCTTTAATTATACCTTCTTTCCATCACCTTCTGCCACCTTGCCCTCCAGACTATTTATAAAGATTGTCTTCCTTGGAGTTCTTAAACTAGGCGTGGGGAAATAACAACTGTTTTTTTTCTAAAGTAAAAAACTGATTATTCTGATAGCTCTTTCCTAGACTTTCAAATGCTTTGACTTATTATTCTTAACTCCTGATAAGAAAAACTTAGTCATACACAGTGAACATCCATATAATACCTTGTTCTGCAGACCTTAAAAGTTCTGACAGAAATGCAGAATCTACAGGAAGAACTAAAACATCAGAAAGAGCAAGCTGATATCCAGAAGAACATGCTAGCAAGTGGAGAAGAGAAATTGCAAAATACTGAAGAAAAACTAAATGAAGAAATAAACAAACTGAAAGAAAAGGCGAGTACAGTAATAAGAAACTCTTAGAAATAATTTAGAGGATGTCCCCTCAAGGACTCATTAGAATAAGAGGTATTTACCCATGATAATTTTTGCTGGGTTTTTTGGTCCAATAGATGGTGTCATGGTAATACAATTTAGCAGCCAAAGAGGAGTTTTTGCTAATAGGTCTGTGTTGATTGTATAAATTCAAAAATATTTTTTAATAGGTAGTCAAGTTGAATGAGGACTTAAATTTGGTGACAAAGGAAAGGCACCAGCTGCTGGGAGAACTGGAAAGGAAGACTAAGAGTGAAAGCAGTGAGCTTCCACAGCTGCAGAAACAGTGTGATTTGTTAGCACAGGAGAGAGATCAGCTCCAGGAAATGCTGGAAGGTATTCGAGCGGAGAAGAACAAACTGGAGATTAACCTCCAGGAGAGTGTTGATAAGGTACTCTATCTTTGATAATATACATAACTATATTATATATGTGTATACATATAATATATGTATAATAACTAAATGCTTGTTGGATGAAGATGGCTACTACTTGAAGCTGTCTTGAAATGTCTGAAAGTGTCAACGCTACATACTCAGACCAAAGAATATTGGCATGCTTTCACTTCTGTCTTGTGGAATTGTATTTAAAGATGTACATAAACTTTTTCAAAAATGTTATCTGAAGCTGCTTTATTTATGAATAAATGAGGAAACAGAAAATACATGGGTTTTGCTACTAAAATACTTACCAGGCATTTTCTAATGAATTTGAAATGGCATGTTTTGTAGTTGACCTCCAAAGTTTTGAAACTAAAGCTGACAAATTCTGATACTTCTATTTCTCTTCTGCATGAGGTATATCTTCACAGCAGTGACGACAAATGAATTGAGTAGTATCCATTGAGCAGCAGTCCTCGTTCAGATATTGAATAATGACTTAGAAAATCTGTAGCCAATTCAAATCTATGGTGGGAGGAGAATTTTCTTACTCTCGCTTCTAATGTCTTCTAGTTCACCTGTTTTTGAGTATCAGTTGCTCTGCTGTAAACCTTCAACATCACTGCACTGGAAATTCAGAGGTTTAGTGAAAGGGATGATAGTCTATAATAAGTTGTCAAAGATAATTTAACAGCACTCTGACAAACAGTCCAACTCGAAAAATTGTGTTAAGTAATAATTTGTAGATAGTGCTCGATGTGAACTGTACTCAAATTATCTCTACTTTGTGTTACTCATCTGTGTAAACAGAGACTGTAGAAAGTATGTCCAAATATGTTTGTAGCATACTTTGTCTAATTCTTTACATTATTGGACTTATCAATATGCTAGTTGGCAGGCTTTACTTTGAAAGGAGAAACTTAAAAAGGCAAAAATTGAAATTTCTTGTACTTGAACTAAAGCAGGGGGTTTTGTGTCAAGTATTTTGACTCCTGTGAAGTATTGAATGGCCTGGTGTGTGAGAGGTAGATTCAGGTGCTATCTCAGACCTGGAGTTTTATTTGCTGCTCTATTTTTTACTCCAGATTCTTGAAACTGAAAAGGAATTGAAATGGCAACAGGAACTCCTCAGCAATGAGAAGATCAAAGCTAAAGAAAGGGAAGAGCATTTGTTAAAGGTTCAGAGGCGGTCAGAGATTCTGGAGGACAGCCTAACAAACAAGGTTTTAGTTTTGTTTTTTAGTAGCTGTTCTGCAATGCTGTGTTCTGATGTTTTATCACTAATGTGCTAAATTATTGCTCAAGACAAATCCTATTTAACTTCTAATTCTCAGCACATTGTTTTTATGGGTGCTAAACAACCACGAACATGGACAAAGGATTTTGTACAAGTTTTAGTGATGTTTAGAAGTTGCATCTTCAACTTGTCTCAGCCTCATAACCAGCTGGGTTGGTCACTCCCGTAGAATGGACATTGATTTATCCAGTGTGTGCAGGCTTAATAGTTGTAATTGTACATGGATTTGTTCAGACTTCAAAAGGCATTGTGTAGACAGTGTGAACCTTAAGTGGGTTTGGAATCCTTGGTGCTGTGCAGGCTTTCAAACTGTACCTGTTATTTGGAAAGTCTTGCGCTTGGCTCTTGCCAACTTGGTCTCTTTGCAGTTTTCACTTCTTCACTTTTCACCTGTCAAACTCTTTTCTTTGTCTATAGACCAAAGAGTGTCACTAAAGATTGCTTCAGATTAGCAGATGTGTCGCTGCTCTACTCATTAGAGCAGACATAAAGACAATTCTGTTGCCCATCTCTTACGATAATCTCTCTGTTTTCACTTTTTTGGGATGCGGACATACGTGGAATGCCTCTTTGTTTCCTCTTGCTTTACTGAAGAACAAAGTGGACTAGAGTACTCTGGGTATAATGTTATTCCCCTTCCTTTTACTTTCTGTTTCTCAATGACTAGAACACCAAAACTATTTTTAAACTTCTCTTGCTGTTAGTGTGAATTTTAATCATTGGTAATTGTGTTGTTTGTATTTGACACAACTGATTTGAGTACTTCATAGTATACAGACCAGGACCAAATCATAATTCTTGGGTTTTTTCTCCACTATTTATTACAGATTCAACAGTTAACTGAAATGCTAAATAGTGTATCATGTGAAAAAGACCAGTTGTTGGCCGAAAGAACTAGTCACTCTTTTCAACTTCAAGAACAAATCTCATCAATTAATCGAGAAAAAGATGAGCTACAAAAACTTCTACAGGATGTCATGTCTGAGCGGGACCAGCTCAAGATAGAATTGCAGAAAAATCACGATATGGTTGGTGTTATAAGTTGCATCCTTAAGTTATTCATCACTTCTCTTTTTGAATGGTACTTAAATATGCATGCTTTTATTTTAGTGTGTTGAAACAAATGCAAAACTAGAATGTGCTCTAGACCAACTGAAGCAGAGAAGCTTGAATGATATGTCCATTCAGGTGAATTCAGTGGATAATGCCGAGCAGATGGCTGATGACAGCCTAAAGGAAATAACCTTGAAAATTAAGGTAAATTTACTTTTCTGCTTATTTTGATAATGCATGCAAAACCTTAATACCATTTGTTCTGGAGCATAAACCTTGCTTCTGTGTATAATCCATAAAATTCTTTGCATATCTTGATGCAAACCATGGGATCATTTGATTTGCTGTTCAGTGGCCACACGTCGTCTTCCGAGAATGTTAAAATGAACTCAGTTGAGATGCCTTACTTCATTCTGTCCAGCCACCCCAATGAAAATAACTAAAGTGCTCCACCATTTAGTTCTTGCAAAATCCCCCCCGATCCTCCCAGCTGTTACTCCCCATCAAATACAAATTGGCTTCCAATAAATTAATTACATTAAATAGCTTCTCTCCACAAAATAGGAAGCTCCTGTAATTCTTCAGAGCTTTTGTTAATTAACTATACTGAATATGCTTTCTCACAAAGTGAGAAGTATTCCTAACCTACAGAAAGCCTAAATAAACCAAGATTTATGGATATGTATGAAACACTTTGAAGAGTACAATTGTACTTCAGTCTGTACATCTGTGCAGTAGATTTGGGCATCATTCTGTTTGTGCTAGAGAAGTCCTGAGCTGCTTCGGTTAACACCAAAAGTGGTAAGGGACTGAATTGCAGAACTCAGTTATGTGTAGCTTTCTCCATTCACACTGTCTTTCTGTCCTGCAGCAGCAGCAGGGAGCTGCTAATGAGGGAAGCAAATAACATCAATTGATAACTTTTAATGGCACAGTATGTCTTGACTTTTATAGTACGTAAGATGACGTCTGCCTGTTTCTTGTGCAGTTTTCTCAAGTATCTTGTACTTGCTCCTGTTGGACACGGGATACGTTAGTTCCCCTGGACACAGGGCATAGTTAGTTTTTACTGTGGAGTGAAGAGTTAAACTGGTGAATCCTGCTGCTTTCAATTAAGAACCAAAGATGGAGGCAATATGGCTTGGAAGTTTTATACTTCAAAATGTATAACCTAGCATAACCTAGCTTCTTATGTGATACCTGAGTTGCAGTGTACTGGGAGTGCCCTGAAGCCTATTGCATTTCTCAGCCCGCTCACTGCTTGATTGCATCTCCGTTTTTATGGCAGAGTGCTTGGAAACATTTCATGATCCCTTTCTTTCAATAAAGGATGAAATAGATCAACTTGGGAGCCCATCCTGAGGGCAGCTCAGCTGGCAAACTCCTGCACAGGCAACAATTTCACTTCAGGCTTGACTTACAGGTCTTGATATCACTAGGCAATCCAAATCATGAAAATAACTTGAGCTTGAGAAATACGATTTTTCTGGAAAACTAAGGGATTATCTGGTTTTGTGCCTGACAGTGTTTTTGTCATATTGCTGTGGCAAGTCAAAACTGAAGTCTTAGT
Organism: Chionis minor; assembly: GCA_013398295.1. Classification (NCBI taxonomy): domain Eukaryota; kingdom Metazoa; phylum Chordata; class Aves; order Charadriiformes; family Chionidae; genus Chionis; species Chionis minor. The sequence goes on along the minus strand of VZSF01007788.1, from coordinate 1,153,162 downwards.
CCTATTAACTTCTCTGTTGTAAAATTAATAAGTACTGTAGGGGTTAGTCCCGTAACTCCTGAGGGTTTATTTTAAGCTTCTGTTCATAGCTAATCACTCTTCCTTATTGTGACGGAATTAATTTGTTTCACTTGCATTTAGGAGCTTCTTGAGAAGTTCCCAAACGTGGGGAAGAAGTATGAATGTCTCTCTACAGTGTCTCTTAATCTAAAGAATGAACTGAATAGTCAGAAAGCGCTGATAGCTGCAATACTGACTCAGCTTTCATCAGAACAGAGTAAACAAGTCAAAAGACTTCAAACTGAAAATGAGAAGATAAACAGTCATCTCCAGAGTTTATTGAACAAGCTGAAGGTATCAACTTAAAATGCCAAATATGTGGATGTTTCATATTGCTTTGATTTGGTTTTTTAATAAGCTCTCAATATTAGCAGCTAGGATTCTATATACTCCTACTTTGTTTTTTGTGTATGCATGTCTTGTGGAAAACAAATTGTTAGTAAATGCTTTACAGTCCTGACAACTAGAACTATTTAGTTATCAACCTTAGTTCTTGACTGTAGTTCAATTGCTTTGCACAGTATTTCACTAATATTAATCTATTTTAATTGGGAAAAGAAATTACTTCACAATTCAAATTATGGGCCCCTAAGTATGTATTTTATTGTGGGGGAAGGAGACAAGCAAGATGCCTTGGAGATGCACGTTCACTCTGCAACACTACACAAGTAGTTTGATAACTTCTTGTGTAGATCAGTGGAGAAACTGGTTCCAGTTATCAGAACAAAGGTTAAGGGGGATTGGGAAAATTCCTGTTACCATACTGTTTGCTCTACTTTTGCATAAAGATTTTTTTCTGTTTATTTACCATGAAAGGTTTTTTTGTTTACAGGGGCCAGGGTAGGGCAGGCCTGGGGAGAGGGTGAGGTTCATGTCAAGTATACAGAAATACTGGATGTGATCTTGAGTGTCAGTCGTCTCTCTAAATATCCATTAGCTAAGAAGTTTAACAAGTATTCTAAAGAGGCTTACTTCATAACTTCACTTAGGGTTTTTAGGTTTTGATATTTTTCTTTATAGATGCCTTTCAACTGTTATGGTTAAAGATGTTTAAAATTTAAGTAGTGATTTCAGCATGGTGAGATACTATTCTTCTAGATCATTTGCACCTTTCAAAAGTCTGAGAGAAAATAAATACAACAAAGAATACTTTGCTTTTTGAAGTCTATGTTCATGGAGGGCTGTCTAGATAGAGCCATTGACACATTTTTGGCCTTTTTAGGAGTCTGCAAAAAATAGCATACTTCAGAAATGCTGACCCAGCTAAAAGTCTTACATGCTACTGCTATACAGCACGTGTGAACTTAACTTTCTTATTCATGTTTTAGTTGTCCTGGGCACCTATGGGCTAGGAGAGCCAGTAGATTGAATTATAAAATATGGAAATTTTAGCTGGATGCAGGGTACCATTTTAAAGCATACTCACTGATCGATCCTGTTCTTCTGCAATAGTTTCTGTTTAGTCGTGTTTGCTTGAAGAAAAGAGAGTATCATACTAATGTTAACAAGTATGAAATGGAACTGCTTGAGGAAAAGAGAAAAGAAGATCAGCTACGAGCTCAGATTCAGTGTCTCAGGAAGACTTATTTGAACCAGAATGAAATATCTTCTCGAGACTTCAACATCAGTGAAGTCCTGCAGAGTTTGCACTTGGATGCAGAGGTACCGTTTGAAACAATTTTCAGAGAGACTTCCATATTTCAAAGTGTGGGGTAATGTGCTGGTGCTAATCTAATGGCATTGCTTTTATCTGTTAAGACTTCATTTAAGAGGGAGTAAGAACTTGTATTTTTGGTGCTACTAGTTCTATAATATGAGGATTATGTTTTATAAAGTAGCTCAATGTGAAATTGTTAGGTTATAAAATAGTGGGAATGTTAATTACTTATTTGCCCTGTAAAATATGTACTGCCCAATACCAAGATGACACTTAAAAACAATGAGATAATGTTACTAATACGCATATTTTTTCCCCTTTCTCCTTCCCACCTGCCTCAGGAATGTAGATTGTCTTCTTGTTTTCCCAATAGGCTGTAATTGAAGTACAGTGAAAATCCTTTCATACAATAATTGGATGCTAAAGCAGACTTCCTGCCAATATTGATAGCTAAGAGGGCAAAATGTGTATTTAAACATGTAGTTATCAAAGCAATATTTAAACTTTAATTCACTCTTTTTTTTTTTAAAGAGTATTCTCAAAGATGTATCAGAAATGGAGAGTGAACTTCTTAGCATAGAGGCAGAGTTACAGCAGGAAGAAACTGCTAGAAAAGAAACAGCACAGTTCTGGGAAACTTCTTCAGGAACTCTCTGTGATGCAGAGAAACTTAAAGAAGAGTTAAAGAAAGATAATGAAAGGCTTTTGCAAGTCATTAACTTCTGGACTCCTAAAGTAAAGGTAAAATTAAGTTGTCGTTAATCAGGAATGTATTTTGTGTAAGCCCTCTATAAATGCCTCTAATCTGATTGAAACAAAACCTAAATACCCTAAAAAAGGCTATTTAAAGATTATTCATTATTATCAGCACTTTACTCAACTGTAAGATGTAGGAATACTTAGAAGAAGATTTTTAAAGGCTTCTTTCTGTGTGCATCCGAACTTGGAAACTTGCTTTGTAAAAGACTTTCTTGGCAATAAGTAGGGAGGAGGGAGGGTTGGTGGTTTGCATTTTGGTAGACTGAATTCTGTAAACTGTAGGTTCAAAATTGTTATATAGCTTTGCTTCCAGAACTTGACAACCCGATACAGTTACTTTCTCCAGGCTTTATTCCCATAAGAGTGTCTGCTGTGTTCAAGGCAACTTTATCAAAACTACTTTAGCCATTTTTAAAAATTAATTGTAACTTACGTTCTCACAACTTTTCTAACTTCAGAAAGTCAAGTTGACTTGAGGTGGTTCAGCCTCCCTTCCTCTTTTTCCTTTCTTCTTGTTACCTCTGGCCTCCTTCTTTTGGGGGGGGGGGGAAGACCGGGTGTTTTACAGGGTTAAGTGCATCATGAACAGGACTTCATGAGTTTTCATCTCTCTGATTAATTGTATTGAACAATTCTTAAAAAACTGGAGGGGGGGGGCGGGAATCCATTACCTTCTCATTAGCTGTTAGGAACAGTTTTCTGAACAAATGTATCCTGGAAGTTCCTGGTCTGTTTGTATTATTATTCCTTTGACTAGCATTGGTCTGAAGTACAAAGAGCTCATCACCCTTCTTCCCCCATTGTTGTGACTCAGTTCTGTCCTCTTAAGTGTAGCCTGTTTTAAAGTTTCTTCTTTAGAGTCAACAGCCAGTCTTGACTTCTTCAGGATTTCCCAGTGTTGGCAGGCTTTTTGGAAGAATTCCCTGACAGACATATTATGTGGATCAAAGCTTTAACCAAACAAACAAAAATAAATCTAGTATAGCTAGTATGTCACTTCCTGACAAGCGTGAAGTTTTTCTTTATCTGGCAGGTTAAGCGTATGGTTTTCTAGAATAGTACAATGTATGTTTTCTCTCAACTAGTCTCACTTACTTTAGTAAATGAATACATTCTAGCCAAAACTGTGAATAATTGTGGGGGTTGTTTTCTGTTGCTGACATCCAAGAAGTCTTTCCGATATAGCTCCTTTGTTTCTGTAAGGTTAGTGTGTGTTCGCGTTAATGCAGAATACTGGTAAATTTGCAGTCTTCTCTTGTGCCCCTTCCTGCCTCCCCCTCTTCTGGAAATAAAACCAGATTTCTGAGTGTTAGTGATTCTGTTTCTGATAGCAAGCATCTTCATAAAGATGCTGGAACAAGAATGTGAAATTAATACGGGCCAAGATACTTCCTGTTTCTTCACTTACCTTATTTGTAGCTGACTCAAAAATTGTTTAAAGTTTATCTTTATGACAAAACTTATTTCCAGGTACTCCTTCAAATTTCTTCAGAGCTGGATGCCAGAACTGTCCATTATTGTAAAAACGCTGATATTGAATTGAAACAGAGACAAGAGAAATGTGAAGAGTTGCTTCGGGAACTAAACTCTCTTAAAGAACAACTGGCCCCTGGTGGCTCTGCCAGCGTTGCATTAGAAGAAGAAAACTACAGGCTTCATAACAAATTAAAGGCTGCAGAACAAGATATAAAGGTACCAATAGTCGTTTCTAAAGAAAACTTCTTTGCTTGTTTTCTAAGTGAGAGTACTTCAAACTGAAAAGAAAATAAAGATTGACAGCAACTGTAAATCTGTGCCACACCATACACTGGCACAGTGTGCACTTTATTTTTGTGGGGCTTTTTTATTCCCAAAGTGAAAGTTTGAGCTCTTGTCTGTAATGTGGTTATTTTAATTGCCTGTTTTCTGTACAAATAGATGTCAGTTTAGAAACCCCTATGAAATGTTTCCATTTGTTCTTGAAGTGTTGGTTTTAATAGTGTGACGCTCTTGATGATTCCTTTAAGTATATGGTATTTGCTATGTTAAATTGGAAGCTGGAGAAGAATTTTGTCTTTAATGCTAGGAACTGAGGACTCGTTTTCTCTCTGTCCTATTTTTTAATGTCACAGTTACCCATGTTGAAAGCATTTTTTTTATAGACTTGACTGTTCCAGAATACGAAAAGGTGACACAGAACAGCAAGGTAGACACCAAGAGTTGCCATAGAGCCTATAGTGTTGAAGTTTTTTGTGTGGTTTGGCTTTTTTATGTGTTTTTATTAAAAGCATGACCATGTGCTGTTACTGCTATATCTCTTGGCATAGCTACTCCTAACTTGATTGATGTATCTCAATAGGTTATGGAAGTGAAAATTCAGAAGCTGGAAAATGTAGTAAGTGAAGCAGGAAAAAATGTCAAAGAGAAAGATGACAGGATAAACAAGTTACAAGCACAGATAAGAATGAAAACAGAGACAAGTGAGCTCACCCAACTGCAGGACAAACTGAATGAGACAGAGAAGTGCCTCAAAACTGCCTTAACAGAGAATCACAGTCTCCAGGTATGAGCAAAATACTTTACTCTTCTCATTCTCCTCTAACCTCAGAGAGAGTGCAAGCATACTTGAGAATAGCTGTAGATGAAACGGCTCTCTAAAGTCAATTTATTGTTGTTTATGGCATTCCTACAGTAAAGCACTCCTCTGTTTAGCATGCAGTTTCACGTTCTACCAATGCAGGCTTCAGAGACAAAATTTAGAAACCATGTATGATAGTAGAAGCTAAATCTATCACTCGTACATGGTGCATTTCTGAAACATTCTGAAAAAATTAAATTTTTAGAAAAACAGCTCATACTTCTGTTTATCTAATGTATTTGTGTACTAGTTCAAAATTCCCAGACTTATGTCTGCAAAAAAGTCAGCAAAAGTTGCTAAAACATGATTGTATGTAATACACCAGATTTAGGATACCAACTAATGCTATAGTGCTAGTTTGTAATGTGGGCATTCTTACTCCAAAATAACTTCTGCTCCCAGGCTTGTCCTGAAAAATCTAGCAGGTCATAATGAAGATATAAAGTGAGCAATCCTTAAAGTCATTGCTGAGTAACAAGCCTTTCTTCATACTAAATCTCTTATTTTATTTTCAGGCAAAATTAGATAAAGGTGCTGAGTTGTACAAAGAAGAAATTGATCATCTCAAAACACAATTGGTAAAATATGATATGGAAAGAATGAAACAGTCCAACTCTTTTGATATGCAGTAAGTTCAAATTTGACCTTGTTACAATTTCAGCTACTTAGTTCTTGGCTTCTACTTTTCTGTGTATTTTTTCCACAGAATAAGAAGGGAGCATTCAGCTTTAGGTGTCCTGGGTTTTTATTGTAGCTACATTCCAGAGAAAGTAAAAACCATATGCTTCTTGGGTTGATTACAAAACTCCTTTCCTATACACTCACCAAAATTTCTCAGCCAACCCTTGTTCAGCCATAACTTAAGTGTTCTGTCAAAAGAAGGTGAGGGGAAAGCACAGTAATTGAAAAAGTTCTCTAGTTCTCTGGAGAGAAGGGATACATAGAGAATAATTCTAGTCCAACTTTTGGTTTTCTGCACTTTACCTAAAATCTAACTGACAATCATGTTTGTATAGTCTTACCTATATAATTTGAGTAGTTTGTATTTGATAGCTCATTTGGAAATTAAACTAGCTGTCCTGCAACTGTAATAATTATTAAACTGAGGTTGTTTTTTTTTTCTTCCTCTCTTCCTGACCAATATAGACTTGCTAATTATAAAGCTCTTGCAGAACACAAAGAACAACAGTTAAGAAAGCTAAAAGAAGAACTTAGAAGAGCACACCAAGACCAAGATGTTACTGGTAAAATCAAGATAAATATATGGGACTTTCATGTTAAACATTCAGTTTTAAGGTTATATGGTTGAAGTCCAGATTGAGATGCAGGCCTCTTACCTGAAAGGGTACGAGGAGGATTGGGTGCTTTGGAAGATGAAATGGGAAGTAAAATATGTTAGCTGCAGATACACTGCATTAGAATCACAGTAGTTCCTGCATGTATTTCTCCAGCCATGTTTGCACTTGTGGTGGGATAAGCTGCAGTAGCTCACATTGCCATTTTTTCCTTGACTGATTTCACATGTGAATAGCTAGTTCTAACCATAATTATGACATACTTGAAACTTTTAACTTTTATGAGAACTTTTAACTCTAAGTGACCCCATGATGACTCTTAAGTTTCTTAGTATCTCCCTGGCAGTGTGAATTGTGAGGTGTGTTTGTGTATAAAAAAGAATAGCTGTTGTAATGGCACTTGTAACCTAGTAAGGTCTTACATATAAGACCACAGGAAGGAATAGGTTAAAAAATATATATTGACTTGGTTTTAAGCACTGTCCAAATAACACACATGTATCCATATAAAACTGTTTTCTAGCAGTACTGGAAAAAGCTCCTCAGCAATCCCAAATACCCCTTACTTGTGGTGGTGGCAGTGGTATTGTGCAAAGCACACAAATACTTGTTCTAAAATCTGAACAAGCTAAGCTACAGAAAGAGAACTTACAGCTGAAGAAACAAAATGACCTTATACTAAGGTAAGTAGACAGCTGATCAGCAACATATCAAATCATTTGTCGCTATTTAGCTATGCATGTCATTAGTGTATCTTTCTGAGACACCTATAGAAGTAATTATTATTCATTTTAGATTTGTTAGATTCTTTCACATAAAGTTTTATTTAAAGCTAGTAATTTATTTCTTATCTGACTTTTCAAACTGATATTGCTTTCTTTCACAAGAATTTCCTAAACGCTAGAAGACATACTGAAATCTATATGTTGGAAGGAATTTTAGCTTAAAACTAAAAAAAAAAGTGCTTCTGAAAGCAAGATATATAGATATGGTCTTGCATTGCTATGTCTGTGGTATGTTGTCTGAAGATACAGAAACTGTCTGTCAGGAGTTTTTCCTTATTTAGAGGAACTGCTTTAATTTTTTTCTTAATTAAACTCTGGGTGGGTTTTTCTTCTTTTCAGTAATGAGCTTCAACTGAAAGAGGAACTCAGAAAATGGAAAGAAAGAGCACTGAAATGGAAAGAACGATCCTCAAGAGAAACCGCTCGAGACACAGTACCAAGGTCTCCAAGGAAGACAGTGCCATATTCCCTTAAAGAGCAAACACCTTCACCCTCCAAGGAACCTGTTTCTCAGGAAATTGTGGCTCAGAACGCACCAAAGCCTCTGCCTCTGACTTGTCCAACAAACTTCTTTGATAATTCCAGCTTGAGTATACTAACAGGTACATAGTGCAGCGGTGTTGCCCTATAAAGCTTCTGAGAGGCAAAATATAGGGGGTGGTCTGAGACTCGAGGGTAAATGCTGTGTACCTTCGCTAGTCAAACATGAAACTTACCCAATAGCACAATTTTCTCAACTGGTCATTCAGCTGGCTGTTGAGGGGCGGACCAGCTGCAGCCATGAAGATTATATATGCTCTACAGAACCTAAATACTTAAGTGATTCCTTCACCCCCTGAAGATTGTAAAACTTTTTTCTTTTGCTGCAGTGGAAGTGTTGATGACTGACTTTAAAAAGTGAATTAGCAGAATATCATTACTAGATAGTCAATGCTCTTAAATGTTTTGCTTTTTAACTTTACATTGGTTAAGCACAGCTTTTTGGCAAAACTACTCAAAGTTAACTGCTGGTTAACTTTTTCCCTAGAATTCTTTAAGATGGTAGACTTTAGTCTTTGGTGTTGAATCTGCCAGTCTGCCTGCCTGCAGCTGCAGTAATAGCTGTTTGGGGAACTTGTGTTCCCCAGCCCAACTCTGGATTTCTTACATCTGGCCTGGTGACTTCTGGGGAAGTCTCCTCGTGATCTGTGCTGGCATACTAACGCTGCCACCCTCATCATTACACTTTCTTCTAAAAACTTTCAGAAGGCCCCAGCAGACATATTGAAGAGTTAACCAGTTTTCAAGTTACTAATGGCAGACTTCTGAAAGAATATGACTCGTTGCTGTTTCTTGTGATGGCCAACTTGGTAATAGTACAGACTTCCTCACAACACAAAGCTCCTCAGAGGCAAGCTTTGATAGGTGACATCTAAAACACCAGTCGAGATTAAACTGCTGTATTTCTATGGCTTGTCTAACCACAAAAGTTTAAGTGTTACTTTAATGTTCTTGTCTTCTCTATAGATACACGACCTGCAGGAGTACAGGCCACAGAAGAACAAGTTAAGCAGTGGTTTGGAACTTCAGAGAAAGATAAAGTCCCTGATTGTGTCACCCAATAAAGGTGCTCTGTTGTAAGTTGCCTCTGCAGTGCCTACAGCCAGAATCTGTGTATACAAAAGATAATTGCTTCGGGTCAAAAGCCATCAGCCTCTTCCACAAACTGTGGAAGAGCTCCAGGGGCATGCAAACCCCTCGCTGTCTTGGAGTTGCTACTTCCTGCAATTGGAAAAGCTGAAATACAAGAAAAATGGAAAAGCAGTCATGTTGCCCACAACCTGCTGATCTGATTATGTTCTACTTCGGTGGGTTTTTTTTTTTGAATGGCAAAGAAAAGCCAATGTATTGAAGAAAAAAAATAGAAACAGGAATGGATCACAAACTAATCTACTGTGAAACTTCCCAATCTTAACCTTTTTATTCTGTCATTCCTGAAACAGCCCTCTTCTGGATGGTTGATATTTGTATCTTCAGTTGGAAAGAATTGTTCTTTCTGTTCTTCAGCATATGGTTTTTATACCATGCTTTCTCTAAGTCCACAGAAACTGCATTTTCACCACAATTTTAACCGCTCTATCTGGACATTGGGACTGAAGTTACTAATTTCCTGTGTATAGGACACACAACCAAGGGTTCCTCTTCAACTCCTTGCACTATTTCTGCAGCTCAGCCAATTATGGCGACAAGCATAACTGTATTTTGCATCATCTTTCAATATGCTTCTAGTTCCTGTCCACAGTTGGGTATTGGAATTTTTTTAGTAGTAAGCAATGGACCTGACACCTTTCTGCTACTCTAGTGAATTGAAAATAAACTGGACAATCAGGGCTACAAGACTGACTATTTTACAGGCCTGGTTATCTGCAGTATGAGACCCATTTTTTGTATGTTTTGTATAAGAAAGTTAGTTTTGACAATAAACTTTAATGTACTAAGGAAAAATATTTTTGCTTGTCACTTCACTTGTGCTGTGATCTAAGATCTAATATTCAGTGTCTAAAGACTGTCTCCTATAGGGATCTCGCCGCTTGTGTCATTATTATGCTTCTTGTCTGTTCTTTTTGCAATAATCACTTTGTGCAGAAGTTTACTGTTACACAAGTGTGTCAGTGGTGTTTTGTTTAAAAACATGTTCAGCAGTTACTGGAACGGGAAGAGTCACGCAAGGATTACTTGCCTGCTGGAGATACTTCAGAGATCGCAGGATGGTAGGGGTTGGAAAGGCCCTTTGGAAATCATCTAGTCCAATCCCCACGCTCTTTCCAATGCACCCCAGGATACCATTGGCCCTCTTGGCCACAAGGGCACATCGCTGGCTTATGGCCATCTTGTTGTCCACCGAGAGTCTCGGGTCCCTCTCTGCAGAGGGGCTCTTTATTCAAGAGCCAGCTATCTTTTTACCTTGAATTGGTGAAAATTCTGCCAACTACTGTAACTACTAAGAAATTGCAAGTAGTTGTCTCTCAATCTCCGACCTGGAATACATTTTGGGAAGCTTTTAAAGATCTTGCTAGACAGAAATGCACAGGTTTGAGATGCCATTACTGAGTTCAGCACTGCAATGTCTCCTTTCCTACCACAGCCATAGGTATGTAGGAGCAATTTACTTCCTGACAGCGTGAAGTGCTGGTGTTTGTGTGGTGGGGTTTTTGTTCGGTTTTGGGGTGTGTTGGTTGGTTTGTTGGGGGATTGTTTGGTTTTGGTTGGTTTTCAATATCTTACTGTGGTTGAAAGATATTTTCTTTGGCTACCAGCCTTTTTTTTTTTTCATTTCCTCCCTTTTGGTGTTCTAATAAATTAATTAAACTGACTTTTTCTTTCCAGAAGGGGGGAACAAGGTGTGTATATATAGATCTACATCTTTTATATACAATTTCAAGGGTTTTTTCTGTTAATTACAGCTTGCTTGAAACATTTCTACATTTGGATACTTTTCTGGTATTCTGATGGAGCTGAAAAACAGGAACGTATTGCAACAGGTGTGTGGCTGAATTCAGTAGGCAAAAGCTTAGGGACAGAAAGATAAATGCTTTTAGAAAATATGCTTTTTAGAAAATTATTCATTAAACATTTTGATTACTGGGAAGCTGATTTACAAAACCTTAGAGAGCTATCACAGTTTAGCAGAAAGACAAGATAATATTGCTGAATTCTGTGTATATGTATCACAGTTTACCCACAGAAATGTCTTTCCTGAGGAAAACACACCCAACTGAAGCTCAGGGAAGACAACAAATTCTTTAAATACGCTCTAAGTGTAGCTTTAGCTCTGGTGTGAGCCTATAATTAAATTAGTTTGTCCTCGAATTTTCCAGTCTGATGATATTAACTCTGCCTTAACAAATTGTCGTGGGTTTGGGGCAATTGTCGTGGCTTGTTGCCCCACATTGGGCGCCAATAAATCTGTCATGAGTTTGGGCCAGATCAGCCCAAGCAAGCCGAGCGACAGATGTTCCCTCTCTCCTGCCAAGCAGGAGAGAGAGAAGAAGAGAGACTAGTTTAGTAAGAACTAAACTACTTTAATGAATATAAAGAATAAAATAACAAAAAGAAAATAATGAAATATATACAAAACCGTATCAAGCTCCCAGGATGACAATCACATCACCAGCAGGCACTGGGAAGTCCCAGACTGGACTCAGTGACAGAAGGGAACTGGATCCAGGAACACACGGGTCAGAATCAAAGGCAGACGAACCTATGGAGTCCTCCTCAGACGCCAGCCATTGAAGAAGGAAAACAAGAGTCCCAGCAAGAGCAAAAGCCTGAGCAAGTCTGAGAAGAAGGTGAAGCCAGAAGCCATAAAACGGAAAACCGAATCAACTGCTGATGACCCTTTGATCCCTCAGCTTTTATACTGAGCATGATGCAGATGGGATGGAATACACTGTTTGGTCAGTTTTGGGTCACCTGCCCTGTCTGCTCCTCCCCACAGATGGGACCCCTCTACACCTCTCTGCTTCTGACCCTCCAGCAGGGCAAATAACAAGGTGTCTGCCCTTGGTCGTTATCGCAGTAAGTCTAAGCAAGGGCCTCTCTGCATACCGTGCCTCGGCATCAGCTATAAACATGGGTCTTATCACTCTGAGAAAGAGCAGTTTTCTGCACAATATGCTGTTAATTTCAGCAGTTAGAAGAGGCCTGGTTAGAAAGCAGAGTTACTGAACAAAATTGGTCCTGTTTTACCTCAAACTAGGACATAAATGTAAGTTAAACCACTAGATATAAAAAGAAAATGTAACCTGGAAAATTACAAGTTTAACAAAAAAAAGAGAACAAAATTCATCATGCAAGTATTGTCCTGGTTTGGAATTTGATAGCTTATATTGAGAAAGAGAGATTGCTTGGTAAAAACACATGTGGCCTTTTTTGGGGAGAATGATATTGATTTCTTGATTTCTGCAGAGAGGATGCACAGCTAATGCTGGTGATCCTTTTTTGTCCTTTCCTGTGCAGAAAACCAAACTTTTAAAATGTTGAGTCTCACTAGATGGCAGCATCTCAATGTTTCAACAGGAAATTACGTTCATATACAGAAAACTTACCAGTTAGACTACAAATCCCACAAGCACAGCAAAAAAAGTGTAAAACTTCCTTTTGTTCAAAGGTCAGTAAACACAACAAGCTGTTTGAGATCTCTTGGTGAGTGACTATATTAATATTTATTTTTAAATGCTTTATAGAATTGTTGTGGTAAATGCTCATTAAAAACTGACTGGTAGATTGAAAAATTATTTTTAGTGTGTTTTGCTTCCAAAGTGTTAATGCTGATTTAGGGAAGTACTTGGATTGATCATGTTTTTTTCCGCTGAAAAGGTGTATGTGNAAAAAAAAAAAAAAACACACAAAGGGCTGCTTCTGCCTTGAGTGAGCACTTTAAGCTCATGGTTAAGATACTCAGGACTTGCTACAGTTAATAGAACCTTTCCCAGAATTTTGTGTTTGAGGAGTTACATTTTTTTGAAAGCTTGGTACGTTAGGGAGACAGTGCAACCTAGTTGTGTGTGCAATCTCATTTTGCTTGGTTAACTTGGTGGTTTTCACCTGTCAGTGCAAAAAGGTTATGCTAAGACAGGCCCAGTCTCATACAACCTTTTACAGCCTACCATCAGAGGCGTCCAAAGAGACATCTTTTTAGTAGCCAACATAAAAAGTGATTGAAAGGTATTGTGCTTTCCCCTAATTAGAAAGGGGCAGTTACTGTTTGCTTAGGAGACTGTTCCTTTGTTTTCTGCTTTGTTTCTTTCTCTCTGTGTGTGTGTCCCAGTTACGGGGCACAAAACCTACAGTGAAACATTTCAATGTCTTGAAACATGGTCTATAATGCAGTCTGACTTTAAATCAAGAGATAATGTCTTTTATCTTAAAATGGAAAGAATTTTTCAGTTAAATTGCTTCAAAAGAAGTATTTTTTTTTAATCTGTAACCTTCAGGGAAATACTAGTTTTGCTACAGCTTTTGTCAGGAAAAGCTGCAGAGAAAAGAGAACTTCTGGTCAAAATCAGAACTTAATAATCTGATTTAAGATGTAGGACACTAAATTTGACTCAGTAATCTGCGTCACAGCATGGATTTGATCATTTTAGAGGACAGCATTGGCTGCTAACCTAGGGGAGATTATGGCATCTTTAACTTCTCAGTGAAGTACTTGGTATGTTGGATTCACATATATATTTAGGGACTTTGGGTTCTTGGGACACCTTTCTACACACATAACTGCATAAACAGATTTTGTACAAAAGTGCAGAAAGTTTTGCTGATTGGGAACCCAGTTAACAAACACCAGATACTGCGCTTTGACTGGAACACAGTGACCTTACTTTTTCGTCAGTTCTCTGAAACATCCTATTAAGTAGTTTACTCCTTAAATAACCAAAAATCTATAGGAATGGGAGGATGGCATTTGCTTTTACTTGTTTGTCTGCAACTTTACGTGCTGTATTTTCATATATATGCAGCATTTCACATAATGCAGTGTTTGACAGTGTGTACCTAGGCAGAAAAGGGCTGTATTTTGCCAATTGTCTGCTACAGGTTCAGTAAGGTGGAACTTCCTAGAGGTTCTCTACTGCTTGTCCCAAGCATGCTCAGGAGCTCCCCTAAGAGCAAGCAACCGGAGAGGCAAGACAGGATGGAGCTTCCTTCCCCCAGATCCTCCTGCCTTTCTGGAGCTTGGACTCTGCTGTGCTGGAAGATTTCAAAGACAATTCAGAGCAGGCACCAATGCTGGGGTATTGTGTGGAATTTATTGCAATCTAGGAAGCTGATGAGTTTGTAGTTTGAGAGGACTAGAAGACAGACCTGCTTTCAAAGAACACAACGGACAGCAGAAACACTAGATTGCAAACTATTGCACTTCTGTTTCATCTTGACTGGGGTTTTTTCTGTTTAAGAAAAAATAAAGCCCAGTTTCTATTATAATAAAGCTTGGCTTTCGAGCTCAAATGCTTTTTGATCTTTTTGAGGTCCTCCTGAAAAAAAAAAGGCTGAGGCAGTGCCCCCCTCAGAACCCTGGATGACTCAGGGTCACACTGCAGCTAAACAGGGCAATCTGTGATGTGACTTCATGGCAGAGTTAATCAGAATCACGTCTCGTTTTTGGAATGTGTTTGCATTTGCACCTGATTCCCAGGGAGTGTTGTTGGCTCACCTTTTTGTTACAGATCCTGTGACATCTTCTGTCTGCAGAGGTCAGCAGTATGGGTCGGCTTGATGGGAAGGTCATACTGCTGTCTGCTGCAGCGCAGGGGATTGGACGAGCAGCTGCTATAGTAAGTTGGAAAATGCTTATTCTCCTGTACCGAAGCTGTCTCTAATGCTGGCTTGTCCAATGACACCTGCACCAAACAAGTTCTTGAATTAATAAACCATAAATGAAGCCAGAACTACCCACTGAAAAATGCAAGGAATAATATAGTCACTGTATTGTATCATGTGTGCTTTGTGCTGTTGGAATTCCTCAAAGTCTTCAGCTCTGAGGAGTGACGCTAGGCAAGGACAAGGGCAAAACTGGGGAACAACTGCAACTGCTTTTCTAAAAACATATAGTTGTACTGTCTGTACCTTTCATTGTTCTGGGAGAAGATAAGGAGGATAGAGGGACTATCTCCTGTTGTAAGGCTGGATGCTACGAAGATCCTCTACAGTAAGAGCCAAGATGTTTTATCTGTACTAATAGTTGATGTAACCAGGTCTATGTGATACTAACAGTGGAACTACAATGTTGTTCACAATAAGCAAATGTGAGAAATCCTTTACAAATATTATTTAATTGCTTTGAAACAGAATTTAACATATGTAACTTTCTAGTTCCTTTTGACATGTTCTTTCCCTGTTAGTTCCTTCTTCCATAGCAGATAGAGAAGCTCGTAGAGCTATCTCAGTATCCCCATAATGTAACCAGCAAGCCAGGAAAAGCTCCTGTAAGTAGGATTTTTGCCAGACTAGTTAGTTTCTTATGCGTACAGTTAAGAACACAGAAAACTGCTGATCTTGGCACTTACTTTAAACAGTCAAAGGAGTAGTTAATTTTCCTGATGATTTCACTTTTTAAATAACCAACAAGCCGTGGAAGGTGGACGTGTCTAATGCCACTATCCTCTTAAGCTACACTTGAGACACTTATTTTGAAGATTAGGGGTTACAGTCTGAGATGTCAGAATACTTTTGACATGGAGGTAACTTAGCATAGCTGTTGATTTATCATTAATCACAATGCAGAGAAAGTAGATTTTGAGGGGGGCATCAAGAACGCAGGAGTATCTCATGAGTATCTTTGGATGCAGAGGATTTTCATCAAGTTTACACAGCATCATTTCTTTTTTGACTCATGCCTTTACCTCACAAATCCTATAACTTCATTTAAATCCAACAATACAGACAGCTCTAGCCCTACATGTTTGTAATGCGTTTGCTAGTGCACACGCAACTAACATGGGCAATAATAATACCAGTTGTCTTAGTGTGGTTACTGTTCTCATACATTCCTTACTTTAAGGAAAAGATCTTAAATCTGTCTTATATCATCTCTAGTTATTAGTTGTCCCCAGGATGTGTGGTAATTGATGGCCATTACTTCCTGACATGCCCAGAATTAAAAGTGAGAGATTGCCTGCCTTCAGACAACTTTTATTTCAAGCCAAAAAGGAAATGAGAAGAAAACAGATTTTTATTTCTGTTAAGATTTGGAATATCTAAACATAAACTGCTTCTCTTGTATTCTTCAGGCTTTTGCTAAAGAAGGAGCCAAAGTCATTGCTACAGACATCAATAAGTCTAAGCTGCAAGAACTGGAGAAATATCCAGGTAAATGACCTACAGTAGACATTAGTTCAGCTTTTGTCTGTTTTGTTGTAGACTGTCTGAAATATAATTTGAGGATACAACAAACTTCAAAAGGCCAGAAAAAAAACAGAAAATACCCGGACTAATTCTTTAACTGTTGGCATTGCTTTCTGTGCTGTGGAATGGCAGAGACTTGGCCTGTAAAATACTGCAACATTGGTATATCAGACAGAATGTTATTCCAGGCATGTGGAATAACTTTGAGTTTCCTGTGTCACAGAAGCAGTTGATTTCCACTTCCCAGAATGGCACCCATTTCAGTTACCTTTTGAGATCCCTTGCCTAATTGTCAAACGTACCACTCTAAAAGGCACGATCCCAAGAACTAACATCATTCTGTGACCACCAGAACTAACATCTAGCTATAGAAGAAGTACATTTAGTGTCTTGCATTTCCACGGTCCATGCTTACTAAGGAATGCATTAAAAGGATAGCTGTCTAGTACCATTTGTATGTCTTCAGAAACCAATTCCACAACCACTAGATAAGCCTATTCTATTTGTACAAATGCTCAGGCCTGAAGGTTGCTTTCCTACTGATATCACAGGAACATACTTCAAGGAGCAGGTTTTCCATAGCTGCGTTTCTTAAAAGTGACGCAAGTGTGGGACATTATCTTGAAACTTTATTTTTTCAGTCTTGAAATAAAAAATAAGACTTGGATATCTTTCACAACTGAAAATGCTTCCAACTTAATTTGATGGAAGGAAGTGGATTTTATGAATTCCTATTACAGGGTGACAATCAAATATGCAAAACCATCTTTTTTTGGCACAGCTTTTAGAGTCAACATCACTCTCTACTGACTGGAGTTCACCACAGGCAATCCCTTTATAATTCTTCAGGAACTTTAGGCCTTTCCAGGTTCATTCAGGTGTTTAGAAAAGTGTTATGTTTTGAACTGTGCATTTCCTTCCCTCTGCTAGTGTGTTCTCAAGGAAAGAGGTAATTTTCCATACACTTGGAGCCATTTCCATCCTTTTGACATATGATTAGTTAAGCCATAATTCATTAAGGCTTGGCACATTGTGGTCTTTGAATTTTATCCAGGAGAGGTAATTCCAGTGCTGATGTTAATTACAAGCTTGTAGTCTAATTGCGTCATTATACACAAATCTCTTCAAAAGTGTCTGTATCATTTGACTAAAGTCTGTTCATAGACTTGTCAGTTTGGCTTCAAAAGAAACAGGTTTTTATCCATTTCAAATCAAATTCTCTCATAATTTAGATATCACTCAGATGCTTTACAGAAGGCTTTACAGTATTTCATAGAACCATGTATGTGTGGTGAGACCTCTGGAGGCCATTTAATCCTGTGTACTGCTCAAAGTGCCTCTGGCTGCAGCAGGTTGCTCAGGGCTGCATTGAGTCAAGTTCTGAACATCTCCAAGGATGGAATTTCCTCAACAACTTCTGTAGGCCCCTGTTCCAGTGTGACTGCCCTCCATTATTTTAAAATAATAATAATGATATTTAAAAAAAAAAAAAGCCCCAAACATCAGGGGAACCCCAACAAAAACCAAACATACCGGATATTCAGTCAGACTTTCCCATGTTCCAAGTTCTTTCTGTTGCCTTTCATCCTTCCCCTGTGGGCCTCTGAGAAATCAGGCTCCATCTTCTCTACAGTCTCTCTCAATAGGTAGTTGTTTCTTAGACTGTGTGTCACTAGTTGCACATGACTAAATTCTGTGTGGGCTTTTTAAAAAAAAAAAAAGAAAAGTTTTGGACCATAAGTATGTTCTGTGCTAGATGTCCCTTCATCCTAGATGCAGGATTTGCTGTGACCAGGCTGTGGCAAAAGGGTGACCAGCAGCAAGTCTTAGTGCCCTGGGACCCTAATTGTACCCACTGAGGAAACTACTGGAGTACACCCTGACGCCTTCTTTTCCACTCATCCAGGATTCCTTTGGAGGAAAAATTCATGTATTTGAGAAGGGCACAGCTCAATCTTTACAGGTAGTGTAGAGTGAAGGTGCAGGCAAAGTGTATAATGAACTACGCCTATTCAATAGTAAGGATTCAGCCTTGACATGGGTGAGAGAAGCTAGTTGTGTTAGATTACTGGAAGCTATTAAAGTAAAATGAGATTAAATGACATGTAGATTATATCATATCATCTTCCAGCTTATCTGGAAGAGTAACTCTTACTTTGTTTTTGCTTCTGGCCAAGGGATGGCACGGTTGTGGTTGGCCCTAAACTAGTTCTATGAGAGTTCTATTAAAGGGTCTGATTCTGTTGAAAAATGTCTCGAAGAGTTAAGCCTGACCCTGTTTTGCAGTAATTGTTTCTCAGTCTTTCAGAGAGAACTTCTCTGAACAAAAAAAAAGGGTTAGGTTTTTGTTGTGAGTTTGGGTTTGTTTTGGTTATCATAGAATGGTTTAGGTTGGAAGTGACATTAAGCATCATCTAGTTCCAACCCCCCTGCCATGGTTAAGGACACCTCCTACTAGACCTGGTTGCTCAAGGCCTCATCCAACCTGCCTTGAACACCTCCAGGGATGGGGCCTCCACAACTTTGCTGGGCAACCTGTTCCGGTGCCTCACCATCCTCACAGTGAAAAATTTCTTCCTCATATCTATTCTAAATCTGCACTCTTCCAGCTTAAAGTCATGACCCCTCGTCCTATCGCTACATGCCCTTGTAAAAAGTTCCTCTCCAGCTTTCTTGTAGACCCCCTTCAGATACTGGAAGGCTGCTATAAGGTCTCCCTGGAGCCTTCTCTTCTCCAGGCTGAACAACCCCAACTCTCTCAGCCTGTCCTCATAGCAGAGGTGCTCGAGCCCTCTGATCATCTCAGTGGCCCTCCTCTGGAACCGCTCCAACAGGTCCACATCCTTCTTATGTTAGGGACTCCAAAGCTGGACACAGTGTTCCAAGTGAGGTCTCATGAGAGCAGAGGGGGCGAATTACCTCCCTCGACCTGCTGGCAACACTGGCTTTTGATGTAGCCCAGGATGTGGTTGGCCTTCTGTGCTGTGAGCGCACATTGACAGCTCATGTTGAACTTCTCATCAAACAGCCCCAAGTCCCTCTTCTCAGGGCTGGTCTCTATCCGCTCTCCGCCCAGCCTGTATCTGTGCATGGGATTGCCCTGACCCACCTGCAGGACCTTGCACTTGGCCTTGTTGAACTTCATGAGGTTAGTACGGGCCCACCTCTCAAGCCTGCCCAGGTCCCTCTGGATGGCATCCCTTCCCTCTAGCGTGTCAACTGCACCACACAGCTTGGTGTTGTTGGCACATTTGCTGAGGGTGCATTCAGTTCCACTGTCCATGTCACCAACAAAGATGTTAAATAGTACTGGTCCCAGTACCAACCCCTGAGGAATGCCACTTGTCACTGCTTGCCACTTGGACATCAAGCCATTGACTGCAAATCTTTGAGTGCGACCATCCAGCCAGTTCCTTATCCACGGAGTGGTCCATCCATCAAATCCATGTCTCTCCAATTTAGAGAGCAGGATGTCATGTGTGTCAGTGTCATCAGGGGCTTTCTTGAAGGTATGGCACGGGCACAGCTGGTGCTGTAAGCACTGACAGTGACAGCTGTCAGAGGCTGAAATGCATAGAACCTTAGAGTGAAAAGCAATGTTTCCAGACCTCTTTTGTTTGATTATAAACAAGTAATTGCAAAAACATAAGCATCATATTTTTGAACTAGCCTTTGTGATAGAAACTATCAATTTGTTAACACTTCCTCTTCGTTTCTATTGTGATGGCTATGATATCATTTCAAGTTATGTAAGTTTTTGGCTTATGCAAAATCACTTTTTCTCATTAAGGAAATGGTATAAAGCTGATTCATTTTATCCTCAACTGCACGTGGATAGATAGCACATAACATGATTGTGTGTGACACAGGTAATGAGTTTTGAGTAAATATTATAATAGTGGGCATGAAAGCTTGATATGATTATACAGGGTCTGTAATTCTTCAGTTTGAGAGCACTGTGGTATTCAAATTTATTGGAAATGTTTTCATAATAAATGACATTACCTCATTTGCTTGTGTGATGCTGTATCACAATCAAATCAGCTGACCTTTTTTTAATTCCCATCTGAAATTTTAAATAGCCTGTCGTGCTGTCTATTGCTGTCCTGATTTAACTATTGCACTAATTTAATCATTAAGCATAGATCTCACTGAGTAAGTCTCCATGTCACAGTGAACCACTGAGGGGGACTGTACCTGACAAGCCACTGACTTGAATCATAGTTGCAGTCCTCAGCGCTTCAGAAAAATAAACTGCTGATCCTTAGCCAAACACACTGAAAGGAATACTGTGTCTTTCTAGGTATTCAAATACGGGTTCTGGATGTCACTAAAAGGGAGCAGATAGAAAATTTGGCCAAGGAGATTGAAAGGATTGATGTCCTCTGTAACATTGCAGGGTAAACAGCTTCTATCCTATTTCGTTTTCTAGTTTTCCCTGTCCTCCAGAAGGAGTTTCTTTTACTTAAATGCATTTTGTTTCTCTTGTTTTAATGTATTTTATATCTTTAGTATAAATGTCTGTGTGTTTTCATCAATGCTGAACTTCTTGTGCATAGCTGTGCTACCCAGGCCAAGGCAGAATGGCTCTGGCAGTTGTTTTCCCTACTCCGTGAGTGCCCTATACTATGGCTTTGGCCCTCCTGGCACAACAGTGAGCGAAGCGGATTGTCTGCCAGTGCTCTATAATTTTTTAGTTTCCCTATTACCAAACACTTCTTTGCACATATCAGATCTGTCTTGTCTCCCTGATCCCCATCAGAAGAAATACATTGTTGCTTGCTTGCTTGCTTCAAAAGTGCTTTTCTTCCTCCTTTTCAAGGGTGGAAGCGTGAGCTATTACAAAATAACAATGGAGAAAATATGCATAAAAAGTCACAGAAATGTAAATCACAGACAGTAATTTGCTTCATGCACTTACTCTAGGTTTGTTCATCACGGAACCGTTCTGGAGTGTGAAGAGCGAGACTGGAACTTTGCTATGAACCTCAATGTTCGCAGCATGTATCTAATGATCAAGACGTTCCTTCCTAAGGCAAGGCTTGGTTGCTCATCATTTTTAGTCTCTGCTACATTTTGTTTTAAGTGTGAGAGCTTGAAGTTGTTGCCACTGTGACAGCGTGGGGTTTGAGGTAAAAAGCCAAGTACGCCGCTTTGCATAGGGGAGGCCCTTAGATTACAGCGATCCTGCTCTAGAACATTCTCTGCAGTGGGTAGTCCTTCAAGTAGACAACCTATCTGAGGGATAGGGTAGAGAAGATGAACTCAGGGCTTTTGCCCTATGTAATTTGTAACTAAAATCCGTTGAATGCAGAGCACTGAGGGAGCCATTGCAATACAGTGCTACCATGTGCTCATACTGTAGCACAGAGCTGCACAATACCACTACTAAAAATATTTATTTATTAATGTGAGTTTTAGGCAAATCTGGAAACTATCTTGTGAAGCAATTTAATGCTACTGATGCCAATGTGCTGGTTGTATTAGAATAAGAATCCAATTAGTGTAGCGGCTTCAGGACTCTGTGTTTGACATAGTAACTAGCTTCCGGACTACAAAAAATTGCAGACTGAAGAAGGTGTTTTTATTCCTGTAAATGCAAAGGCCAGAATTGGAAGCTGTGACCATGACTGGATGATGACTACTCTTTTCAGTGTTGAGCTAGGCTTTTTGTTTGGGTTTTTTTCTTTCTCAGCGGATCTTCATTTTCAGAGGTACTTTATAACTACTTCAGACATCTCAGGTTTTGAGATACCTGAAAAAATTCTAACTTAAAGAAATGTAGCTACAATTCAAAGATGCTAGAGAGTTGTGGTTTACTCTTTTCGGAAGCAATGAAGACGTGTGTTACAGATCAATAGGTGGCATGAATAGATGTCTGTGTAGAGTAACTTGCTGTGGTGACAAGAAGGCAGTGATTCAGAGGTGGCTATCTAGGAAAAGAAATCCTTTCCTGTCATAGTCTTCACCCCTGAGATGACTTAGGAGAACACAGTAAGAATTTCAGATTCTGCTTTACTACTTCAGTCAATAGATCAAAAAGAGATAATCACCTATTCATGCAAATTAAGCTTTCTGACCCTGTGTATCAACTGCATCTAGGGCTGTACTTTGACTTGTTACGGGCTATTTTGCTGGACCTGCAGATGACAAAATAGTTTGCATTTGAATGACATAAGTATTCTTTTGCAGATGCTTGAACAGAAATCTGGAAATATTATAAATATGTCTTCTGTGGCATCCAGCATTAAAGGTCAGTAGCTTGCTAGAGAGTTCCTCATATAAATCTTTAAAATTATGGGAATGCAAAGTAAATACTGCACGACACTGAATTTAGATGACACTGACAATCCTGTGGAGAGATGCAATTAAAAAAAGTGAACACATCAACATACAGGCAAGGCCACAGATGGGAAATTGCAGAAACACTAAGATCCTTGCCTTTGAGCTTTTGAACCTGTCCTGAATGGTTTTTAGCATCCTTTTTATCAGTTCGTATTAACTAAAAAGGAATTACTTCCAGTGATATCTTGCTACACATGCTCTTCAGAGAAACAATGAAGAAATGACAATTACATAGTGCTGTAGCTATGCTTCCCAAGGAAACCTGATGGTGACTAACAGATGGGTCTCCGCTGTTCCTAAATCTTTGATTTGTTAACTTTTCTAGACTACTCCCCAAACTGATACTATTGAAGGATTGTGTGCTTTGCTTTGGTGTGTGCCTGAGTAGGATCCTGGCAGTCAGCATTCATAGAATCACCTAGGTTGGAAGGGACCTTTTAGATTGAGTCCGACCATCAATCTAACACTGCCAAAACCACCACTAAACCGTGTCCCTCAGCACCACGTCTGCCCGTCTTTTAAATACCTCCAGGGATGGCGATTCCAACACTTCCCTGGGCACCTGTCCCAACGTTTGATAACCTTTTTGGTGAAGAAATTTTTCCTAGTATCCAATCTAAACCTCCCCTGGCATAACTTGAGGCCATTTCCTCTTGTCTTATCACTTGTTACTTGGGAGAAGAGATCTACAACCTCCTTTCAGGTAGCTGTAGAAGCAATAACGTCTCCCTTGGGCCTCCTTTTCAGTAGACTAAGCCCCAGTTCCCTCAGCTGCTCCTCATAAGACTCGTGCTCTAGACCCCTCACCAGCTTCATTGTCCTTCTCTGGACTTGCTCCAGAATCTCAATGTCTGTCTTGTAGTGATGGCCCAAAACTGAACACAGTATTCAAGGTGGGGCCTCTCCAGTGCCAAGGACAGGGGTACAATCCCTTCCCTAGTCCTGCTGGCCACACTACTACTGATACAGGCCATTCTAGGTAGCCCAGCCTTATGGAGAAGGCTACAGGTGCAACAGGAAATGTTGGAGTCTGGAAGCAGGTGCATATTGAGCAAATGTGTGTCTTTTTTTTAATATGTTTCTATGCTCCTTTTCACACCTGTGACCCCCTGTTAGGAGTTGTGAACAGATTTGTATATAGTACTTCAAAGGCAGCGGTTATTGGTCTAACAAAGTCTGTGGCTGCTGATTTCATTGAACAAGGCATCAGATGCAACTGCATATGTCCTGGTAAGTATTCTTACATTATTTTCTAAACTAGGAGCAGATGGTAGAAGGCCTGATTTAGTTTGATATTATTAACAAAGAATAGACTTGCAAGTGGCCACTAAAGTTATCAGCAATCAAAAAGAATAGGACATGCTTGAAACACTTTGGAGATTTAGAATAGACAAGCTGTTACTCTTGTAGTCTGTTAACCCAGCACATGCACATTATAGATGCATTATTTTCAAAGACATAGTCTGGAAGCTAGAAGCAGGCAAGGGCTAGCTAACAAGCTAGCCATTCTTTAACCATCTGCAAAGTACTGAATCTAATTCTCAACAGTCTTGCCTTTTATTGAAATTTAGAGCCCTATGTGATGTTGATAGTTTTGCAGTCTTTCTCCTGAATCATATTATGAAGTTACACATACCTCTTAAGGCATACAAATAGAACCAATGAACTGCACTTTTTGTCGTGACTGTTGATGCAATTGATTTTTAATGCTGAATTTAAAATTTTACTTAGGAACTGTTGACACTCCATCTTTACGGGAGAGAATCCGAGCCCGGCCTAACCCAGAACAGGTGAGAAAGCAGTTTATTAGTTTGATCACAGACATATATGTAACTCCCTTTGAAACCATAAAAAAAACATAATTTCTGGCCAGATTCGAGATTGTCCCCTATTTCAGAGTACCAATGACAACATAACAGTAGTGTCTCTTATTGATAGTTTGGTCGGTTTGTACTCAAGATAGAAGTCTTAAAATGCCTCAGAAGGATGCTATTGCTTAGTGAATACAGAGGGTCTGTAATCAATGGAAGTATTTGCCATGTTGGTTACAGTACCTAGTGCAAAAGCAGAAGATTCTAGTTTGGCACGTGGCAGCCACAATCGTAGTGGAAAACCATGACAGAAAGGGCATTCTGGCCTATGCATTTCAAAATTATTTGGGATCCTTAACCATGCTGACTAGAAAACTGTGAGCCTTCATTTGAAGGTCCAGGGAGGGAATATCTACCACCAAAGGAAGACAGATTTATGTTGGCTTTATTCAGGAACCGGAGATTTAGGTCCAGACTCCTAGTATTTTTCAACCTGAAATTCATACCACTGTTAATCTTGCAATTTCTTTTTCTAGCGTAAATTCCCTACTCAGTGTACTAAAGGAAGTTATGACTCACGGCCCGTTTCCAGTATTGCTTTGTACATGTCAGAGTAACGGGATTAAAATAATCGTTTTGGGGTTTTTATACACCAAATACTCTTCTTTATCTAGGCATTGAAAGACTTTCTAGCCAGACAGAAGACTGGTAGAATGGCTACTGCTGAAGAAGTGGCCCATCTCTTTGTGTACTTGGCCTCTGATGAAGTAAGTATGGAACGACAGAATTTCCTGTAACAGAAAGCTACTTTGCTCTATCACAATAGAGAGACTTTGGTTTAGAGGATTTATATGATCTTTGAGCTGGATTATTATGAAAATAAAAAAAAATGATCTTTTACTGAGTTCAACCTACGATACAAAAAGTACTCTGAATGTAGACGGGCATTATGTATTTGGTACCATAGCCTGGTGGTTTCCTGTCATCTGAGTGAGCTGACCAACTTCACATCAACCTGAATGATAGAAGAAATGGGCTTGTCTCGTTTTCCAAGTTTGCACCACAGCTCGATCATGCTTTAAGGAGACAGAATTAGTCATCATCACCTACTTTCACTATTCAAGAGCAAATAGTTGTGTAGAGCTGCTGGAGATTTTAGCTAAAAGGGCTAATGCTCAGAGTGAATCTACCCTTTCAGCAGAAGGAAAACAATTGACCCACTGAAGTTGTTATAGACCAAACTCTTAACGACCATTGAAATACCACGGACGCTAATGAGCACACAGCAAAGTTATTTCAGATGCCGTAAGATTACTGTGAATCTAAATTTGGGCTGGATTCCTCTGGACTTGTCCAGCAGTCCTACTGAGCATAACAGAACACTTCAATGGAATTTATTTAGTCTTAATGATGCTTATCTATCAGTAACCAGTTTCTCATTTTCATCTTAGTTTTAGTGTTTCTGTAAAGCTACTGATTTTTTTTTTTTCCCCCCAGTCTAGTTATCGAGTTTTCAACTATGTGTAGACAGAGTTACAGTTTCCCAACATATTCCAGTATGTTTCAGTACTGGCATACAGAGGAGAATGTCAACAGCTCAGCTTTTACCTCGCTTTCTGCACCATCTAAATTTTCAGTTTTGTCCTCTTATAATTACTGGCTGACATCAACTGATTCGGCTCAGCTGAACAGAGCTAATAACATCATTGCATGAGGTATTACTCCTGCAGGTGAGATAGCTGAAGTCTAGCTTAGGTGAATTTGTACACTCAGGATGCATTCGCATCTTAATGCCTCTAATAAAACTTTCACTGTGCTCCCCTGAGTTAGCTGAAAGGCTTCCATTTCTAAGTTGGTTTATATTCTATTTATTCAGATATTTTTGTAAAATAAAATATTTGTATAAAAATAAAGCAGTTTTTTGAATTTAAAGAAAAAGTGTTTCACTGTACTTAACAGCCATGGCAAATTAATTAAAATTATTGTTACTTTTTATGTAATTTCAGTCTGCCTACATGACTGGTAATGAAGTAATCATCGATGGAGGATGGCACTTGTGATTGACCCTACATGCAAATGGAAATTCATACTATAAAAGGCAAAAAGCGAGGATCGTATTTCTCAGTTAAGATAGTTCGCAAAGATTTAGATCATTCACCTGATGTCTTTCAAAATAAAGTTGGTGCGTTTTTACTGCTATGTGATCTCTTTCTAGACTGATCTTTCTGATTCACTTTTCCCTAAATAAAAGCATACTACGTGTGGCTTCATTTTATAGTAACTCCAAAAACATGAAAGAAAAGAAACTTAACATTTAAGATTGTGGAGAGCGAAGAATATTATTTAAGATACAAAATCTGAGTGAAAGGAATTAAATACTACCTTTATGCTCATCCTGCAAAGTGTTTGGAAGTTAAACATTCGCAATTAGATTTCCTACTAGCATTGACAGACTAGCTAGAGAAAATGGAGCAACTACTATTAAATCAGCCAAACAGATCCTGAACTAAGTGCAGTTTAAACAGAAGAAAGCAGAAATAATAGTAAATTTGAAGATTTGAACGTCTGAATCATTTTGTTACCTGTAATAGGTGTTTCTATATTAGAGAACATACTAGTTACAAATTGTACTTGAAAGCACGCTCTGCAAATTAAGTTTTCTCCTCTCTACTGTCATTTTAGAACTGTAATAGCTGTAGAAAACCAGGCTGAATTGTTGAAAAGAATACGTCCCAAGCCTGACAATGCTTACAGATCCAAAGTGGGCGGTGCACGACAGTCAAACACACTGTAAACATGTGCCGTATGGGCGCACGAGACCTCCTGCACGTACAGTAGAGTCAGCCAATGTGCACGGCTGGCTTGTGCAACCACAGCGTCCCTTTTCCAGATCCTGGGCAAGCTAGGCTGTTAGAATCTGGGAAAAACAGTAGATCAGCACAAAAGGCAGGGCAACAAATTACCATCAGAAGCGGTAGGATTGGCCACTTTCTGGAATTTGGGAAGTTTGATTATTTTTTGTTTGTTTGTTTAAGCACAAAACAATGATAAAAAGCGTCTTCACGAAGCAGAAAAGATGGAGGGGAGCCTGCTCTATTGGTTGTTAAGACTAAAGCTTATGGCATGTAGAGAACATAGAGAATTGTGTGTATTTTTACAATCAGTTAGGAAATGAGTACATTAACTAGTCCAAAAGAGGTCCTAGTGGGAGAAGCAGAGGCCAAAACTGTTTCATTAATGGTATATAGATCACTCCTAAAATGGTCTTGGAAGTCTCTTTTTTTTTTTTTTTTTTTTTTTTTTTTTTTTTTTTTTTTTTTTTTTTTTTTTTTTTTTTTTTTTTTTTTTTTTTTTTTTTTTTTTTTTTTTTTTTTTTTTTTTTTTTTTTTTTTTTTTTTTTTTTTTTTTTTTTTTTTTTTTTTTTTTTTTTTTTTTTTTTTTTTTTTTTTTTTTTTTTTTTTTTTTTTTTTTTTTTTTTTTTTTTTTTTTTTTTTTTTTTTTTTTTTTTTTTTTTTTTTTTTTTTTTTTTTTTTTTTTTTTTTTTTTTTTTTTTTTTTTTTTTTTTTTTTTTTTTTTTTTTTTTTTTTTTTTTTTTTTTTTTTTTTTTTTTTTTTTTTTTTTTTTTTTTTTTTTTTTTTTTTTTTTTTTTTTTTTTTTTTTTTTTTTTTTTTTTTTTTTTTTTTTTTTTTTTTTTTTTTTTTTTTTTTTTTTTTTTTTTTTTTTTTTTTTTTTTTTTTTTTTTTTTTTTTTTTTTTTTTTTTTTTTTTTTTTTTTTTTTTTTTTTTTTTTTTTTTTTTTTTTTTTTTTTTTTACGCTTCCACATATAGAAAGTATTATGCAAGGACATGGCTCTGGTAGGCATGGTAGGGGCATATGTGGGAAAAGTATTCCTAAATGCACAGGTGGATTTTCATGAATAAGCGTGACTTCTGGCACACCAGCAAAAGGAGTGGATTTTACCACTCTAGAACCAATATATTCCTCTTCAAAAGGATGTACTAATATGGGGCAAAGATTGTCAAATCTATATGCTAGGTGATAGTTTTTATTGTGATATAGCATAGGGTAGCTCTGACTTATGAATCAGAAACCTATTATTGTAAAGTCTCATACTCTGGAAAAAAAAACATAGATGCTTATCTGGAGATCTAAGGCAATAACCTGAATTCCAAAACTATCTGTTTTGCTAACATACTGCTAAATTTGAGATGAATGACATGGGCTGACTGCTTATAAATATGGTAATGTTAAATCGCACACAGCTCCATTTATCTAGTTTGTGAATAAAGCTGTATGCAATTTCATATATACTAAATACATATATATGGGGGGGAGATTAAAGAATAAGTGCTACTGAGTAGCACTTCTGATCAGTAATCAGAAAGCACAAGGAAAAATGGTACACTATTTCGTTCATGTTTCTGTAAGAACAACTGCCATGTTTTTAAAATTATTGCTTACACTTTTCAATATTAGCTGAAGCAGTAATATTAATTCTTGATTTCAAAGATAATGGAACATGTCTGGTTAAGACCAGGCTTCTTATTTGTAGACGTTGCATTTACTTAGAATTTTAAAATGAGAAAGCACACTGGTTGTTGGCTTCTTCAGGCTCACTGTGGGTTTAAGAGTTACCTTTAATCATGGTTGGAGCATTCTGATCTTGCGTAGTTTGTTTTTGCAGTTTTTGAGTATCTAGTATTTTGATAAAGTGACCCTGGCAGGCGAGCAGGATCAAGTTGAGGCAGAAATCCAAAGTTATCCAAAACGGCTCCACCAATGCTGACTGTTGTAAAGTCAAATGTTGAATGTTCAGGCTGGCAGGACACTGTTTCAATGCTTTCAGAATTCAATATGAAGGCCAAAGTCCTTCCTCTGTAGTAGGCGCAGAAGGCTTACCTTGGAAGGAGAATCCTCCCCACTGCAATAACATAGGAAACTTGCACTGTGTATTCTGAAAATAATACTTAACAATCTGAGAGAAAAATCATTACATATGTTGCATATTGAACTATATCAGTTAGCACTTCTAAGCTTGCTGGTGGCTGTAGTATAAAGATAGTATTCAAATGGGTTTTTGTCAAAACACTCCTGCGAGAAAAGGAGACACCATCTGCTTTTTACATTGCATTAAATGCACAAAGATACGGATTTTTCAGTGGTAGTCAGAGAAAATGGTGGACCAAAAAAAAATGAGGAGATGTTCTCTTGCCTTATTAGTTTTTCATGGATGTGGTAGCAGCTACAACTCTGAAATGTCTTCTTAATGTCTAGGGGTTTTCCAGCAGACTTGCTGGAATTATTAAAGGCGAATGCTTCTTAATGCTCTTTATGACGTCTTAATTCCCTGGTCTGTTTTTAATGGAACTGGGTAATTCTGTTTCTTTTCCTTCCATCCCAGTGATAACATGAGGAGGAGTTATTTGACTTTTCAGATTCTAAGTCACACTTTTCTCCTGTGTAGGCGGGGGGAAGAAACTTCCCTGATTCAGAGTCCTGGAAAATGTAATCTGATCAAAAAACAGTGCCTTTTTTTTTCTCTCAGATTCCTAGTCGGCTTAATTCTGTGTAATGCTACTAGGCACAAAGTAGCAGCGTGTTGCATTTGAATCCGCTTTCAGGCGTACCCAGTGCGGGTCACAAAAGGAGGTTGAGAGGGAAGGTCTGTCTCATTTCCTCATGGGCACTTAGATGAGGTGGACGCACTCGTTTCTTCTTTAAGAAGTAGAAAAGTCTTTATAGGAACACCACAAATATGCATTTTTTTATTTTTTTATTATCATTATTCTCCTCTCTGCCTGCCCCAATTCTTCTGCATCCATCCAGAGTGGAACGGGGTAGAGGTCCTTATCCTTTCTTTGCCCCCAACCTCCAGCTGCGGTGCTGCAGTCCGGCTAAGAGGGTTGTGTGGAGCTTCCCCCTGCCCCTTCCCACCGCCGCGGGAAAGGCTGGGCATAAAGTGACCTTCTTCATGTGCGGGGGTTACAGCGGACGGACGCGGGCAGTGGAGCTCGTCCTCCTGGATGCCCGTCGCCCAGCCCACCCGAGACCTGTTGGACAGCTCGGCTGTGGCCACCCCGCTCCGTGGTCCGGCCGCCTGCCCCTGCCAAGAGATGGGAAGGCTTCCCAAGCTCCAGAGTGAGGTGTTTTCGCTGCCGGTCTAGCGGAGCCGTGGCTTTGGAGGAGGGACGGTGGCGATAGCGGCGAGCAGCAGGGGAGGAGGAGCCAGAGCCGGCACGGAGGCGCTGCTGGCGGCGAGCGGACTATCGGCTCCGCGAGGGAGTAGCCGTGCGGGAGCCGGCGGGTCCTTCTCTCTCGTCCCTGCCCTTCCCCGGGTAAGTTTTCCGCCCCTCTCCCCGCGGCTGGAGAGGCGAGGCGGGGGCTCTTCCCTGGATCTGCAGGCGGGAGGGCGCTGGGGCAGGCGGGGAAGGAGGTTGCATCAGGGCTTAGTTGCGTCTTTTTGTGGGTGATGATGCGTGGTTTGGGCTGTCTTCCCCACCCCCATCCCGAATGTTAATTGCTCCGGCGGTGGTTGTGGTATCTTATTTGTATTCTTTTCTGTAGCCTGTGTGTGTGCAAAGCAGAACGCTGACAGTCCCCGGGGCCAGACTAGCGCTAATTACCCAGGCACGCACATGCTGCCCTGTCAGTCATCTCTTCCGTTCAGCTCTCCCTCCCTTTCCTCCACCCTACCAATTAAAAACAAGTGAAACAAGAAGATCTAATAATAACCTTTCTCGTTTCAAAATCAGGAAAGTATATTCTACAGGGAGGTCCTGAAATAAGCCCGTTGCTGGCTGGTTTCCACAGGACAGGCCTTAACCCTGTGGTACGAATTCTGCTCTGTGATTTATTTCTCAATCGCCCATTCTGTTTGTGTAGGGGCTGAAGTTTAAAAAACAAAACAACCCCACCAAAAAAGACCCCAACCAAAATAAAAAACCCAACCAAATAAATAGCGTGAACTCAAAAAAAACCCCACCCTGGTGTGAGTAAACTAACCACCCACTTTGGTCTCATTAATCTAACTGGCCGTTGCTTGAACATAGCAGAACGGAGAACCTGGCGGTGAAGACCTGTCACAGAGCAGGTAAGAACAGCATCAGACTGTAAGAACATGTAAGAATCCGCTATCAGACAACTCATTCACACCTTGAATGTTCTGCTAAGCAGAACATCCAATCTCTTTGCTTTGTAAATCTTTTCTTTGCTACATGCTACCATGAACAATACCTTCAGGAGCTGAAGCTGGCGTGAGGTGGACTTGAATTTCTCAGAAGTATTAACAACTACATGACCCCCAAGAACTGGGATGCAAAGCTGAATGGAAAGCAGTATCCTTCTGTCCCTTACCTACAAGCAGAATTTCAGAATTTCAAAATTACAGAATTAAGTACATATACCCCGGGGAAGTCGTCGGTGAAGGGAAGGAGGGAGGCGCTGGTAGGTTGCTGATGCTTCCCTTTCCAGTTAGTAGACTGGCATTTGTGGATTCTCAGCCTCAATGAAATGATGAACAGTCCTATGAAAAACCCAAAAGTATCACTTATTTCATTAAAAAACTTTGACACCACTATTTTGTTCCACAAGTAGTAATTAAAAATATAGAAAAGTACTGGAATTTGAGTAAATTAACACTTTCCACTTAAAAAGGAAAGAAAACTATTACCTTAGAACATGTTGAAAGTGTTTGCCTATGGCTAGGTATTCTTCCTCTATGCCTTGGCCACATCTCAAGCCAGTTTCATATCAGAACAGCTCAAACAAAACCACCCAGGTGTTACAATAGCCCATGTCTTTGTTCATGGTATCAATCGTTCCCAAATACCAAATGTATCATTATACGCTGAAGGCTTGATAATTGTGAGAATCAGCTCTCTGACTTGGCTCCAGCAACTTAGCAAGGAAGGAATTTCTTGGCTCAGAAGTCCTGCCTTAACTTGAGTGCTGTTTTCTATGGCCAGAACAATGTAAAAGACTTCAAGAAAATGCTCTTAGCACTGAAATGTAGTTGGTGGAGAATATATGCACACGTTTGCTGTAACAGAGAAGAACACCAGCAAGCCTTGTCTTCAGATCTCTGCATGCCACTCCTGCTGCCTCAGACTTGTGAAACTACAGTAAATATTTGCACACACACAAAAAAAATTCTGACATAGAGAACAGTACACTGCCATATCTCTTGTTAGCATCTATGGGACAAGTGGACCAGTTAGACTGAGTAAATACAATGACAATTAGCCACAAATAACTTGGACCTTATTTCCCACTCTGAGTCATATCTCCATGGGATGTAAGCAGTAAGAGAGCACTGTGTTTTATCAGCCCCACCTGAATATAGAGTACAAGTTGTGCATGGTCCTGATCTTTATTCAAACAGGCATCTTCTGTTTCTTAAATATTCAGTCAATGTGTTTGTCAATAGTGACATCTAACAGAACCACGTTCTTGAAAATTCCCCTGAAAATCAAGCTGGATCTGGTCAGGTTTAAGTCTGGGGGAAAAGTGTCCCCTCATGCATATGCTTTAGAAACTATAGTTGTTGTTTTTAGCTGTATGAAAGAGTCGCTTGCACTGCCATGCACTCAGGGCCCGTGACACTTCGGAACTAATGGTCCTGGTAAATGGTGTTGACAGCAAATAACCTTTATCTTGTGCTGATAGGAGGCACAAATAGATATATGTATATATCTATTACAGCCACATTTTTAAGGAGGAAATAACAGGCTAGCACGGATCACTGTGATTCTAACATTCAAATTTTTTTCTGATTTTTTTTTTTTTAAGTGCTTGACTTTGTAAGCTTAATACTGTTCTTCTGTTAGTTTCTGTCTCTTGTTCCTACATACAGCATACCCAGGAATGCAAGAAACATTAAATTCCAAACTGGGCTGTGAGGGTTTTTTCACCCGATCTATCGGGAAAGAAACAACATCACTGAGAAAGTCTTCTATCTGGAAAACAATATTATTTGTTTCTCTCTAACTTTTCTGTCTTTATTGCTTTCCTTAGGTTTGTAACAATGGTAAAGGAGGATATTGTAAACGACAATGAAAATCCCGAGCCATCAGCATGTGACAGAAATGGCATGATTCCCATGTATGAGCAAAGAGAGGTAATTAATTAGGATCTCAAAGTACAATTTTAGTCAGAGGGAACCCTCCTTTTCCTTCCCTTTTTCTTCCTACATCTCCTAAAATCCCTATATCTGAAGGGAATATGAAGAGAATTTCTTACAACTAACAAATGTTCAGTTTTTAAAAGTCTGCGGTATGTTGGATTGTTGGAAATCAGTGTTTGCGATTTCACCTGGAAGTGGAAAATGCATTGATGTACACTTTACAATTAGCTACGGAAGAGAATTATGTGGACTTAAGATTGCTTCTTTGCTTTCAAATTCTGCCTATCGGTCCACTTGCTGAAAGTTGTTCATGCATGTCTTCCTTTTCATATCTAATAAAAATGAAAAACCCCAAATCATTGTTTTAAACTTCTATAAGTGTATTTCCAGTGTTCTTGGAAACACCTGTGGCTTTAAAGAAGATATGCAGTAAATGCAAGTAAGAATAAAATTCTTAACATAAAGAGCACTTTCGAATAAACATATAGTATTAACTATAACGATACTGTATGATGTATCCTTTATATGCATGGGTATCTGATGATCACAGAGTCACAGGGCAGAGAAACAAGTAACTCCATGCTGAAAACTCACGAGATTTGTGTTCCAACTGTGACTCTGAGTAAGGCAGATTATATATTATATACCTAGGGAGCGAGAGATGAGATGGAAAAATAATGGGAAATGTGGAACTGTTACTGGAGGAGGGCCAAACCACAATACAGGCAAGAATTCCATATCCATGCTGTGGCGATGAGCTGACACGAAGGTGAATAGTCATAAGGGAAGGCAGATGATTAAGTTGTCAAAAAATAAGGACTCTAAAATGAAGCAAGACACGTATCCAAAAATGGTCAAAAAGCGCTTTGGTTATGAATATGGATAAGTAGATGAATCAGTATAAGAGAACAGTTTCAAGGAACTATTCTTCAAGGGAATAACTCCTGGGGTAGTATTTCTCCATCTCTACCTTGACATACCACCCTGCGCCTTCCAGCAATGGATCATGTGAGTAATGCTTGCGCTGGCCAGCTGTTCTGTTTCTTTCGTCTTTGTCTAATCACAAGTAGGTTTTGTTATTTGATTCAAGGCTTTGCAACAGAAGTTACTTAAGAATTATATTAAAGACACTGTCTCACTGGAATTATGCTAATTGTTAACTGTATTGTAGAATCCAGTCTGGAAGCAGAACCCTATCAAATTGTAGAAAATACTGGTAAACATTTAGCTCGTATACAAGACAAGCTGAACCTGGCCTGTTAATATTGTTTCTTCATCAAATGTGCTGAACAGCTACTATTTGTATTGGGACAGTTGCCGATAAAAAGGCAAATGTCCCACTATCTCTCATATGCAGCTCGCTGTGCCATGCAAAAAAAACCCAAGTAACCAAAACTCCCAATTATACTCCAAAGCTGGACTGTTCCTACAGCGATTATGTAGTTAATGTAGTCATCTGGACAGTGTGGATCTAGAGCATCACAGCTCATCTTGGGTCTTGTACAGTACTTTAAATGTTTGACGTGCTACTTCTGAGAGAGTTTCATTGTTTTCGTTCAGGAGGGACCCTCAGCAGATGCCAAAGGTACCGATGGGAACCCACAAACGGAAGAAACTGCTCTCTTGAATCACTGTGCTCAGCAACCTCCGGAACCAACAGCAGGGTCTTCAATACCTACAAGAACATGGAGGCAAACATTTACTTGTCCTCCTCAGGGTTTACTGGCCCAAACAGTGACAAATGGTAGGTAAGAAAGACAGGGTTTAATTAAACCGAGAAATGGCAAATGAAGTTTCTCTGGATGTCGTGATATCTGTCAACTGCCCTTGAAAATAATGAAGGGGCGTAGCTATGTTTTACACATCGCACTTTTGTTTCAACTTTGTAGCAGGAAAAAAAAATAATGAAGTGAAGCAAAGATTTGAATGTACAGTTTTTGTTCTTACATCCTCTCTCTCATCTGTGTTTAACATGGTAGGTATGTTTTTGCATTGCAAATTGTTTTCATCAGAAGAAAGACCTCCTAATTCTCATCTTGATAGTTTGTTTTGGTGTGACAGTATCAAGATTATTATAAACACAGTGGCATTTTTGGCACACTGGATGGTTTTTTGTTGAATTAAGGCAGCAAATAGGAGACTTTGCAGTGATACCTTCTTTTATTTCTTAATACCCCAGGCTTGCAAAGCCAAGAATCCTAACTATAAGGCAAATTGACCCATTCTGTTTAATATTTGCCATGCACTGAAGGCTCACAGAGGAGAACGCCTGGCTAACCAGTAATTTCAGGCTTTTCCTAACTAAAGATATTTCCTGTGGCTTTGACTGCTTCCACAGCCTCTGTTCTCTCTCACTTGGGGTTCTTCACTTTCATGCTTGGAAATCTACTGGTCTTCCCTTTGCCACCTGTCAGCCTCAAATAAGATTAAGAAAAATCAAATCTGAAAATCCAATACCTATTTTCTTATGATTATGAAAAGGGATGGATTTATTCAATACATTTTTTCCTCTCCTTCAGTCTTCTGCTTTTATATCTATGCACGCCTGTTCTTGTTGGATAACCATAGATTTGGGAACCTGAAAAAAGCATAATATTTCCACATATTTTAAAATATTTTCACATGTTTTATAATATTTTCACTTGTTCTCATAATATTTTTCAGGAATTTCTTTTTGCTTTGTATTATCCCTCTTTGATTGCTGTATCAAAAGAAATATCTGTACTACTTCGGGCTATCCAGACCCACAACCTTCAGATTTTTTTCTCCAGCGATAGTACTGTATTGCACAAGCACATCCAGCTTAAAAAATTATACTCATGTTCTTTTAAAAATTAGACTGGAGCTGCAGTCATTATCTCAAAGATATGCCAGACTGTACAGCAGCAGGGTCTTATTGCAGTTCTGAAGTAGCTGAAGGAAGACAAGCAAATGCAAGATAAGTTAGTGAAAGGCTTTGCTTTAAGTTTGGGACCTGTTAAGTGCTTTCCAGAGTGGCGTAAGGCTCACTCAGTACTTTTTGGTCCCCAATGACGTTTCTGTTGCCGTTTTTTTAAAGTATCTTAGCATCTATAAAATCAGAAGATCAGTTTAGGGAGCATCAAAGATTAAAGACATTGTTATGATTAAACTACTTTTTAAGGTAAGTGATTTTGCTTCTGAAAGTCATGGTACCTTTTTCCTTAGTAGAAAAACAAATGTGGTCTAAGAGCAAAGTTGTCCTGGAGAGAGGATTAAATATGAATATTTCTTGTTTTGTTCCAGTTGCAATCGTGGTACTGGTTTGGGCTGTGGTTTGGTCCATCACTGGGACCGAATGTCTCCCAGGTGGAAACCTGTTTGGAATTCTGTTTCTTTATTTTTTTGCTGTCATTGGAGGTAAAATTTTTGGATTCATTAAAATACGAACGCTACCCCCTCTCCCTGCTCTTCTGGGTAAGATATCCTTCCTTCTTTCCTTCCTGCATATTTGTGGTGTTTAAATCATAAAGTAATATCTGTATGCCAGATAGATTTGGATTGGGAGAAAACAAATTGCATCACGCTCAAAATCTGTAGCTTTTTCAAGTGACTTTTATCTGGTCCTCTCCGAGAAGGTGCAAAATTCCCCAAGCGGGCTCAGGTGAAATTGCCTGTATGTTATTGAGGCTCTCATCTTAATTCTTTAAGGGCCAGAGAGCTGTATACCTACAGATGCAAAGGTTATTACCCTTCAGTCCCCTCTGTCAAAGTTACTTAAAATTTGGTTTTAATATCACTGAACGGGAGTCTTACTCTGGACCTCCTGTTACAGTAGAATAATTAATTCATAAGGAAATTATTGCTGGGCTGTTTCGCATGTATCTTGCACAATGAAAATATTTTCCAAAGAAAACACTATGGGAATTCTCTACTGCTGGTAATCCAAAGCAATGTCTTTCTCCTCCTTTCTTTATCTCAAAATAACTGAAACCTGAGAAAATAAATTCTGCAGAAGCAGTAATTCTTCTAAAGAGAGTCCTCTGGAATCAATCATAACATTGCTTTTCATATCAATATCTTATTTTATAAAAAATGCAAAATAGAAAAGGGAGATGAACATTACATTAGTTCTGACATCACTAGAACTTTTTCAGGCTTCTTTCCTAGAGGAGGTTTTGGTTGGATCAGTACCGTATTGTGAAGTGCTGCAATATCATCGAAGCTGAAAAATTAAGCGCTCGGTTTTTCTCACCAGCTGTATACTGCCCCCTTACTATGCCTAGTGCATAAACGAGTAAAGCTGTTGACAGTAAAAGTTCATGATTTTGTAACCTGCCCAGCTGACGCCGTGTCTCACACAGGAGCACCGCTTACGGGAGGGCTCTATGGCTTCACACACAGCTCCGTCCAGGCAGCTCGCGCCTTCTTGCGCTGCTTCGTTTCACCAGCGAGACAAAATGCAAATGAGAGGGAGGGAAGTTTTGCATATAGCATGCATACCTGCAATAATACGAACGCAGAATGCAACACAGAGGGAGTCCGCCCTTTTTAAGTAAACACACACCCCCTTCGAAAAAAAGAAAAAGTTTCTGATCTTTTGGATTCTGCTTTCTTTTAATTACATCTGTATCTAAAGGTTAGGAGTTAAGCATGAAACTGCTTTGTCAGACGGGTAATAATGAACAACAGAAACTTAAGCATGACAGCACATGTCTGTTGAGTCACTTAGGACGGAATTCATTGTTCAGATCCCCAGTTTGAGGAATAATGGAGAAATCCATCAGTCAGAAGAAGAGATAGACAATGCCTTTGAATATTCTTTTCAACGCTAAAAATACAAATCTTGTACTCTCGCGTGCATTTAATCCACTTGTGCTAGGTGGAGTTGAGCGTAACGTGGCTGGCTGATCACTTACGCACTTTATAGTGAGCCTCTGAGGAAAGGAGGAGTGAAATTACTACTGAAACCATCACATAGGACATTTTAGGTATACATTGCAGAGAGGATTCTGCAGCAGGCAACATGGAGCAGAACAGTGACAAGATCCCTTGAGGTGCAGTTTTTTGTTGCTTTAAGCAGATTTCTAGATCAGGGTAGCTCTAGTGACTTGGACCCCAAGCAAACATCACAAAGAGCATGTGATGATTATGCTAGCCTGATATAATTGTCATGACGTACCACAGATTAATTATGCCACTATTTTTTTCCGGGAGATGGTGGGAAGAAAGATGACCAAAAGTGTGGCATGCTCCAGAACAAATCAAGTCCACAGCCAAGGCTCACACCGAGCTGGCACCAACCTAAGCACAGTGTTTGTTTGCTTTTTGTCTTTTTGGGTTTCCTGTTTCTTAACAGGGCTCATATAAAATTACACCCCAAAAATGTAACTTTTTTTGGACCTACAATGAATCTCTTCAGATCTATATTTAAAGTCACCCTTTCCTGTACTTTTCTGTATCCTTCCAGAACTAGTTCTGATAGCTTTGCAGGAAGTCTCTGATTAAACAGTTTTGCTAATATTTACAAAAGGTTGGATCTTGCAAGTAGATTAATTACAGAATAAGAGCAAGTTCTTGATTTTTTTCCCCCTTTTTTCCCCCCCTCTTTGCATAAGAGTCATATTGCCAGAGCATTTTAAAATGCCTAAGTTGGTCCACGATTAGCTGTTTTAGATTATATTTCCCAGTGAACTCAGCATTGAAGTTCCTGTGATACCTCCATTTCTTACATTTAAGAGGAGTTTTAACAATTTCCAACTACTGAGATAAATATGCAGTACTAGATGATCTTCCTCTTTTCATGTTAAAACAAGCTAACAAGAAAAATATCTTTAAGGATGCAGAGGTGTCTTTGCTTATGGTAATTATCACCTGCATCTGTTGAACAAAACTGAATTCTGTTGACTTGCACTAAAGCTATGTGTCGGCATCCTGTGGATTTATTCGTTGGTGTCCTGGTGCGTTCTTAGGCCACTTTCATTGCTTTAAACGTGTGTCTCTTTCCACACCTCAGTCCCCATTGTTAAAATATGGCTAATAATTCAGAACGTCAATTGTTTGTCTCTCGTAAATACATTGTCTATTTTTAAGACTGCTATGCAAACTTTTCTTGTGCAATAAAAACAAATCATTTGACAGGAGCTTATTTCCTTTCATTTAAGGGATGCTACTGGCTGGTTTCCTAATCCGAAATACCCCATTCATTAGTGACATTGTCCAGATAAACCTACGCTGGTCTGCAGCACTGAGGAATGTTGCTCTTTCAATCATCTTGACCCGAGCAGGACTTGGCCTGGATCCAAAGGTATGGCATCAACCATTTGTGTGAGGCATAGTATAAAACAGCCCTACAAAAAAAAAAAAAAAAAAAAAAAAAAAAAAAAGAAAATAATAATTAGTTCTGTTAAAAATATGGAACTGTTCAGTCTTAGAGGATCTACAAATTGGAGCACCACAGAAAGCAGAGTTTCTATTGTATAATCATATGTTAATATTGGCAATTGGATTTGTAAAGTAGGCAGGCAATTAAAAAAATACGTGAAGAAAACTGATTTTATAACTATTTTCCCCCTTGCCTCAAAGAAAATTCCTGCGTTTTGTGAACAGAACATCTTGAGGACGTGTGCTCCATCACGGTCTGTCAGGCAGAGCTTACACTCCCTGACAAACTCCTTGTCACTTTACACTGACAAACTAAAACAAGTTATGAAAAAGATCCCCTGTCCTTGAAAGAGAATGTTGCTTGTGTTGACACCAATCAAAAAAAAACTTAACCAACCAAAAAAATCCAAACCCGTGTGTCTTTTTTACTTTTTACTTTTTTTTAAAATCATTGCCACTTTAATGCAAATACATTAATTGCAAAGATGAGTCCTCCTGCACTACAGAAACAATGCTTCACATCACAATAAAGCCCACAAAGCTTCTGCAAACAAAAAAATAGTCTTCCTCCGCACACTCTCAAATGTGATGTTATATAAATTAATGAAGGCCAGGTTTTGCTGATCAAAATCAGCTGGCTGAAATAAATCTGTACCATATTGGCCCCTATCTATTTAAGGGACTGCTTAAGGTATATATAAAACTTAGGTCGAATAAAGCTAGTTTAGAACAATTAAACTGATTTTTCTTAACCAAGATGAAAACCAGGAAGTTGCCAATGCTTCAGATATTTAGGAAAATAGGGTTTTGTCATCCTTGAAAAATGCCTGGTTTCCTAGATTACTATCATCCATTTTTCCAAGACATTCAATCTTGTATGAGCATGGACTGTGTGTTGTTACACACAGCTTGGATGCTCCGTTCTGTGAGATTGCTTTTCTTTCTATTCCATGACAACTTTTTTGCCAAAGGAGCTTTATCTTTGACTCATTTTTCTCCCATGTGGCAATCAAAACTGTCATTTGGACTCTATGTAGCAATGCTTTAATGCAGTTCTAATTGTTCCTCATGTAATTGAAGCTGTGAAGACAAAGATGTCAGTCGCTCTGGTGATTCTCAGCCCTAATTACGCTGGGATAAACTGCACTGGTAAAAAGTGCAACTCATTGTGGTGTTTTTTTCCATGTCAAAATTAGGGACCTGTCCTAACAGAGCCACGTTTGTGACTAGCTGTTAAAGGCTAGTAAATACTCTGTTTTAGAGAACTCTAAATTTTAGAGAAAAAAAAATTTAGAGAAATTTTTTGACGGAAGTTGCTGAGCCAAATGGCTTATCCTGCTCTGGATATCAAGTGAGAGACAGCTGAAAGAGATGCTTGGCTCCTTGTGCCATGTTTATTTATGCAGTTCTACAACTTTTCATCATTTGTTCCTGGATTCAGGGATAGTTTTCGGGCGTGCTCATGCAACTTGTGGCATTATAGCAAAATCTTTTGTGGCTGGAGCAAATGACCTCAAGTAACTGTGGTAAGTCAGCTGTGTTGAGGGTGCGCTTTTCAAATGGATCCCAGCTAGCTCAGCCTCTCGCGTTTAGTTTGCTCTGCACAAGAAGCCAAGCAGAATTTTCTGCTGCTCCTTCCTGTGACCTGCAGGAACCTTGTCAAACCTAGATTCAGTGGGTTTCACTGCCACGCTTGGAATTTTATATCCAAATCCAGTTGTGCTTGAGTCTGTCTCTGGCTTAGGCCATGTAAAGTTGTCACATCCTGCACTGTGGCTCAGAGGGGATTCTTTCAATAAACTATAGGAGATCATAAATGTATTTTCTCTCTGTAAAGCCAAGGGTACTAATGCCTGAATGCGCTTGTATATTGCAGGCTCTTAAGAAGCTCAAAGCAGTCTGTTTACGGCTTTCTTTCGGACCGTGTGTCTCAGAAACGTGCGCAGCTGCTGTTCTTGCCTACTTGTTCATGCATTTGCCATGGCAATGGGGATTTATACTTGGGTAACGTACTCTCTTTTCTCCTGTGTGACAAAGGTGCCCGTTTCACGCTACAGTTAAATGATGCAAGTGCCGTTAGTTCTCTGGGCCAAGCAGAGACCTCAGTTAATGCCAGTTAGGAAGCCGTGCTTAGCCTCGGTGGTTGTTTGCTTACCATTCGTGTCTGGCTCTGTGGGTAATGGAAAGGTCACGTTTCCAGGCTGTGGGGGAGTACTTGCATCATTACTCTTCTGTGTTTGTGATCTGGGCACTGGAAGAAGGAAGAAGGATGGTGCAATCCCTGAGCCTTTAACCATAACATGAGGGGCTGTGAGGGACAGAAAATGATACCACAATTTGGAGAATCTTCATGCTGGAATTCAGAATTTCCCCGTAGCGAGATGCACATAGGACAGTCTTCCTGTCATAAGGATGCGGCATGTTGTATTCTGGAGTAACATCCTTGAAGAGGAAATGTTTTCCATCTAGTTCTGTCTAAGCTGGTGGACTGGTCTGGACCCGTATACTGGAGCAAGATGGATGAACTTCTCCTCCTCTGCCGCGCGCTGATTTCTGTGAGGAGGAACTGCACTGCTGAGTCACGAGGATGACTAGACCAGGTTCCTAAATGGGGAATCAAGGCATATACCAGGGAGCATAACTGGCCTGCAGAGTAGACTCAAGTCTTAGTCTGTGGAGCCCTTTACTTTTAGTACTGTTGAGTCGGGCAGGATGTAAAAGCTGATTGCAAATCTGCATAGAAATAGCCCTGCTTGTAATTAGCAGGGAAAGGTAAGGAAAATACCTTATGTAAAGGTCTGTTTATTTATACTGTAAAAGAAATGGGGTCAGAACGTTTTGAAGTTTTTCAGTTCAGTGCTTCCTTTTTGAGAGAGGCTGAACCTACATGTTTTCAGCTTCGTTCTAGGTGCAGTCTCCCCTGCTGTGGTGGTTCCCTCAATGCTGATTTTACAGGCTGGAGGATATGGGGTGGAGAAAGGTATCCCGACTTTGCTAATGGCAGCTGGCAGCATTGACGACATTCTGGCTATCACAGGCTTCAACACTTGCCTTGGGATGGCTTTCTCTTCCGGTATGCTGGCTAATCTGTACGTGGTGAAATCTAGAACAAACAGTGATATTTTGAAGAATGCGTGCTCTGTTATGACTGACTGGTTTGTAGCTTAATGACAGCTCTTTATAAAGTTCATGTACGGCCTGGAATATTGAGAGGAAAATTTACCCATGATCAAAAGTCTTGGTGTAACATTGTCAGCTCTGAGTTGTGGGTCACAACAACTTTCAGAGAATATTTTTCCCTGTCTGCTCCCTTAGCTGCCAAGTCTGGTCCCTGCAGACCCAACATAAGTGCTTTCAAATTTCCCTGGGTTTGGCAATGTTCTCACAGTGGCTCTTTCTCTGGCTTCTCTGGCACACTTTCTTGGCATAAGCTTTCAGAGAGACAAAGTTGCACTATCCAGTTCTTTCAGACCCGTAGGTTCCCTCCTGAACCCTTCTGCCCCCAAGTAATTTAAAGCAGACACTGTCCTGGAATCACCCTCATAGGTCTACAGCGTGGTTTGTGCATGAAGGGCCTGTGTATGGCTTACTGAACCCGTTTTTCTTTTGCCAAATAGGATCTACTCTGTACAATGTGCTCCGTGGAGTGCTGGAGGTTGCTGTTGGCATAGCAGCTGGAGGGATTCTGGGAATGTTTGTTCGGTATTTCCCAAGTCACGATCAGGTAAAAACCAAGTAAAAAAACCCACAACTGTTTATAAAATAGAGATTCTTTGCTAAAGGATGATGTTCTAAGTTATTCATTTTCAAGCTTTATGTGTTTTTGGAGGAAAGCTGTGTACAGCGCTAACAACTTCCAGGTTGCAAAATGTATCAAGTGAGGATCACTCGTGTACTGCAATGATAACAACGTCTAATCTCATAGTCCTTCCTGATGCAGAGTTTGGAACCCCAGTTCATCACCCTGCTCTCACTGAAGGTGGCAGAAATGTCCACATCTAAAGTCAAAAGGGTCTGATACCCATTTCAGACAGTAAAATAATCATCAATTAGATTGATGTGGGACACACTTACTTCTATATGATGTTTCCAGTAGGCCTAAGATTAAAAACAAGTAAAGTGGACAGACCGCAGGCTTCAAGTGATTGGGCACATAATTAGCACCAATCAGAATGTGTCACTTTCAATAAAAATTAAACTTGTGTAAAGTAGTAGATGAATTTACTATCAAGGGGCAATTAAGTGAACAGAAAATTGTGGAAGAAAATAGGTTCTGGACTACTGAAGTCAATTTGCAAAGCATGTATTGCCCTCGGGGGAACAAATTTTCTTATTAAATAACATAAGAAGTATGACATAGGAACTAAATGGATAAATAGAAATGGGGAACAATGGCAGAGATACAACTGTCTTCTGTGAGACTGGGTCAAAGAAAACTACACTGTCCCCA
Organism: Chionis minor; assembly: GCA_013398295.1. Lineage (NCBI taxonomy): Eukaryota > Metazoa > Chordata > Aves > Charadriiformes > Chionidae > Chionis > Chionis minor. The sequence goes on along the minus strand of VZSF01007788.1, from coordinate 1,109,037 downwards.
GCAAATGTTTGTTTGACTTTTCCTTAAAAACATCTAGCGGCCAGGATTTCACCTTTCCTCGGATAAACTGTTCTAGTACTCAACTGCACAGGTAGAAAATCCTGTGATCAGAGTTGAAGCAGGGCTATTAGAATAGAGCATCATGTTCCTTGTGATACAGAAAGCCTACTGGCAACAAGATTTCGAATGGGCAGAAGAAAGAAAATACTACATTTCCAAAATTTAAATTTCTTAGGAATTAATGTCCAAAAAATCCCCTCAACTCAACTGAGCAGTTCAAGTCTCACTTGAAAGCTTTGATTCTTTCATAATGGTTAATGGCAATTGTTATTTTCAAAATTAACAGAAGTAATCTTTTTCCTCTATTTCTGAAATAAATTTACCTTTTTATTTGTCTCTTTCCTTGGCTGCAGGCATCTCTGGCATGGAAGAGGTCATATTTTGTACTTGGGCTGTCCATGTTTGCTGTTTTTGGCAGCATCTACTTTGGCTTCCCTGGATCAGGAGGGCTCTGCACATTAGTCTTAGCTTTTGTTGCAGGTGTGGGATGGTCTGATGAAAAGGTGAATGTTTACCTAAAGATGTGTACCATGCCAGAACTCCTTTGAATGTACAGCTTGGCGGGATTTTGAATGTCTGTCAGGGGTGGTAATGGTGCATTTATGAGGCTCTACACAGTGTACAGAGTAAACAAAACATTCCACTTTCATTTTGGAAGTCTTTAACATTTAGCACGGCAGAAAGTTACCATGTACGTGAATATATCTCCATATAGAGCCTAACGTACTGACAGGGAAACGCTCACAAGCTTTTCTTAGACGTCTTAAGCCATGTAAAGGAGATTAGTTGTCAAGGCACTTGGCTAGGAATCCAAAGCTTTACGTCCCAGCTCTGTGAGAGTGTCTGTAACCTTATGCAGTCACTGTATGGTAAGATTTACAACCAGGTGTTGTGTATCTTGGTCATATATATATATATATATATATGCCCACGTATATATTTGGGTACATGGCCTGAATACCCTGAGGTTTTGTCCCCTGTGGTTCTGGGGGGTGAAATGGAAAACAGTAACTAATCATCCTCTCTCATCTTTCCCAAATCCCAACCAGTATATTCTGGATAAATTAAGAGGGCAGGGTGTCCACAATGGTGATATAAAGCCATACAAAAACCATACAAAAGACTTTTGCTTAGCTACTAAGCCTGCTTCCTCTTACTGTTGCTGCTCCGCTGCGTTTCCATACCTTGGCTTGTCTCACTGCCTCTTTTGCTTGATATCATCTACACTTAATGTTTTTAGGGCATCTTTCTCTCCACAGCGGTAGCCTTGTGACATGGAGAGGGGGAAAGAGGAGAAGGGGAAAAGAAAAGAAAGGAAATGGGATTAGATATAGCAGAGTACACATTATTATCCCCATCTAGACCCTGATTTCGTTAAGATCTCAAGGTTTGTTAAAACAACGGGAAAGAAACAATGGTTTCTATTTAAAGTATTACATTGTTCTCCAATTTTAGTAGGAAAAAAATTAATCTTGGGACTTAACTACTTAACAACCTTACAACCAATAAAGCTCTCTGTTGAAAAGCTTTTAGACCATTTCAAAAGGACAGACCTTAAAAGAGTGTATGCAGTCCATAAATGCTCTTTAAATTATTTTCATCCATGAATGAAGCTTCTTGGCCTTAAGGATATCGATTTCAAACACCTCTAGCTCTTTTTTTATCAGATACAGTCAGAGATGTCTGCGTACTGCATACTCAGTATATTGCCAGGGTTTCCTGATGAGCTTCTCAAAGGCCACTGCCTCATACCGTCCCTGGTGGAAGTCACGTGGCAAATACTGGCAGAGAACAAGGAACATTGTGCCTACTGCTGAAGCAGTTAAATGGGCAGTAAACAGACTGAAATTATGCTAACATGTGTAAAGAGGACTGGGGGTTTTGCCAAAAAAAAAGAAAAAGATGAGATAACAGAGAGAAATGAGGCAAATAAAGAAAAACCTGTACGTGTTCAGCTCGTTCTCTTGAAGATTACAGAAGTTTTTGTATTGGAGTCATCTACCATTCCATTGACTGAAGAGCGAGCAATGTTGCAGGATCAGTCCCAGAGAGAACACCAAGGACAAGACACATCCAGGCCCTGGACTGATTATTATGTAACAGAGCACCGCACTTATATTTCCACACACACCAGCCTGAAGGTTCACTTGGTATTATAGAACTCAATTAAAAAAGAAGTACTATTAGATATGCTATGTGTAGCACTTCGCATAAGTGGAAGATTCCCATTTATCCTGGCAGCAGTTGTTTTAGGGAAACTGTTAGGTGTGAAGTTCAAACACAAGGAGAACAGATGGCTTTGCCTTCCTGCAGTTCATTGCGCTGGAAGGTTCAACACTTTTCGCTAGTGTGGGACTTCAGGCTTGCTCAGTCTGACTCTGCTCCTGCTCACGTGGAGACAGGCCTCTGATGGAGTGCAGCGCGAGGGGAGGAGTAGAGTTCCGTCACGACTGAAATTTTTGAGGGTCTGACTCTGCTCAGATGCGAATGGAAGAACGTGTTTAAGCACGCAAGTTTCCAAAGGCTCAGAAACATTGCGGCCAAACTGTTCAAATTACATTTTCCTAAATATTGAAAATCAGCTATGCTTTATTTTCCTCCTCTTGTCTGCAAACTTCTCTGTTACTGTTCAAATATCAGTGATTTTTATTTCTCTTCTTGAGATAGCATGCATTTATTTACTACCAGAGCAAGACACACTCTGACCTTTGAAGGGTATGCAACTGATTTTGAATCTTTTAGCATTATGTCAAAGAAGGAGGAGCAATTCTGGAGAATCTTTATGATACATTTTCAGTTTGCCCTTTGATTAATTAAATGTTGCATCTACTTGGCCATATTTTTGTGAATTTATAGATTATTTTTGTTTTGCTTGCAGAGGGAAGTAGAAAAAATTGTCGCAGTTGCATGGAATATCTTTCAGCCTTTTCTTTTTGGTTTAATCGGAGCAGAAGTATCTGTTACATCTCTTAGGCCTGAAACTGTTGGTAAGATCATTCACCTAATTATCCAGCTTCTGCTACCAGCTTCCAAAGAATCTCTATAAAGAAGTCTAAAGCAAAGGAGACTATGACTGACACCCCAACCCCCCCCCGCCCCCAAAAAAAAAAACCTACAAAAACCCAACATAACTGTAAAGCTACAGTTTCAGGAGGCTTATTCCCCTCAGGCACCTATGCACAAAAGTACTGAGAAGTGTTTGTCTTTGTTGCAGGGCTCTGTGTCGCTACGTTGGCCATTGCCCTAGTTGTGCGACTCATAGCAACGTTCCTGATGGTGTGTTTTGCTGGGTTTAATTTCAAGGAGAAAGTATTTGTCTCATTGGCGTGGATGCCCAAAGCCACTGTCCAGGTAAACAGTCCAACATCACTTTCATTCCAGGCTAAATCTATTGTCCTTAGCAAAGCTCCTCGTAACTAGCACAGCCATAAACAAGGAGAGGATTGGGTTCAGTAACAGCAGAGTGGACAGTTTATATTCTAAACTGCCCTAAGTCTGCTTGAAAAGTGCATGGAGAGCCTTCTGTGGGAAGGTGTATTGCTTGCATCCTGGGTTGCACTCTTAACAATGACAGCAAATTGTACACAGATCACAGGAAGTTTAACTATTTCTCAGCTATTGCATGTTATTTTGCCTTTATGTACAGCTCCTGAGAATTCTCCAAACAAAGGTAAAAGTGTTTCCCTCTTACAGCACCTGAAGGGCCTGCAGGGACAGCCACACCAGAGGCTTGGAATGGGTTTTCAGCTTGTGGTCATTTTATTAAGAGGTAGTCTGACAGCCATATTGGTAGAGAAGCCTCAGGCTGGCTGCGTTTCAGCTCCTTTATTTCAGCCATCACTAAGTCGTTCAGACTTCGCCTCAGCAGCATGATTACTTGCAAACAAAAGTTAATCATCAGAATGGGCAAGCGTTAGTGCAAGATTTGTGAACTAAATCTTCAGAAGCTGCTACTAGTTGGCTGCTTGCAGGACATATTCTCAAGGTGTGGCATTTTAACAGCTGCAATGTGCAATGTACCTGCCCATTTCATTTATCACACATTCTCCAAAAATGTGGATAAAATGGTAGCTACGCAATGTTCTTCACAGGAGGGAATCACACAGATAAGCTCATGAGTTTAGGACATTTGAAGTGTAGCCAAGTGAAAATTGTTCTTGTAGGTGTAATACAACGTTTACTTTTCTATGTACTGCCCAGAAATGAATGAGTTTAATGTACTAAAACTGTCAAAATTATGTTAAATTTTGTTAAATAAGTAAAACTGATGATTAGTCCTTTTTTTCCTTTTCAGTGCTAGAGGTTGCTTGATCCATCTCAGCAATGTTTTCTTTCCTGCAGGCTGCAATAGGTTCCCTTGCCCTGGATACAGCGAGAAGTCATCAGGATGAGCAACTGGAAAAATATGGAATGGATGTACTGACAGTAGCTTTCTTGGCTATCTTGATCACCGCTCCAATTGGAGCGCTGGCTATTGGCTTGGCAGGGCCCAGACTTTTGCAGAAGGCTCAGACAGTTAGCCAGAGGGATGAGAAAGGTGCTGAGGCTGGAGAAGAGGCAGAGGCCTGTGAACCTTCATAAGAGACAACTGCAGGAAGATGGTCCTTCAGCCCTTCCGTTGAGTAATCGCAGCCTGTCTGTAACCTTTCTGGGGGAAGCTAAAACAAGTCTGACATTTAAAAAGCAGTCCTGGTGGAGTTTTATAAAATATTTTTATGTGTTGATGGTGCCTTAAGAGATGAAATAGCTGAACATGCAGTGCATAGGCTGGCCAGGCAGTGAGTCACTGAGAAGTCAGCAGTCAAGTTACTTGAAATGTGTGAGCGTGAGGCCAGGGAGAGGATCAGAATTGTTCAGGCATGGAGTGAAGCCATGAGGTGGAATATAAACAGAAGAAAATGGAGACTAATGTGATTAGCTTCTTGACGGTTGGAACTGGGCTGTCAAATGACAAATTCAACAGCTGAAGGAATGCAACTTCTGAATTAGAGACTGCTGACATACAGTGAATGAGTCCTACCATGTGTGGTGATTCCCTCTCCTTGCTTGTTTGGGTTCCAAAACTTGCCTTTTTCCATTGCTGTTCTTCCTCATAGCTCATGCACTCCTTTGTGCCTTCAAGGGACTGTCAGCTTTGGTTGTAGCAAGAAACAGAAGTAGTGCTTCTGTGCTGCAAGAGGCAGTTGGGTCCATCAGGGACTGTGGTGATACAGCTGTTGCTGGAAGAAAAAAGGACTGAGCTTGAAAATGGGATGAGGGTTGTGAGGAGACTAGGACTGGGAAAGGGCTGTATGGTGTTGGGATGGCTGCTTCTTCACCTGTGTGCCTCAGCCGTTGCACAACATAGTGCTGGAAGGAAAGCCAGACCTTTGGCCACCGAGAGTAGCTATGTACTGGTGCTGGCCACTGTAGGACAGAGGGGAGACCTCCTCTCGGGTGGGGTTTGCTGACAGGGCAAGGCCAAGGTGGCAATGAGTTGTCCCTTTCTTCCTCACCTCCTTTCGGGGAACTCAGCAATAGCAGCAGACCTCTTCTCAAATCAAGATTCATGAGTCAGCCAGGATGTCCTATTGCTTTGTCCTAAGTTAATACTCATCTGGTTGATAAAATGCCATGACCGGGTCCTCCTCACATCTGCATTTGGATAACTGCAGCAAAGAAAAACAGGTATTTGCTAAAAATATAGCCAGTTAGTGCTCATTTTTCCATTTGCCAAGAGGTGGCTGGCAGGAATGACCGTGGAGAGTGGAGGCCTCTCAGATTTGCCAGGATATTTTTTACCTCTGGTTGGTGCAGAAAACTAGCAGACTTTAAATGAACAACCTTGAAAATGCAGTGCTGAGAGGGATGGTGCAACGTGACGGGAGCCCTCGCCTCACCTACCCACAGAAAGGCTGCTGTGTGTAGGCAGGTGTCGGGGGAAGTGGTGTTCAGGATACAGCGCCGGCACCCTCAGCACGTACCCACGGGTCCTGTGGGTCCTTCCAGAAACAGTTGTGCGTGGCCGCGGATCGTGGTTATGACTGGCAAGGCTCGTATCAAATATCTGGCCAAAACGCTTCACCGGGGGAACAAAAAGCTCAAATGTGGTTTTCTTTGTTTTATTTATTATAGATGCCTCCCGCACAGTCAGTTGCAATACAGTTCACATTTGATTTTCCCATTCCCGGAAGACGCTCCTTTCTCTTCTCCTTGACTGTCCTCAAGCCAGGAGTAAGCCTCCTCTGTTGATCAAAATCCTGTTCTTGCCTTCAGCTTTGGTATCAGCTAGGGTTTAGTACTGACCTGTTACAGATACCAGCAAATCTTTCTTACTCTGCTGTTTTGTACGAGTAACTAGCTCCGAGTAGGTCATTCCTAGCTCCGGTCTGAGGCATGGAGTCAGTACAGCATCACTCAGAAACTGGAAGTTTTATTTTGTTATTTTTTAGCAAGGACGTTAGATTGTGCCTGTAATCAAGGGGGACAATGCCTCCTTGCAGCTTTCTACACTACAGTTCATGGAACTTGTTTTACAGGATACTCTGTAGAATATATTTGATGTGTCTAGATATTTTTGGCATTAGTAAGTAAGAATTAATCAATTTAATTTTAGCTTTTTCACTTCTAATGTGCAACACAAGAATGCAGAAAAATACTTCTAAAAGAAAACTATCTGAAACTGTATTATTTGCAGAGTGTCCATGTATGCCTCCATATACAGATTAATTACAGCTCAGTATGTGTGCCTTTGTATATGCCTTCCTCTCCAAGCCAAAAAGAAAGCTTCCTGAGAAATTTAAGGTTCATAGCCTGCAATTCCAGCACAGTGACAAAAATACCAGGAAATTATTTGGTAACTTTTCCCCTAACAGTTGTAAAGCACATTGACATTTGTCTTACTACACAGGCTGCTGTTCTCTCCGCTTCCTTGGGGCATGTACGATCTTTAGTGCAATTCATGTTTGTCCCCTGACCAGAAAGGAAGATGCTTTCAAACTGTGCGCTGATGGATGGGTAGGGTGCTGTACGTCATGATTCTTGTGTCAGCCATTGACTTCTGTGCCTGTTCTCCCTCCTTCGCATGGCTAACGGAGGCACTCTGTTACTTAAATAGGGGTAGTTCTAATAGAAGCTTATCGTTTGAAAATTGTAATGTCTGTAAAGTGAATTGATAAGATGAGGGAATATGGTGTTCAGTTCATCAGCGAATGTCTATAAAATAATTCTACTTGAGTAAAACTTACAGGAGAAGCAGCTTTATGCAGTTCACTTTTCCATAAAGTTTTCTAAAAAGTAGAATCCTCCTGCAGGGAAGGATCACTATGCCCAATTTGGAGTCTGTTCAGTAACAGGACGTGTAATGATTACAGCCCTTTAAATTTGAAAACTATCTGAAGTATGCAGGCAAACCTCTGACAAACAGCCCTTGTTCATGATAGCCTCTAATGCTCACTCACCGTCTTAACAGCATCTCATAAATTGGATTGCTCGTGTTGCCTTAACCTCAGTGCGCTCTCAATTTATTCATTAGATCACTCCCACCATTCTAAGTGCTTGAATAGCTATACCAAAGAAAAGCATCATCTTGTTCGCTAATCTAAATGAAATTGAATCAATTTTCCTTTCCTCGCCACCATATGTGGATGTTTCTCACAAGAGCCCTTTCCCTCAGCTTTTATTAAACCTTCAAAAAGAATCGGGTTGAAGCTATTCCATAGACCTGCAAATCTGAAATGAAAAGCATTAATGTTTTATAATGCTCCTCTCCTTGCCTCCCAGAAAGGAACAAACCACTCGCATCTTGTCATGAAAAGAAATGTTATATCAGGGCTTTTTATCAGAATTTGTGTGGGTGAAGTCACGACATTTAAGACCACCTCCCTTTCAACAAAATGCCATGAAATCATTCATGAATAATGCATGAATTCAAGCCAATAAAATCTTTATGTCATGCCAGTCTCTTATTTGCAGGAAATAAAATTGAGAGCATAATGTGCAGTAAACTATAACCAGTGGAGTCCCGCTGCCATGCAGACATAATCACAGGCATAATGTGAGAGAGCACTGAGCACAGTATGTGTGCGCAGTTCCAGAAGGTTCACAAGAACCTCTGCAGCAGAAGGCTCTGACGGCACAGCACGTTCCTGGCGGCAAGCAGCAGGCAGAGTTACAGCAGGCAGCATATGGAAGAAGACAGAAACTGGCCATCTGGAAGCAGGGAGTCGTGCAGGCCAGGGGCTGCAGTGATAATGTAATTATAATCACTGCTTTTTCTCTCTCTTTTTCAGCCAAACTGAGCGTTTTAGGGAATTTAAACTGAAGTCTAAAATTAACTGTAGAACACTTATGGTGCAATACAGCTACAAAACAACAAATGATACAGGTTTTGCATTTTGCTTTTTAAATAAATGGAGTGCAAGAGAACAAATTTTAGGCCAGCTGCACTTCAGTTACATTTACTTTGTCTAGTAGTTGCCACAAGTCAGACACCTTTCCCTAAACATATTCGGTTTACAAGTTTATTCATGGTCCATTAGAACTAGTGTTCAAATTCATAATAAAAAAAAGGTAAATGTTACTGTTCTTGTCAAGTAAAAAAAAGTCATGTCCATGACATGCCAAGTTCAGCTTCCCCTGATTTTGCATCAAGACACTGAAGACCTGGTCTCCTGCTTTAGTCCTGGTCTTAATCAGCATTAAGGGCAAATTTACCCCTTTGTGTAGAGCTTCCAAATGAGGCTAGAAAAGTCATCCAGTGGTAACGACATGACCAAGCACAGCCTAGCAGGTAACTGGTTCAGCTCTCAATCGCCAGTGAGATACAGGGCTCTTGAGTTCTCAGCTATCTATCCCCATAGACTTTAGGTAGGTAATTTGAACCAATTTGTAAATTCCTTGAGATTTTCTATAGAAAATTCTGTGGCCATGAGAGACGGTATTACCTTCACAGATTTTGAAATGCAAAGCAATGGTTGCTTATCTTGCTTGTGATCTTCACTTTACTATTATCTTGTGGAAATTACTAAAATGTCCTTTCTACAAAGAACTGCGACTGAGTGCTGCTATTACAGCTACAACTATGTTCCGTTCCCCTATAGACATAAGCCAAAACAAATGAAAAAACACCCCTGTTTGTTCCATAGCTACATTTGTAGATAGTTTAGCAGCACTCTTATCTAACAGCAAGCAGGGAGAAAAAAATTAATTACATAATCGAGCCGTGCTAGAGCTGGAGTCAAGAGGTTAAACCTTTGTCATGGTTTAACCCCAGCTGGCAGCCAGGACCACGCAGCCCCTCACTCACTCTCCCCAGCTGGGCTGGGGGAGAGAATCGGAAGGGTAAAAGTGAGAAAACTTGTGCGTTGAGATAAGTACAGTTTAATATGTAAAGCAAAACCACGCACAAGCGAAGCAAAACAAGGAATTCATTCATTGCTTCCTGCTGGCGGGCAGGTGTTCAGTCATCTCCAGGAAAGCAGGGCTCCATCCCATGGAACAGTTACTTGGGAAGACAAATGCCATCACTCCAAACATGCCCGTTTCCTTCCTCCTCCAGCTTCATATGCCAAGCATGACGTCATATGGTGTGGAATATCCCTTTGCTCAGCTGGGGTCACCTGTCCCAGCTGTCTCTCTTCCCAACTTTTTTGTGTACTCCCAGCCCTCACTGGTGGGGCAGTAGGAGGAGCAGGAAAGGTCTTGACTGCTTAGCAACAACCAAAAACATCAGTGTTTTACCAACGCTATTTTCATCCCCAATCCAAAACACAGCACTGCACCAGCTGCTAGTAAGAAAGTCACCTCTAACCCAGCTGAAACCATGACAACCTTGCACTGTCATTCTCCTTTTAGAGGAGCTTTGTGAGAGAAACAAAACCAATTTTGCTGTATTACTTACTCCAACAGGGTTCATTGGAGTAGAGCAACGGAAGTGAGAACAGGATTGATGTACGCAGTTTAATTCTCAGACTTCAGGGGAAATCAAACTATTTGAACGCGAAAGTATCCTGATAAAAGCTGGAAGTGCATACAGACTTGTATATAATGACAGCCTGCTACAATAGGCTGTGGATTTTAAAGCCTAAATGGGAAAATAGGAAAAAAAGGTCTAAAGACGGGCTTTTGCATTTCACATAGCAATTTCTTCACCAAACCCAAGACCTGGGGCTTGGTGTTCAATATACCACATCTGTAAGTGAAGACTCAGTATAAGACACTTAGTAACATTATGGATTTTCCTCTACTATAAGTGTTATATACTACTATGTTTATGGTTTGCTCATTCATTAAGGTAATACCACCATGAAGCATTTAAATTAAAGATTGTATCACGGTCCTATTACACGCTTTGTAAAAGCCTGCATTTACCATACAATCGCATCCTCATCTGCCAGGTTTTGCTGCAAGGCAAGAGGTTTGGGTACCGAGAACAACTGTTACAAATGCAGGAGGAATGATCTACCTTAGTTCTACTGCTGTTGCGAGAGCCGTTACGCGAGAACCGCTTTCTATTTCAGCACGGCGGTGATCAGCTTTGGCACACCGCTCTGGGGCTTCCCGCCTGCCTAACAACAGGTCAAATGAAATAAATGCTGGTAAGCAACAATTGAAATCTGCCTCGGTACAATTCTCTAAAATTGTAGCATGGATCAATTTTTTTTTATTATTTTTAAACTCATGGATACCGTCTTTCAGTGGAGAATAAAGCACTTTAGAAGAATTAATTAGGAGTCTAGCAGTTAGGTAAGTAGCAATTATTTACCTGCACCTGAAATTAAGCCATACCACAGCAAAGTTCTGACTTGCCCAAATAATCATTCTGAATGGGCAACAAGCCAAGAATACAACTCAGCTCTGTCTTCTTGGTTCTGTCATTTAACCAATTCCTCCCAGGAAAGTTCCCATTAAAAAAAGTAGCAGCTACAGTGCAAGTCAAGTTGCAAGATGTTTCCTTACAAGAGCTGTGAACCATCGACAGAGGGGCCCGAAATATAGGGATGTTAGTGGCTGATCTGCTCAATAGTTTAGTTTAGATGGTCTGGAAGGGCAGCATTCCACCCAGGATGCTGTAGGAGACTTGCCAGCTGTGTGGGGTTTGTCTGAGCCAGGCTGCTTTGCACAAGACTAAGGCACCGCACAGGCCAGAGCGTCACCGAGTGTAACCTAACAGGGCTCTCCTGCCTGCCCACAGGGGTACGCTTAGGTGTATTCACAAAGGATGAATTTAGCATCTTTCTTCCCCCCCCCAACACTAAACTGCACGTGTTCCTGAAAAAGCAGTGTAAAACACGGTTCCTCAGCAGAACAAAAATCAACAGAAAGGTACACTTCTGTCACTTGGAAATAGTGACAGTTTTATAATTGCATGTTCATACAAAAAAAGGCTTAATTGTAGGAAGTCATTTTATTGTTGAAATAAACGACTTATTTACAAGGATAGTTACTTTACAGTTTTACAAAGCGGACTTTATTCTTCTCAGAATAAAGTATCAAAACAGTGACAGATTTAGCACTGTCTAAATGCAGTTTATTCCAAAAATAAATCTACAGCAATCATTAGACTAAATCATACCAATCACATAATAAAATGCTGTCCCTTGCAACTACAACGGTATAAAAAGACTTTTTATCAATCAGGATCTAGTGGATTAAGCATCTGCTATACTTCTTTCTTCTTGAGTATTAGTGGACCTACATTATCTCCTGTTAATTCATTGTGCTTATTGTGGGAGCCATCGCAGACAGGGAACTGGAAGAAAACATACACGAGGAATTAGTATAAGTCTGTACAGCAATTGCATGGTTATTTTTATACTTCTTCCTACGCCAAGAGCACTTTGATAATGTTGCTAGTTCCTACTATGTCCTATTTCAACACCAAACTCCCTGTCTCCTATCAGACACAGGACATACGCTCATAAGAAAAAAAATCCACTGCCAACAGGTAACTAAGTTTGTGAGGTCCTAAAATAGCTGTCCTTGGACACAAAGTTAGGGACAAAGTCTTTTCCATGAAAGAACAGCAAGCAAAGCAGCCATGGCAACCACAAATGGTTTAAGGTTTATTGTGGAACTAGTAAAGTGCTCTTATTAGATTTAATCATTTGCAACCAGAAGGTACAGTTTTAAGGAAACCTAAAATACTTTGCTGAAGAGATTAGTCTGAAGGGAGAATAGCTGGGATTTTTTTTTTAGGTCCAGGGCAGATTTTTTTGTTAAAACAGGAAAGCACTTGGTCCAAAAAGGACAAAACCAGACTGCAGTCAGGGCATTCAAAAGAAATTGAAGGTAGATGAAAAATACTCATGTACATCTAGTTGATGTGGGGAATTTGGACTATTCAAGGCAGTCATCTACTGACTGCTCTGGACCAGACGGGGATACACTCTCCCTCACCAACACAGGTCCAGCGTTACTTTCTTTCCAATATGAACAACTTTCTAAGCATTGTTTTTGCAAACTGGAGTAGTTATCTTCTAATTAGTTGCAGCGTATTTCCAAATATTAAACAAGGCTTGCTTGGTTTTAATCTACTTGCAGGTGGTCACTCTGTGTTTCTAGAAAAACCCTACTGTGTTTCTTACAAGTTTATACAGTTTCTTTCTGCATGTAGGTAGGTTTACAGTGGAGAAAAATAAGAACTGTGCCACCCTCAAAAACCAGGAACATGTTCCACATCCACAGAAAAGCAACAGGTCAACATGTAGCAATTCACCGCCGAAGCACAGATACAAATATGCAAGTTTCAGTCTCTAATCCTACAGAAGCATGAAGTGTCTTACCGTCTTAGAACGCCAACACCGGCAGTAAGCTTTAGTGAGGCACAGATCTTCAATGTTTATTTCATTCACTACTTTTGGATTTTCCTTCTGGATCTTGAGGTTAATCAAGCTATCCTTTTGCTGCTTCTTCTTGGGGAGGAACGGACGAACAGCGAGATAACCCAGCAAGGCCAGCACGCCCAGGAAAGGCAATAACCGCAGCCATTCTGAAACTAAAGACAGGTGGAATTTAGACTGGTTCTTGACACCAGTTCCGTGTGGTGGTGCAGCATCAGCTAGTCTCAATGACTTAGGCTTATGGTAGGGAACAGGCTTGCTCAGTCAGCAGCGCTCTGAGGGCAAACAAGGCTGTGGAGGTAAAGTCTTAAGAAGAAAAAAGACCTCGATTAAAACCCGGGGTTTACTGCAACCAAAGTAAGAATTTGACTCCTAGAATTTCATCTGAAGTTTAACGCTCTAGAAGATGCCTCAATGTAGGAAAAAAATCCAAAACAAATAAAAGACACACTGAAATGAGAAACCCTAAAATTATTGGGGTTCTGCTCACCTGAGGTAAACCAGCACTGCGTACTAGCAAACTGGGCATGATTACATGTGACAACTATATTCAATGACAGTTCTTTAACATTCTGTATATGAAGAACAATTCAGTACATTTTATAATTCAATTTTTAATTATTTATTTCAGATTTTTAGCTTCTTGAAGTTTTCCTCATTTTATTTGTTCTTAGCTTTTTATTTTAGAAACTTTTGGTAGAAATTACACATCCAGATTACTAGGTAAGTACTAGCAAAACCTTCACTAATTTTTTAGCTCTATTTTTCAGAGCTCTGTTTGCTCAGGGATCTGCAACCAGTTTCTACATTACACAGAGAAGGAAAGAGTCCTCAGATCAGGTAAGTCAAGCCACAGAAAATTGCTTTTTACCAAGCTGAGGAACTTCTTTTAAGTACAGGTTAAGAGATTCAAGTATCGTCTGCAGACTTAGCTGCCTTATAAATTTTCTAGACATACTGCTGAGAGAAGGCCTTACTGGACTTTTTAAGAAATTCAACAGTACCTGGCACAAGATCTATATATATTGAAGGTGGATTGCCTTTTCCAGCACAAAATACTGTGACAATCCTGCAGTGTAATTTAAGTACCACAGTACAGTAAAGGGGAGAATATTTTTCTAAGTTTCTGGAGAATATATCAAATCTAAACACTCCTACAGAAATAGAAGAGAGTTTAAAAATATTTTGAAGCGAGAAACAAAGAAGTATCATGAGCTGGAGCACAAATAGCTGCACAAGCACTTTGTAAGACAAGACACTAATCAAGTTCCTCTTTTAAATGATTTAGGATCAGAACATAGGAAATTTTTGTTCTACGGTTTGTTTTTCGAGATCAAGGTGTCCAAGAAAGAAAATACAATAGAGCAGGCTAAGGTTGTAGCTCTCAGAAATTGCATTATTCTCTACAGCTTAATTTTATTTGTAATAATAGAGCATATGCTGATGCTAATACTTTTCCAGTTAGAACACAGTCGCTTTTTCTTAATTCAAATTTTCTGGAAGTATACCATGTAATGAAGATATTTTGTGGGACTAGTTTTATGTTCTTTGAGCTTTCCATAGCCTTTGAAGTGAAAACCACACTTACTGCATTTACCTGGGAATGCACCACAACGGTATAAATGCTAAAGGCACGGCAAGAACTGTCAGGAGTCTTTCCACACCTGCACTTGCAGCAGTTCCTATGCACAACAACTGAAAAAATTTGCTAAGAGTCACTGCAACAGACTAATCTCTGTTGCTCTTTTCTCAGTTCCCCCAACAAGCTGTAAGCCGTAAATAATAATAATTAACAGAGATACTTAAATGTTTTCAGTTACACAAAATACCAAGTTTCCTGGACAACAGTACCTGCTTATCTTTTCTGTCACTACTGTTCCAGAACACCCCGTCAATATGAATCCAAATGCACTTTCTGACCTTACATAAAGGACTGACTTTAAATGTACTTTAGAACAGAGGACAAATACTTGGTCACCAACAAAAATTTCCAAATTGAGTATGTAACCTAGCTGTTGGCAAAGAGGTTGATCCCTACAAAGCTAGTCAGAGCTCCAAGACAGAGGAGACATTCCAACAGGTGCACCATAACCAGAAACAGGGCACCTATTAACTGTGCGTTGAATACATCTGGGCTAAGATTGACACATAAAAAGGAAATGTCTCACATCAAAATTAAACCTCGTTAGAAGAGACCCACAACCACACAGCAAGTGGCATCTCAATATAGCTTGAAACTCCCTGATATGATGCACACACACACAAAAAATTGGAACAGTCTTGTCTATGGGAGGCTCATGACCAGTCAGGTTCATCCAAATGAAACAGGAACATAATAACTGTAACCTCTGAGAAAGAAAAATAGAAACAAATAGGAATAGGAAGTACAAGGGTATTATTTATTATGGTTATAATTTAATATTTGTATCATGCTAACTGCTGATAAAAAGTTGTATTCTCAAAAGCCAATGATTTCTTTACATATTTCTATTCTGGGAGTCTCTGGAAAGCCCCCAGTTACACCAATATGTACACTAATCATAAACTGACTTATTATTGCCAAAAGCCTGCCAGAAGCCCATACTTTACATTGGAAAAATCAACATGACCTGCTTTTAGGGCACGAGAGACAAGATACTGTCACAAAGTAAAAATGTCAAAGATCTTTAGACTGTGTGGGTGGAGAAAAGCTTTACCCAAAAGTCATGCAATGGTATCTTCCTACAACTGTAAGCTGCTGTGTTCTTGAAGCCATTCATACCTTTCTGAAGTAGATGTAAGGCAATTCACAAGACTGTTTATTTTCACAGCCAATAACTCAGAATTCAGCAATTACATTGATCCTGGAGATGCTTTATCAGTTGTCCTGCATGAAACGATGCAGTCTTTGGAGCCAGAAATGGAGAGTGGAGTATCAAGGAGGTTAGTCTTCAAACCTGACTTGTCTTAGACAGAGACCAATCCTAAAGATAAGTCCTGGAAAGCATCAGGAACATCACTGAAACAGGAATGCCCAGAGAATTCCAAGAAGCTGAGCCAACAGACCATAGGCCACAGTTACGCTTTTGAGGAGAGGTTGTCTTAACTTCCAGTCCAACAGTATTATGTCCAAAAAAATAACACACACATACACTGAACAGGAGGGCACTGGCCAGCCACCGAGAGTGAAATCAAAGCAAGCGGTCCCTGCTTGTCGTTCACCGACTACTCCTTTGATAACTTTCACTTTGATTTACGTTTCAGATAATTTCTGTGGAAATGACCCCGTACAGGCTCATAAGCAGCTTCTTACAGTACAGCTCAACTGCAAGCCAAAATTTTAACAAGTATTAGCTACCAGTCAAAATGAAGATTGGAACCATGATTGTCTATTCTCTAAACTGGTGAAATTCTTCATGCAAATTCAAATTACTCATTCAATTACATTCTCTTCAGAACTAATAAGCAGTCCTATTCTAACTGTTTTCTGTTGTTTGCTTGGGTCTCTTAAGGGTGTTCTCATTGCTACACAAGCTAAACACAAAGGACTCCACACACCACTTTAACATGTCTATTAGCTTATTCAGCAGGTATGAAGTCCTTTTAGTGACATAGCATACCTTAAATAAATTAAAAGCCAAAGCTACAGGTGGGTTAGCAAGCCATTCTGCCAATGACATTCATTGTTCAAATGGGTTCTGAAGACTCTTATCATGGTATCACCCTTCTTTCCCTCAGTACTGTAAAAGATGATCCGCAAAACTGTCCTCTTCCCACCTGGCAGCTTGTTACATTAAAGTCCCTCTTAACATGTAGGCCAAACATAAGACAGCCCACACAGGACTGTGTCATGTTTATCGTGAGAAGACTAGCACCCAGATCCTTACATAAACCTTAAAATTCAGACCACATGCTATTTTGAGGTGACTGTCTATGCCGTTTTAATGACATGTACCAGAATAAAAAGCAATGCCAGCATGAGGCAACACTGTTCATTTCAGCGAACTTGAGAAGGGAAGGGTAAAGCAGCTATGACAAGAAACTGAAAGAGGCTTCTGAGCAGCAGCAGCAGTGTGACAATTTAGATATCCACTTTCAAACCCAAGGTCAAACATTCTTTCCTTCCTCCCTCATTGCTTTCACCTTCGGGAGTTTTGCACTGGATGTTAACAGTCATCTTCTCTCCAAGCAAGCCGTTTTCCATTGTGATTTGGTGAAGTCATGACAGACAACAGGTGCCTCAAGACTCCTAATCAGCACACTACACAATATCCTGTACAAAGGGATCCTCCCTATGCTTTTGGTCTGTTGTTTCTACAACCTATGCATGACATGAACTGAAGTTGCATCTGCCTGGAAGCTAATGAAGGTTTACAGAAGCAATAAAAGAGCTAACACGCAAAGGACTGCACTGTTCCAGATTTGGGTTCTGCTCTGCCTTTGTGGACAAGGCCTATGCTACCAAGTGTTTGTAGTGCTAATCCCTGACTAAGTTCAGCAGATGCCTCCAAAGGACAAGTACTAATGTACTTTAAATGTTTTAACATCAATATTTTTTCTCACCTCCCAAAAAGAAGCAAAGAAGAATGCTTGACATGTTCGATGTCACATGCCAAAGAACAGGCTCCTCTGTAATTTGCAGCAAACACAAAAGGGAATGTTAATCTCACTTTCTCTATTGTCTAACAGTAATTCAATAGATAAGATCCTGTAAATCACTGCTGCAAAATAACTTCCAGAATTGGGAATCCCCTGCTCTTAGAGGCTTATGACTTTAGGACCAGAGAAACTAAGGCCACAACAATACAGAAGAGGCAGCACTTGCTGAAGCGATCTGGTTTTCTCAGATGAAACTTTAGACTGACAGCAGCTGAGTGCAGACAAGGACAAGACTCTTCCACGAGCAATGAGGTTTCAATGACTTTCACTAACTTTTAAGCACTAAGACAGGAACATTTTTTAATTTAGGTGTCTAGGATGTGGTGTCCTATGATTTCCTTCTGAAAAGCCTCACTGTGGTGCATTTACCCTATGCCGTAACTTTAAGCACCTTGTACAGTTTTGCTGGGTTTTCCTCCATTTTCATTCATGTACTTTGAACTATACCTCATCTGCCCTTTTTAGATTGTTTAGCACAAGACCAGTCAAAGAAATCACTCAGAACTAGAGGCAGTGGATTTTTTCACATACGCTCATTAAATCCCACCAGGTCTCAAAGCAATTTCTGACTGCTCCTTCCTTTAATATTTTTGGGACTGACATTTCCCTGGTTGGTCTCCACTTAAGGTTTCAGTTGTGTGCTTCTTGCCCTTCCTCCAAATTCAAGGAAGTACCTGTCAATGGGGTAAGTAACATGACAGCAAAACAGTTCTCCCTCATTGGTCACTCTATTTAAAAGAAAAAGTTCTGACTAGAGGTTTTCAGAATAAATTATATTACTACTATGTAGTGTGAATAAATACAGACACTGCACAAATAATCCTGTTGCAGAAACGTATGTTTGGACAAGTGAAGCAAGAAGAGATTAAACAAGCATTACTAAGCTTAAGAAATTTTAACTGGTTAAAAGAGTAATGACTTAAGCAGGAAACTGCCAAATGCTAGGAATATGACAAGCTGCACCATTTCCTAGCTTATTATATCCCCTTCCTCCTAACTTCGTAGCAATTGAATTTCTCTATTTGGTAAACACAAATCATAGAATACTTTGGGTTGGAAGGGACCTTTAACGGTCATCTAGTCAAACCCCCTGCAGTAAGCAGCAAAGTATAATTAACAGCATTTTCAGATGAGAGAGTAGTTGTGGGGAAAGAATAACGGAGCATTTAAAATATGCTTCCTTGTCAGGGAAAAGATAATCATCGAATCATAGAATGTTTTAGGGTTGGAAGGGACCTTAAAGATCATCTAGTTCCAAACACCGGGACTTTAAGTTTACAAGCAGCATAAACATGCTGGGGAAAAAAAAAGTACTCAAACCTGGTTTTAAATAAATTGTGCCTGTTCTAAATTAAATCATTTTTCAGCACTATTAAAGTCATATAGCTTAGTGCTGCAAGGTAAGCGTATAGGGTTGATTCTACACTTTGAAGACTTTTTCTATTTCCAGAGAGTTTCTGTTAGAGCATTCCTCTTATTTCTTACTGTCGAACTAATCTTGCCATTCGACACTACTTGAGGTTCTACCTGTATTATCACAGCTGAGCCTGGACTCAGCTAGCTCCAGTTTGCAAAGCACTGAAATGTACTGAACACCTAAAGGATTTGCTAGTATTTAGTTTTCTTTCTTGTACACTCTGTGATAGGGCTACGACTCATTAATAGGTGTTTTTCACTCCCTTGCTCAGAAAGATAGAAATGGTTAAATAAAAAAAAAACCTCTGACTGTGTATGCAGCAGGGTCCTAGAAACAGATTTTTTCTTAAATGAGTACAGATGCTATCTTTACCCTTGTAAGCAAATGAAGGGGCACTGTTTTAGGCCTTCAGCTAAAATCCCATTTTCTTTATGCGCACAGCCTCTGACTTGCTGGCACTTGCACAGAGAGGAATTTTAAGCACAGCGCAAACGAGCTGGGGCCGAGGAGCATGGTACGTTTTGCTCTATCGTCACGTTTTACTCTTCTCTGTTACCATTTACCTCACAGGGCGCTCCCGCCGTTTAACGTTTGGGGCTCCCCCCGCCTGTAACACGCCTGTAGGGTGTTTGGCACGGCCGGGAGAGCGGGAGCGATGCCTGCAGCAAGGAGCGGGAGCCGCAGCCCCCACACGGGGCAGGCCCGGGGGACGCGCCGGCGCCCAGGCAGAAGCGCGACGCCCGGTAAGGCCCGGCCCGGCCGCTCCCCTCAGGCCACCCGCGGGCGGCGGGGCGGGAAGGGGCCCCCCGCTCCCCTCACCTACCTGTGAGGCGGATGAAGCCGCCGACGCTCTCGGGCAGCGGCAAGCGCTTGAGGTACGCGGGCAGCTGGACCTTGACGATGCGGGCCAGGCTCTCCAGCACCATGGCGGCGGCGGCCCTGAGGACGGTGGGGAGCGGGGCTGAGCGCTGGGCCGCCACCGGCTGCCCCCGCCGCCGCCACCCGCGCGCTTCCTCAGCCTGCTCCCGCCGCGCAC
>VZSF01007788.1:1075597-1089049 GCA_013398295.1 Chionis minor | reverse complement strand
GGGGCGGGGCGGGGCGCTTGGCCCGACCCGGCCGCCGCTGTCAGGCAGTGGGGCCGCCTCCTGAGACAGGCGCTCCCCTGAGGCGAGGGCGAGGCTGCAGCGCCCGGCCCGCGGGGTCTGTGGCGGTGTCCGGCCGGTGGTTTGGGCCCTCGCTTAGCCCGCGCAGGCCTGGCTTTGAAGGTACAGCTAGGGAGGTGGGGGGGGCGAGTTTAATAATGTGGGGCTTACGATTTACAGGCTGGATATTGCCTGTCATCACCCTGTTGTGTTCGAGTCGCGTTTTCAAGCAGATGGTTCAAAAAAAAAATGCTGAAGGGAAAAGACTAAAAGTTTTTCTTCATGTGAATGATGTTTTTCCATATGGTATCGTAACTTTTCCAAGGTGGGATAACCTGAGTGTTGAGAGGTTTAATATTGCAGGGGGAGGCCCATCCACCTCACATTGGGCAATAGTTTGAGCAGAACAAACTCTATCTCTGAGTGTATTACTTAATTTTACTTCATTTTATGTCAAAAGAGACTGGTCATTTTGGCATAGAAAATTGCCCCTGTATAGCCAGGTGAAAAAATGGGAAGTATGCAGTCATTCCAGGTCAATTTAGACAATCCAGCCAGGCGTGAAATCTGCGTTAGGCCCTTGGTCCTAAGTCCAACACCATTTGATTCAAGATGTATTGCTACTGTGGGTGAATCCATCAGGTGCTAATAGCATATATTACAGAGCATGATCTCTCTGGAAAAGCTCAGGAAATTCAAGAAAAAAAAAAAAGCAGGAAAGCTGAAGAGGTGCAATCTTTCCAGAGGACGTATCTCCTTCCTTACGTGATCTTGACTGGAGCACTCTCTCCTCCGTCAGTGTAGGGAAACCACACTATATTTGTCCGTATCAACTGTGCACTTTTCCTTCTGTCCAAGAATTGGTAATTAAAAAGTTTTGGGGTAAGTTAATATGGTTGATCAAAGCAATGAAAGAGTAATTATAGGTATTTATTGAATCAGATGAACCCACTGGTCTGTCTTTGGCTGACTCTACTCGGTAGTCCTGTTTGCCTTGTACTGACAAGCCCAGTGCTGGGTCTCTTTCAGTTCACTAGTTTGCTTTAATGATTGATTCAGGACAATCTTAATGAAAAGTTAAAATCACTGTAAAGAACTAAGGCAAAAAACCAAATACTGGAAGCTAGGTTTGAGACAAATCTAGCCTGCTTGTACTTCGGGCGTGAATATTACTTTTCTACCTTTGACCCTACATTAACATTTCCTGATGAATCATGTCTAGCTAGTGAGAATGTTCTTGTGATCTCAGAGTATCTGAGTTCCCTACCTCACATAAGTTTCTCCTTGTAATGACTATGTCTGATGTCCTGAGATGATTCCTTCTTATACAGGCAAATGCCTGCTATTAGGCAAGATAATGAAAGAACATAATGCTTGATTATTCTGTAAAGATTACGCATCAGATGTCATGACGTAACCTTGTTTGTGAAACTTTCTGAGGGAAGAATACATAAGGCTGAAGATACCTGAGGTAAATCCTCCAGCTGTGAATGAAACAACTTCACATTGAATTTGGGAGCCTCTGTCCTTCACTCCTCCTCCCTTTCTTCTGCTCTTCCAGCCTTCCCCGGATGCTAGCTGTGATACTGGGAGCAGGGCTGATGTTTCTCTGAAGCTCCTGAGCCCTGCTGTGCTGCCTTTGATCAGTGTTCCACTCAGCACGCTGCTAGACGATCTGCACATGTTGCAGAGAGGAACCGTTCTCGCTGCACCTCGCCTGTCTGCATAGGTATCGGTTGACATGAGTCATGAACAGTTTTGGTATATGAAAGGCTGAAGTCGTAGATCATGGAAAAACTATAAAGAAAGTGAAGCCTGAATGAGATTCTTAGCTGAAGGGGTGGCAAAAGATGGTCTTTAGAAATCCAGTTTGAACTGGAGCTCAGGAGATGCGTGTTCACTCTCCAACTTGGCCGCAGACTTCCTGTTTGACTTGAGGGGAAAAATGTAAGCTGTGGGCTTGGTCAGTCCTGCAGAAAAGAACAGGGTTTCATGCAGCTGTCCATCTTCAGGGGACACATTACAGGCTCAGAACTTAACATCAGTCAACATCAGGAGGTTTACCAGGCAGGTGTGACATCTTCCTTCTTTTACACATTCAACACCCTACATGGACGTTCTTATTCCACAGGCAGATTGCTTCTTCAGGATTTTATCAGCATCCTTCTCAACTTTGCCTCAAATCACAATACTGTTGGGTATCTGGAAAATTTTCTACCTTTTGGGGGGAGAGTAATACACAACAATTCATTCTTGCATATTTAGCTTCAGTTTGTGAACTGTTAAAAAGTAGAGATCGTCTCTGCCTATATGTTTTGTGCTGAATATGGCCACTGAAACTTTGGTATTGGGTAGGATAAGTAGGAGTTGCTGTAATAACAGCAGAAAGAGCCTGAGCATAGATACCTGAACAGAGCCGAAGGTCACTGATACTGAAATACGATTATTGCCTTCAGCAGTAAGTATCCTCTATCACTGGGGTTTTTCATCTGGCAAAAACGTTACAGATAAGATGGAGCATGGAGCTCACATGAAGAGATCTGCATAGTGCTAGCTCAGGTTTCTTACGTGGAATTCCCAAAACACAGCCCAAAAGAGAAGCAGCCCAAATAGCTTAGTACTATGCATGCGTTAATGAGAATGGTAGAAGAGTTTATGGTACAGATGCAGATCATGTTTGGCAGATTTTATTCTGCCAAGCGTAATGTCACTACAACACAGCTGCATTGGTCTGGTTCGCAATAGAAATAAAAGTTGCCTTCAGCATCCACAAGCTGGTTGGTCCTGGTCCAACAGACTGAGCGTAGGTGAAAAGAAGCCAGTTGTGTTCCTACTCTTGTTACTCTTCAAAAATTGCTTAATTTCCCTGTGCCTTTAATTCATCTGTAAATGAGATAATACTTGCCGGTCTGTCTAGATCACTAAGATCTGCAAAGGGAAAGAACATTTATAAATTATATTTATTTATTTTATTTTACCAAGTACACACCAGTAAGGATAAAAGATGAAAGGTTCTGAGGTAGCAGACGCACAGTCCTTCCACCTCTAAAACCAGACTAAGTAGCACAATAATTTGCTCATCACTCTTTCATGGTAATGAGCTTTTCTATCAACAGGCTGTCTCGTGTTGTTAAAACCATTTTCTTGGAATTGGCATTGCCATTTTCCATACTGAGCGCCTGGAGTAATCTCTGCAGCAAGCAAAAGTACTGTTGTCAACTGAGCTGCTGCTCCTGCTGTATGCAAAGACGTCTCTCTTCCCCTTTCCCCAAAGCAAGCAAAATCATTACACCCCAGAAGGGCTGTAGGAAAAGGGATTCATTTCATGCAATGTCTCCATCAGTGACGTTGGCAACTGGCACGTGGCACTGGTAACGCCCACCTATTAAATAATTGAACCTCAAAAAAATAAGGAGGCTGGCTTGAAAATGTAAACCATAAGACCATATATAGGTCACTTTCCTCTATTTTATGCTCATGAACTTGCTCATGAATTGCATGCAGGTTAGGTTTTCATTTCTGATTTTTACATCCAGAGGCTTCATTTCCTTTAGAGGAAAGCTGAGATTGTCATGCTTTCCCTTTGGCTGGTGTTTATTGAAAATATCTACTATTCTGTGGTGGGAAAGTGTTCAAGAGAAAAATGAGTTAAGGAGACAAATCACATTTATAATAGAATCAATAGGTTAATTTTGTGATAGCATAATTTTCGTATTACAAAAATACCACTAAATTAGCATATTACTTTTATAATCCAATGTCCAAGAAATTTAAAATGGAACTATTACGTTTTGAAAGCAGCTGTTACTGTAATTGCCTAAGTAACTGCAGTGTCCTACTAATAGCACGCATTACTGTTGAATTGTTAAATTCCCTGTGGCTTAGAATGCTATATATTGTCGTAGATTGCAGCGAATTAATTTGTGAAAAAAAGGAAAACAGGAATGTAAAGAAAAATGGTAAGATTTCTAAGAATTGGATCAAGTTCCAACATGGCAACTTTATGCATGAAAGAACAGAGCAGTAGACACCGGTTTTATTTATTCAAGAAAAATACCATGCTTTGATCTCTCAGCCATAGGTTTAACATTTTAACTTCTACTTCTGACTACTACTGCTGGGGAGTGAAAAATTTTACACGAGTTGGGTATGAAACAAAGTTGAAGAAAACCCCAGCTCAAGAAAGGATAGGTGTATTCAGTGCTAACTTCCTAGATAGGCCCAGAAAAATAAAGTTCAGCCACTTACTACTTACATTGTATTTTTTTTTTTCCAAGCTGGAACTGTCTTTTTATTCAGTGGTCCACAATGGTGGTTTCTACGGCTACTATAATATTTGCAGAAATAGCACAAGGTGAAACTATGAATATCCACTTGGTTACACAAAGTTGCTGATTTCAACTGCGTTTATTTAAAGCATAAAATATTTAACATAAACATTTACGTTTATGTTATTATTATGTTTATGTTATTATTTGCAAAATTTAAACATTTTTTAACATAAAGCATATCTAAATAACAAGTTGTATGACATGAAACTATTGTGAGTAACATCAGTCAGGCAACACTAACGATGCACAAGAAAGTACACAGTAAATATATATATTTGATGCATTACATGAATCATCCAGCCTTTCCATCCATATTACGTAGCCGATCCGGTGTGTACTGCTCATGAGGATCCAGACTGATCTGATCGCTGGTTGCATACAGACTTGCATACAGATTTGGAACTTTATTGGCTTCCAGGGAGCTGCTAATTCACAACAGTTTTATTCAAATCAGAACAAGTATCCTTAGGATTCACTAATATGTTTGTAAAAGACCAGATATGTTACTGATTTGTGGCAGGTTCTGCCTGGTTTGTTGCAATAAACCAGGCTGCAAAATCCCCAGATTGTCCCCTGGGAGGAAGCTGCGGTGATGGAAAACAGATATATCCTCCTCGACGCTAAAGGACCTACAGAGGACAAAGCCAACATAATCTGGGAAGTACGTGCTGCTAAATGAACAGATGTGAAGTAAAACCACTACCAAAGCTCTACAAGCCGCTCTCTTACGATGGGAGTTCCAGGGAAAAGAAGCTATGTGTATGTCAGCATACGGACCACTCACCATTCCCTTTTAAACTGCAGTGATCTTTGCTGTCGGTGATGACTGTATATCCTTGATCAGGCGACTCAGGGTATATTTGTTTCCTTAGTACTTTAATCCCTTGGCGTAATAGCTGTCACTGAAAGATATTTCCTTCGTTTTGGAAGGCAAGGGTGAGAATGCCACAAGACTGATTCCTGTGATGCAATGTGCATTCGTTGGCAGTGGCTAATTATAGCACAGAAAAACTACCAGCTCCACCTGCTGAGGACAGAGTACATGATCTCTGCAATATGACTGCACGCTGCTCTTAATTTCTTCCTGTGTCACGATGCCCACTGCCACTGCAGTAAAACAGCAGTTTATCCTTCCTTCTCAGGCTGCAAAACCTCCAGCGCTGTGGAGGTTTCTGAGCCTGTCTCCCCTCTTCAAGGTTAGCCAGGTCTGGCACTGACAGTAACGCATACCCTTTCTCTGTCATCTCATAAGAATAATGAGGAGAGGGAAAAAAAAAAACCAACCCAAACCAACCCAAAACACCATGCCTCTTCAATTTCAGACAACAAATATATATATAGCAGATGGAGGTGAAAGCAGGGAAAAAGGGGCTATCTTGATTCCAAGGCAATGACATGGAACACTACTACAGCAGGTAAATAAGATTAATATAGCCTCTTTTGTGCCTATCTTAGTAATGCCTTTACTTTTCTGTTTTTTCCAGGCACTCCCTGTCCTCTGGACTGCAGGTCAGCTATAGCACAGCACATTTCCGGATCTAGGTAGTTGGCTATTCCCTAGAAGAATTAAGTTGTAAGTTAATTCCTCAGTTACTTTTCAAGATATTGCCGGAATTCTGTATAAATTCTGTACTTCGCCCCAGAACAGGGAGCTTTAAGGTCTGTAAATACTTTTTAAAAAAAAAAAAAAATCAGGTCCTTTTTTCCCTTTGAATCTGCAGAGAAAGCAACCAACACAAAAAATAGAATATAAATGTATTACCTCAAAGTTTTCAAAACTTACTTTACAGGAATGTAAGCCTAATGACTGTGAAAGGTAAAACTTAAATTAAAAATAAATCCATGGTAATTAAGAGGCATTCATCGTGAACAACATGCTAGGAGAGTGCTTTTGGAAACAGGAAAGGATACTAGCATCCCTTTTCTTTAGAGCAGAAAGTCTTTTATTGAAAATTAGTCTTGTTATAAGTGTCTATAGTTAATTAAGATGCTTGAGAACATTTTAAACTGATTCCCCAAGAGGAATTAAATTATTTTTATTCAGGTTTTTTTACACTTTTACGTGAGATGTTTTGACAGCTTCAGGGACAGAAATGTTCTAATTATTCAGAAAAAGGGTATGGTAGAAAGGGATGCTGCACATAGTCCTTCAGATTGCCTGTCCAATATGATTTGATACTGTCAAATATCCTGAACAATGTAAGGGTAAGCGTGTCATTTAGTTTCCAAGTACCTGGGTCCTCCATGACTAATTGCAGCGGTGTTTGTTTTTCTAGTATGGGAGCTAAACAGCAATCATAAAATCCTTTAACATAGGATTAAATAGTCAGGAAGGACTAAGAAATTGTCTTTTTCCCTGTTAACTTGGATTTAAATCACTATGGCTGAGAAAATTAGTATCTTGGATCCCACTACCAACTCCTTAAGCCAGTATTTTTCAGGTTGGGATTTTTTTTCAGATGATGTCCCATTATCCAAAGCAAAAAAAGATATTTCAGCCCTCATTGTCTTTATAAAAATGAATTAACATCCATTGCTTGTAAAAGTGACAGATCTATGCAATATTAATTGAAAGGCTGAAAAGCATGCTTGACCTTGAGGAATAAAAGTCACCAGGAGTGCAAAAGCTAGGTTGCCTTTGCTTTATAATTTGCAACATTTTCAACAACTTGCCAACACCTGACCACGTTTCATGACTACCGTGTGTGTCACAACCCCCCCTCTCAGAAGAACTGCCCTGATCCATCTCCCTAACCATAATGATGAACTGGCTAATTTCAGTATTGGTGGGTTTGAGTCATCAACAATATTTCCTGAATTACGATATGACAGCAAACAAGAATAATATTGCTTCCTTCTAAGAGATATATTTGGCTGTAATTTGGGATATTTGAGGTCTAAGCAAGCTCTTGGGCATATTATGGTTAACTGGGACATAGCAAAAACTGAAAAGATCAGCCAAATCTTTAAATATGAGGTTGCTCAAAAGGACAAAAAGAAAAGTGAAATGACTCCTAGTACCATATGATAGTTGGCTAGTTAAATCCATTGTCTAAATACACGGCATACACTCCTGTCAGTTAAAAGACAAACAAAACAAACAAAAAAACCCTGGAGTATTTCTGTGGACTTTCGTATTTACTTAAATCATTGTCTTAAGTGAAGTCAATACAGCATCAAACAATTAAAACACTGCAATCTACAAGCCTGTGTAATAATATCCCCAGGGAAAAATAGCATTATTTTGTATAAAACAGAAGAGGGGAAGGTGGTGAGAGAATGTTCTACAAGGAAAAAAACTTCTAATGAAGAGTGACAGAAAGTCAGCCTGCTACCTCTGCTGAAGTGTAATGTTTATTTAACTGCAAATATGTGAATGATTCACCCGCAGGACTGCCTCAGAAGAAGGGGGAACGGCCAAGAAAGGGAGTTTGCTGTGGACCCTTTGGGAAGTCAAAAGTACTAGGCCCCTAACTCAGAGAGGGTCCCTGCCCCAGGGTCTTCTGGAAACACTGGCTGATCTCTGTGGGGAAACCTCCTTAGATAAAAGGTGGTTTATACTTCAGTATAAAGTACACCATCAGGGTGCTGATTAGCCCAGGCTAATTCCCTGTAACTCTAATCAAACAATGAGAAGTGTACTTAGTATGTAGCAAGCCAGGTGAATGGAAGCCTGTAACTTCAAATCAATGCATGCAGCATGTTGGGAAGGCTGAACAGCCTTGTTTATATTGGGGAGCCTCTGAAGTACATTAGCTAGCCTGTTTGAATAATTAACTTTAACCCTTAACATTTTATCCAGATTAGCAACTTTTATAGTGTATTAGGTACACTGGTCAAATCATTTGTTTAACCCAAACGCTCAAAGGTTGTGGTTTGCTTTAGTAC
Source organism: Chionis minor (assembly GCA_013398295.1). Taxonomy (NCBI): domain Eukaryota; kingdom Metazoa; phylum Chordata; class Aves; order Charadriiformes; family Chionidae; genus Chionis; species Chionis minor. The sequence continues at coordinate 1,080,773 of VZSF01007788.1, read as the reverse complement.
ATTTGCAGCCTGGAACAAGCATTAGAGGAACAACCGAATTAAGATGGTCAAAATGCGACTAGTAATCAATTATGTCAAAATAATAAAAATAGACATATCTTGAAAGCACTTCAGAGAGTCCTTTGATGTCTACTTTAGTAAACACAACAGGCCAAATTAAGTATTGCTGAAAACTGCTGTAAGAGCTTGGTCATTTTCGATAGGAGTGTAACCCTTACGGAGTTAGCATGCAGTCTGAAGACACCCTGAGGGGTCAAAAAACAGGTATAACAAGGAAAAGTAACCACCTCCAAAGGGATGGGATAAAGTAGGTCACCATTAAACACCTTTTTGAAGAGATCTGCAACTGATGTACCCTGGCCTACTGAAATTCGTAAAACTCCGATTTCCTCCAGAGAGGGGTTTCGCCTGCTGAATTCACCCTGCATCACCTTATTTTAGCACTTGTGACTAATTGCTCAGCCCTTTGCACTCCTCTTTTAAGAAGATATTTTGCCATGTATGCATATATTATCTATGTTTATTCAGGAATGTAAAGAATTCATACAAAAGAAGAAAACAATGGTAGTTAGTAACTGCATGACAACAAAACTTTTCGGTTTTCAAAACTGGCATCGTAATTACGCTGTGCAAGTGCTCATCTGAATTTCATGCTTCAGTATCCATAGCGCTGAATCAGCACAGAAAAAGAACATTCTTGTTGACTCAAACTGCTGCTGACTTTAAAGGAGTCTTTTTTATTTAGATCAAATGGTAGTTTTGCAGGGAAAAAAATAATATTCTGCATGAATACTAATAAATATCCTGTAGCAGTTTTCAGAGATATTGTTGTTCAGGTCTGAGAAAATAACGTAACGAAATTTATGTCGTCAAAACTTTCTTCTTGCAAAATAGCTCTTATTTTCTGTGAGGATTTCAAGGGAAGAGAAAAATCTTCTTCAACTGAAAGAAAACTATGCTGTCACCGTGAGGCTAAAAAAGTGCTAAACAATGAAGTGCTAAACAGAATCTTAAAGACCGGAAGATTTTGTGGACAAATGTGGCCTGTTGATCTCAGTGTAAGTTACTGAAGTATTTTATATTCTTGTGAATCCTACATGAGCTTATGCAAGCCATGAAACCTTAGCACGCCATTATTCAACAAAGCACTTGGGGTCTTCACTGGGACTCATATGTGGACTTAAACATTAGAGCTTCCTACACAGCGCAGCAACAACATGAAATGGATTAATGCAGGGAGTCGATGTTTTGCCCCATGACCTAGGAGTGAGACAAAAAGCACTACTATACAAAGGAAACGGGGAATAGCTTGGAAATTGTCTCAGTGAGAATGTCAGAGAAGCTGTCGAAGAAACAATGGGAGATGAAGAATTGCCAAGCTGGAATATAAGACAAAAAGTTACCTTTTATCTAATGTTCCTTAGAAAGCTAACTGCTGCCTAACACATTGACCTTGGGCTGGACTCCAGATGTGAAAGGGTTTTGCTACCTCTTCTTCCTAAGAGAAGGAGAAGTAATGGTCCCAGATGTAACAGCCGGGGAGCTGAGCATGCAGTGCAAAGGCTGGAATCACGACCTTGCCATCCTTCTTCAAGGGGAGAAGCCCTCATCTACAAAGGAAGGGCTGCTGGTCTCTGGGATTTAAAACATGGATCAGGTGGAATCCAGCGACATCCCCAAACCTGTTTTTCTTTCACTGTCCTTTAATGGCACTTGGGTTGGCAAATTCAGCCTTTTTATTTGTCGTGTTAAAAAAAAAGCCAAAATCTTATTTTTTCAGCTTGCTTCTGTGATCTTACTGTTTGTGGTCTCCACTGAATCAGAAGGGTCCTGAATAAGGTGAATTTTGCTCAGATTAAAGAGGGATTTGACTGCAAGCTTCCTTTATGGTAATTAAAGGAAAAACAAGTTGGATGGGACGCTGAAGAGAAAATTGAGGCCTGGTAATAACATGCAAACGGGGAGAAGCTCTTGTTGTTGTTGATCTTCTTAGCGCTTTGTTTTCCAGCAGCAGAAGCTGTTGTGTTTTGTCTCCCCCAGACAGGAACCTACAATCATCTACCGGATGGGCTGATAAGGATGTCTGTCTTTTGTGGAAGTAATTTTTTTTTCTTTCCTATCCTAAAAAGGAAGATCTTTTTGGAAACATTTGCATCTGATTTCCCCCTTCCCTCTCACATATACGAAGCATCCTGTATGGAATGCTGCTTGGTGTCCAGGGTGCTCCACCTGTTTTGAAGACAGAACAGCACGCTGAAGATGTAAAAATGGCTGGTCTCAAGTAAGCAGAAGTGAAAAACTGACACTGATGTGCAAGCAAGTGACACCAACCTTTAAAATAAGGCTGGGCTGCTTTTCCCTCAAGTCCCCTTGCTATGCCAAAGGGAAGTGCTGTAAGAATATACCGAGGCGATCTCCATTTGCGCTTGCTCTCCTGGACCGTTGCAAAGCAGCTGAAATGGGCTGGCAAATTTGGCCTTGGGAGGTTGCTGACCACTTGGCTGCACAGGGCTCTGTAACGCCGTACTTGAAAAAGCCAGCAAAATTCAAAGATGGAGTTCAAGTGAGCTGGTCTGTTCTCAGTGTTTTTGTGCAAACTGTTTATTACCATGCCACGTCTACTAAGCTACTTTGCATAATAAACCACTGGAAAGCTAACCCAACTCCACTGTTGCATGAGGATTAGACATGGTAATACCGCTCTTCAGCCACTTCTGAGGATTAGCTTCAAAAATCAAATTAAAATGAAGCAAACCCAAATAGACTGGGTAGTTCCACAATACGTTGCAACACCCATATTCAGTAACCATCATCTGTGCCTCTTGCATTTTATATTACTATATGAGGTATCTGTGCAAATACCATTATGGTGCACCTGCTGTATAGGGTAGAGGTAAAAAACTCTTTGTGTACAGCACATCAGCATTCTAATGTGACAAGGCCTTACTTGCCCGAGTATTCTTTCTGAAGTAAAAAAACTATTTGAGTTTGTTTATTTCCCAACGCTGAAAGGAAGATACATGATGTTTACTTTACAATTTGAGGAAAAAGAGATGAGGGTGAGAAGTATAATGCTCTCCAAGCAGGACTGTGTGCTGCGACTTAAAGAAATGGCCACAGAGCTGCGAGTAGGCATCTCATTTTTCATTCCTACATGTCACTGGTTTTTATTCTTTTTCTCAAGTGTACGTATTTGGTTTTTTTTAAAAAAAACTCAGTGAGTGTAATAAAGTGTTTGTCTAAACAGGTACACTAAAAAAGAATGTGCAAACCTGTTTCTGAGCTATGGCTGTAAACAAGAGCTATCCAATACATTTTGAATTCTATTTGGGGTCAAATGCTAATATTGATTTTAACACGTAACTGTTGAAGTGCACACAAACAAAACTTGATTTACCAGATTAACAATTCCTGTTGTCTTAAATTAGCAGGGAAAATTACACACCGTCAACAGTATGTTTGTGCTGTTCTTAATTCCTTTCATTATACAGTAAAATGTGGATTGCAAGCCAGATCAAAATACAGTGATGTTAGGTCAGTAATCTCAAATAATAATTAAAAAATGCAGAACTGGAATACTGTTAAGTACCTAAACGTCCTGAGATGACAAACAATAATGAGAAAGTTCATGAAGTTTGTAAGCAATTTACGAGGCAGAGGAAGATGTCTGTGACAGAGAGACACGGTGGTGATTTGGAGCAGTTTGATAGGATCCGTAAGCCAAACCAGGCAAGGAACAGCAAGGTGTTTTTCAGCAATATCCTGATTAAGATGATAACATTAATAAAATAGTTTGGGACTACACTTCCTGAATATGCTGTTCAGTACCATTAAAATAATAAGCAAAAAACAAAGACTACACGAGGAAGTTGCTGGGAATGGTTTGGGTGATCAGAGAGATAACTGGCCTTTACAAGGCACTGTCTTCTCTCCAGCTTGTGCGTGATACGAACACTAAAATTATGGCAGTCCTGTTTTTAACAAACAGTACTACTTGCTCACGGTACTGTTTTTAAAATAAAAACAAGAGAGCATCCCTCCCCTAATTTCACTGCTGGCCATTCTCAAGCTTCGTACTGAAAACTTTGTTACACAGTCAGGTTTTCTGAATATGCTGCCTTCTCCAGCCAAGTAGTAATTAGCATCCTAGATAGCGAGAAAACTGACAGTAGTGCAGTAAAGGCACTGTAATGAATGCGAACACGGTTCAGTGCAATGGATTTACCCAATTACGTATCCATACTCCCAGGACAGCAAATGCCATGTTTATTAATACAATACATCCCCTGATGACAGCAGAAAGGCACTCTGGCAGCCCTCCTCTGCTCGCGACTTGATGGCAGTGGAGTAGGAGTCCTTCCCCACGTACACAACTATGCCAAAACCTACACAATTTACCACCGCGAGAGAAAAGAGCCTAGCCCAGAGCGATCTGTTGACCTGCGATGCGCAAAATTCAAAGCCTCCAAGCAGCTGGAGGTGTCGCGCAAGGAACAGCAGTTTCCAGGCCCATCGCTCTCGCCCCGGGCCTGCGCCTTGTCCGTGCTGCTGCTGGTGGTGGTGCCAGTGTCCCTCCCGGCCGGAGGCAGCCGCCATCACTGTCACCGCTACGACCAGCCCCTTTGCTCTCCCGCCGAGGCGCCCCCCGCGTCCCGGCCTGCCGTGGCCTGGGTGCCATTTCTACGAGGCGGAAGGACCCTCAGCCGCGCTCCTCGCCGCGCCGCCGCTCCAACGAGCCCCTTCCCAACCGCCCGCCGCACGGACACCGGGCAGGCGAGGGAAGGACGGCGGCGAGGGGCGGAGAGCGGCTCCGTCGCCGAGGCGGGAGCGGGCAAAGCCCGGACCGCAGCGCGGCCCGCCGAGGANCGCGCGCCCCGCCGAGGAACAGCCCCCCGCCCCTCCCAGCTGCAGGCGCTGACAGACAGCTGGCGCGGCCGCTTAGCGCGCGGAGGGATACCGCGCCGCCGCGTCAGCGCCGATATGTAGACCCGGCCGCCGCCATTTCGCAGCAGGGCGGCGGCTTACCGTCACCGGCGCCCGCCGCCGCGCCCAGGGGGCTGCCGCGGGCCCGCGCCGCCGCACCCCCACCCCCGGGCAGCCCCGCTCGGGCGGCGGCCGAGACCGGCACCGCGGGGCGGCCCCAGAACCTTCCCGCCCCACCACCTTCCAGACCCAC
>VZSF01007788.1:1011098-1074691 GCA_013398295.1 Chionis minor | reverse complement strand
CGGGGCAGGGTGCCGGCCTCTCGGGCCGCTCTCTCCCCTCTGGCGTGCAACTTCTTTCCCGCATTGTAAGATGGCGGCGGGTTCGCCTAGTTCGGGCTCTTTCCGGGATCTCTCGCCTTCTGCAATAACATGACACACACACACGCACGTCCGCGCTCCCGTCGGCTCCGGAGCAGCTGCCGCCGTGCCGTCCTCTCCCCGCGTTCCCCCGCCGCCGCCGTCACCGCCACCCTCAGCCCCCGTCCGCCCCGGGGCCGGCCGGGCTCTCCCGCCGCCGGGCGATGGCCCCGCCGCCTCGCCTCGCCCGCCGCGCCGGGCGGGAGCGCGCACCGCGCCGCCGCCGCCTCCCCCGTTGCACAATCGGAGCCGGGTGGAGTAACTTCGCGGCTAACTCGGAAAAAATGCCGAGGTGATGAAAAGGTTTTTTGGGGTTGGTTCTTTTTTTTTTATTGGTGGTTTTTTTGGTCTTGTTTCGTTGTATTTTAATATTTCTTAAAAAAAAAACAAAACACCTCCCAGGGAAGAGGACTCCCGACGCGAGGCTGCGCTTGTGGCAGCTTTAGGGTTTCTTGGCGGCAGCGCTTGGGATTTGGGAAATTGCTGTGATGTAATTGCAAACGCGATGGGAGCGCAGTGGCGTTACCGGGAAGTGGCTGTTGATCTGTGCTCCTACGCGAGCTACGTGGAGCATTTACGTATTGGGAGAGCCGAGAGGAGTTTTTTGGTCATCTCGCAGCCTGCCAAGATGGCAGAAAGTCAGTGTGTCCTGAAACCGATGAACTAAACTTCGGTGTGCAAATCACCTTTTATAGACGGTGTGTAAAGTTCGCCACCTATTAGGCTTCCTGTAATTTCACATCTCTCTAGCGGTGGGCATATTTTAGTTAGAATGAGGTTATTTATAATTTATTAGTGAAAGGATAGTTCCGTTATCCCTGCAAATCTTGAATCTGTTCTGGATTAGTGCTAGCTGAATGAATTGTCTTCGAATTACGACTACACTCTCACAAGAATTTCAAAACAATTCCTTTTGAATCTGCCATCAGAACTTGTTCCCCTGTATTAGTGGATGATATCACTTGAGTTGAAACACAGCTAGGATACTCCCTGCTATGCTTTGTCATCAGCTCATGCTTATGAAACACATTCAGGTGCTGCAGGTAAGAATTTATTGTCAAATATAAACCAAGGCAAACCCCCACTTACATAGTAGTCTGGTGGTCAAAACCTTAAAACGATTCAGCGTGACTCTTGAATCAATGTCATCTATTTGACTTCAAGATTTTGGCCTGTCGTGTGCAGTCTCTTGTCCCATATTGGTCCTTACTTTCTATGACACTGTGTAGTAGCAAGCTTCTTCCTTTACCCAGTGCTAGAGGTCAGGATTGGTGTGATGGTTAGGTTAGGGTTCTCTTCTTGTTGTTTGGGGGGTTTTTTTGTTTCGTTTTTTGGTTGAGGTTGTTGGGTTTTTTAAGGTACTATTTCTAATCAGTTTAATCACACCATGCTACAAGATACACTTTCAAATTCACATAGGGTTTACAGTTTTGATTTTGTATTTGCCAAGGTGGAAAGTCAAAATGGTGATGTTTTGCTAGACTGAAACCATTGCTTGCAAGTTGCTTTCTTCCCAAGCATGCCCTCGGATACGAATATTTTTGGGATGGAGGCTGAAATCCAAAAATAGCAGGGTCAATTTTGTAACAAGGTGGTTATGAATCTAGATTTTAGTCTTGCCAACCGGTAAAGCTGGAGAACGGCACTCCGTCACCAGTGAGCTGGGATCTCCTGCCTTCCAATCATAAGGTCACAGATCAGACCTTGAAACTCTGCTTCCTTGTAGTACTTTGTTGGCGCTAGATCAGAACAGGCTAAAGAGAGACCAGGACCTCAGAACATTGTAATCACACATAGCTGATGTAGTCTGACTTGTGGTATTACCTGTCAGGGCTAGAATTAATTGTCTCCTGCAGTCGATGACATCCCAAATGCACCAGTGAAGCTATTTTCAGTCTGTTTGGTCCATTCCCCGTTTGTGGACTCGATGTATCAGGCAAAATAAAATTTTTTATTATGTTGGGTAAATTGGACTCTCAGACTGTGTTAGTGTGTGTAAGTTTCGTGTGAAGTATGTTAGACATTCAGAATACAACAACCCATACTTCAAACATAACCGGCAAATTCTGCTTTGGGTTTGGAAATGAAAGCACGTGAGTATTCATGTGTTACATGTTGGGTCATCTCCTTGTGGAACACCCTTTATAAAGCTCTCTTCAGACTGAAGGAGTTGTCAGGTACATAGCTGGTCCCAGAATGATCATGTTATGCTGGAATCATCGCATCTGTGCCACCTGCCCTGAGGCTAGCCTGCATTTGATTGGCAAAACTCTGCTTTTATTGATACGGCTTGCTCTACATAAGAGCGGCAGTTGTTTTATTATAACAAGCAAGTGCTTTTGCCCTGGAATAATGTGAGCTTACATTGTGGTTTTAATTGTTTCCTTTCCTGAAGATGGAATTTTTCCAAAACTGTCATAAAGGCAATGGAACAAATTCATATTGATTTATGAACTTGTATCTAAATGCTTAATACATGCTTGTGGCCTGTTGTCTTGGTCTGAAGTGTTGAGTGGTACCTGCTAAAGGCACGTGCCATAATTGCTGTGGCATACTGGCGTTTCCGGTTTAAATTATGATGATCTGGTAGCAGGGAAACATTTATGTAGGAGTAGGGAGTTGGGAATGTGTAAAATTGAGGGAAAATGGTGACTGTTACATCATCAGTATACATCCATTTTATCGCTGCTATACGCATCCATTAAAGTGAGGTAGTGTGACAGGACTAAGTGGTGATCTTGATTGGCTAAAAATAGAATTAATACAGGAGAAGTATGCATGAAATGTCTGCGAAATCCTTAAGAAAACTTGTGCCTGCTGCGTTTATGTCTATTTGGTTAAGCATAGCACAAGCCAGTATCATTATGTCGGGGTATTTTATTAGAAAATCTTAAGTGGAGTCAAAACCATTTATTGCTACTTAAGTACAGATAGAAGGCTTCCATTGGCAGTGGTGGAGTAGAGACTAGGTAACTATTTTCCTCAAGGCTGTAGCTTCCAGCAATATTTCTAGATGTGTAACTAATTGCAATTTTAACCCCACTCCTCCAGATCCTCATAAGAAGAAATACTACTAACTGTGGAGATATCCATAATATTTTTCAGAGATTGGATGTAATATGCAGCAATGAAGGCAGCATGGAAATCTGCATTAGTTTAACCAAAGGTGTCGTTTGTGTAGAGGTGATTCAGTTAAAGTGTTATAAAACCTGCTTATTACTTTTGTTTTAAACTGCTACTCTTTTTCTTTTGAACTTAATATGAAATTTTAAAAAATTGGCTTAATTAGAAAAAGCTGTTGGGAAATAAATATTCTTCTGTGGATGAAACCTACAATATTTTTGCAAGCAGTCTTGGATTTAGTTTGCTGGGCTTATTCAAAATAGCTGAACAATGTCAAGTTATGTGATTGATCTTACGCTGTGAAATAAGTCTGCATTTGTCTGTTTAGGAGCTCAGAAAGTTAAGATTAATTAGCTGATGAAATGCAGTTGATGGAAGCTTAGTTAAAATGCTTTAAACCTTTGTGAATACTCTCTGTATGTATTGAATTACCTTTTTTTACTCTAGTTAATTCACTTTAACTATTTCAGGTATCCAGGGGCAGACTAAGTCTTGCCTCAAGTAGATAATACAGTGCAGCTATGGCATTTAGTGGTTAAAAGGGTCATGTTGAACTGGAAGGCAGTAGTTGATTTTTAAATCATGAGATTTTGGTAATGGAGTTTAGGAAGCACTACTATCAAAGAACTTCAGTGTTGAGGGGTTTTTTTTTAAAGTAAGAATAAAATTATTCAGCATCAGCTGAAAGCTGTCATCACTTAAATTCTGTTCAAGATTAGCTTATCTGAATAGTCAGAAGTGACATTTATACTATGAAATTAATGTCATTAAAATGGAACTAATGCTTCTTAATTGGGTAGGTTTGATACCTGTATTCAAGTCCAGTATTTACTTCTAAGGTCTTGGATGTTTAAGAGCTAGTCATTTTTGAGAGAGGAAGATAGACGCTTCCTTAACTAGAAAATTTAGACTGCAGATTTCTCCTATTAATTGGGTGCTGTGCTTGTGAAACAAATTCCCAGTCAGCACGGATCTTTAAATGTGTGCATTGGAAGGAGGGGAGAAGGGGATCATAATCTCACTTAAGTAATTTACGGAACTTCAGAGATCAATATTCCATTAGATGGGTACTTTTTGCATGCCCTTAAAAACAGAGTTCTCCAGTATGTTAAGGATTTGGGTGGGATAATGTACAGGGTAAAAAGGTTGTCCAGCCAACATTTTTCTTTACAATCATTCCAGCTTTTAAAGATCTGGTTTTGAAAGTAAGCCAATGCTTTTGCTGGTGTTCCCTGTGTGAGTTTCTTCTACAGAAGAGCTGATGTAGAACTCTGCAGAATGAGCTCCCTTCAGCTGCCTCCCCAGGCTTTAACCAGCTCTGAAGCGCTAATGCCTTTCTTTGCGCTGACACATTAATGGGTAAAGGAAGGGAGAAGGATGTAAACAGCTGGAAGAAACAGCTGTTAAATATGGACCAGTTAAACTGTGGAGGGCCACCTCTAGCCTGGCACCATCCTCTACCCGTGGGTGTTTTCTCTGCGTCCACTGGGTTGAACTGTTGAAGGGGAGAGAGGATGGAGGTTCTTAACCTCAGGATGTCAAGTGACAGCTGGTAAGGAGGAGTGGAAAAAGGTAGAGCTTTTGTGTAATTCAGATTAGGGCATTGATACATGATCTCCGATAAATCTTTCTGTTTCGAATACGAAGGTTTTGCCACTTTAACTGTCTGCCCTGTGTTCTTGTATAGGTCCCTCCCCTGTGCATCAGAGCTGGCAGATGGGAACGTGTGGCCTGCGCTTCAGCATTAGGTCTGATAACGGTTTAAGCTGACTTTTATTGATAGTTTAGGTTTAAGATGCTGTAGCTTACATTGAGAAAGCTGAGTTACAGGCATACATTTTCTCCCGTGACTGTTGTGATATAGTAACCTGCTAGTATAGTATGCAGGAAAAAAGAAATTAGGATGTGAAGTGAAAGCACTGAGAAGGTATATACAATTGCAGTCAGCATATTTTTATATGCAGTTGCTTTTGTCAAGTAGGCTTTATCAGAAGAGAGTATTAAATGTGTTGAGTTACACATGATGGACTTCTGTAAACTTCTTGAATCTAAATTTGATGCCTCAAACCCTAAATGTAAGGTACTGGACCTTTTTTCAAATCACAACACTTCTTATTCAGTGGGTTTTTTGTGGGGCACTGATCGGGTACGCTAAATGTGGTAGGTTGTGTTGGGGAAGCCTTGCAAAAAAAATGGTTAAAATTACATTCACGAGTTTAAATTGGTATTTATGCCTTTGGCAACTCCTCATAAAACACTTGGATGTAGGCAAGGTTTAATACTGAAAAATGAGCCAAATAGAGCATTGCAGGATGCAGCGCTGAAATCTAAATAGATAGAGGGGATTTCTTTTTGTTTAAACATTGTTCAGAGCCGTCTTACCAACAGTGAGCTTCAGTATTAAAATTTTGTGTAAAGGAAACCTTTGTTCTGAACCTCATCCGATTGAGATGCTAGACATCTTCAAGATCTCCTGCTCACAGTGTAATTCTTTTTTTTTTTTTAATTTTATTCTGGTTTTAAGGAAGCGAATGGGAGGATTGCTGGCTGCTTTGCAAATGTTAGGGCCCAGTAAACAAAGGAGGAGACAAATGATTAATCCTTTCTGCAAGCATCTGGACACCAGAGTTGCAAGCTGAACTGAGTGCAGATGCTGAAGTGCTTTAGGCCTTTCTGGTGGAGGGCATGAGGATTGTGTTCAGTGCTCAGTTAACCGTATATAACATTTCTCTGTAACCTGGAGTTAGGTTGGCCAGGGGCTCATCACATCTGCGAGCTCTTCTAGGTTTCTAGTAAACATGAGCATCCTGCTCTAAGGCAATGTTTCCCAACCTATGCTGACCTGTTTGAGTAATAATGCCAGATAGTTCTCTAAATCAAATAAATGCAAACCTTGTTTTTCCTTTTAGCTTTAGTTTTAGTTTCTTCTTGTCTTGAATAATATAGCAGAATCTCCTGAATGACAGTTTGCCAGATGAGCAATGGCCCCCTTCTATACACCTAATTTAGGCTGCAGTCTGTTCATAAATACTTTTGAACACTTTTTCTTCAGTTTTTTAGGTTTTTTAAGACCCTTGTGGATGTCAGTGTTCTCTGGATAGATGAGGTGGAACTCAACTGTAAGAGCAGCTATGCTCCAGAAGCAGTTTTTGATTATTTTTTTTTATGCTCTCTTGGCTCAGTGTGAGCACTTTTGTGTGTAACTGTACCTAATCCTATAGACAGGCCCTTCGTTTTGCATCTCTACCACTGGCTGTTGAAAACACAAACCCTTATGAAGGGTATTATACACAATAGCATAATAGGATAGGGTAATTGTATGGCTGTAGATAAGGTAATCATCCCCACATAGTTGTGTTCATTGAATATACTCCTATCATATATTGCAATAGGTTTCATGTGCATCTTTGGATTCATATAAAAGATGAGCTGGTAAAAGTAAAGAAAGCTTTTTTTTTTTCCTCCCAAAAATCAGCAGAGCTGATTTTCACAGTTCATCAGGTTAAATAAATTTCAGAGTAATATATCGGACTATGTCTAAACAGTGAATTTACCACAGTGATTACAGATGTGGGGTTATTTATTAGAATAGTTATGTGATAAGTTTCTGTTAAATGCTCTTTCCATACATTTCCTTGAGAACATGGAGAATTCTTATTCCTGTATTCAGAAAGTGCAGACTTGCTGAGGCTAAGCGCTCAATTAAGGCCACCTGTGATTTCTACAGAAACTTGGCCTATATGCTACCAGTCCCTGAAGTTGTTGTTTGTGTAGGCTTGGCAAACTCTAGGCCTCTGTGACATCGAGTCCGGGGCAGCGTGTGTACAGATGCTGCTTTTGGTTGATGTGTCAAATGCTGGTGGCTGAGGTTCTGCTGTATGTTACTGTGTCCTTGACAAGCAGTGGGCAGTGTCTTGGAAGGCTCTCCCTTAACGCTGCCAAACCCCAGCACCTAATGAGTGTTAAGCTAGTGTTTGTATGACATCGTCTATCACAATGCCAAAGTCTCATTCTGAAGTGGTAGCCATCAGGCCAGAGTGCCTTGCTTTGAATATAAGCTTCTTTCCAAGTGCTTTACTTCACATTTGTCTGTATTGAACATAATCTGTCCTTTCATTTCCCAGTCAGTCTGTTCCATTTAGCTAGGTGCATCTTGCTGCTTCTACTGTGGCCTGTTTACACAAGTTACCTTCTTGTGAGGGCTACGTCGTAGTCCTGGGTTATAGAACCAAAGATCAGTGTGGTTCTTGCAGGAAAAACTTCCAAGTGAAGAGTGTGCTGTTTTTCAGGGTCCAATATTCAAAAGCTTGGAAATACCAGGATTAAAATACCTGCTTATCATTGAATGGATAGGTAGTTAACCAGTGCTTCGCTTCACGCTTTTTCCCTTCAGCGTACTTTGGTCAATGTACACAGTCCTCACCCTACGCTGATCATGTCTTCTAATAGCTCTGTTCTTTTCAGCGAACGGTAATTGTTGTAATACCTCCAAATTCATGTGGGTAAAACAGTCAGATTTTCTTCACCTTGAGTAAGACAGCTGCTGTGTGCTTTAATTAGTTTGGGGAAAACAAGGCTTACCTGTGAGGTCAATAACACAACTCCAGGTCTGTAGTTGCTACTTTTTTTTTTTCTAAGTTTGTTCTGAATGCCTTTAGTGAGCGACCAGGAAAGCAAAGTTGGTAACTGAGTTCCAGTTGGATCTGTCCAGCTACAGAGGTGAAACCTGCAAAAGGCTGGAATAAAGAGAGCCGTTTTAGCTGTGGTAACTCTGAAATTTGGTGGAAACCATTACCTACATTGTACACCTTCCAAATTTCAGAACAGATGAGAAGAACTTTCAACAATAGTCTTATTCACAAAGGGCTTGTGTACTGAAAGGTAGGTTCTTTGAAAAGATAGGGTGTAGTCATCTGAGTAGTTTGTATCACAGTCCAAGCACACAAAGTGACTTAATTAGAGTTGCACAGCAGTCTAGTATTTCCTTCCTTGAGTGCAAGGCTTAAAACATGAATATTTCTATGTTTGTCTTTTAATATACCACTGTGATATTGTTGCTAGACATTGTACAAACAATATGCAGTGTATAGCTTGAAAATTTTAGTACTGAAGCCTTGAGAAAGAACCATGAAAAATAGAACAGGCAGAATAATCAAGATAGGGACAATCACAACTGTTACATTCCTGGTCATGTTTTCAGTTTCTTGAAAACTGTTCTGTGCTTTGGCCTTTGCGATTTTCTGTGACTGCTCTTCATGTGTTTTCTCCACAAATTTGCTCTAATGTCTGTCTTTTAAATGACAGAAACCTACATCTTTCTGTATTATGCACTGTCACTATACATTGTTTTTATCCATTTATTAAGTGTTAGCCAAAAGACCAGCTTGTTTGAAACTGATAATTTTCTGCTGGTTACGTTTGTCTTGTGATGCGTATTGTGCCATTGCTTTCTGATTCAGCTTAGAAATCCACATTCAGTGTTCTTTCAAACTGTTATTTTCTTCTTCCAGGGGTAAATTAATTTTCATGCTGAAAATGAATGTTGCAAATGCAGGTGTGCGTGTGGGATGAGGCAGTAGTTCTTTGCTGGTTGACACTGCTTAATCTTAAAACAGGCTTAAACATTCTTCCCCTCCCTTTATAGCTGCTTCCAATCCTTCCTTCTTTTTTAAAGCTGTTTTCAGCTGTGAGCTAATGAGTAAGACTAATGCAGTGATGAATTTTTGGAGTTTGGAATACCCTGTTTGACATGGACAACGTTAGACAAGCTGTCATTAATAAATGTTGATGTTTTGTTTGGCTTAAGTGTTCTTTTTTCTTTTTTTTCATTTAAACTTCTGATTCAACTGTGTATCACCTTTCGTGCCCTCCAAGGTAGAACAAGGTATTGTCTGGAAACTTAAAGTGATTTAAGCCCGATTTTTCCTTTACACTTTCTGAACTACAACCCAGAAAGCTGCAATATATGATTTTAACAAATAATTGTTACAAATTAATATTAAATCTTTACAAATCAATATTAAATCTGAGTTTATGCCTGTGGAGGAAAAGGAGTGATCTTCTGTCACTGTATTTAAGTCAGCTGCTACTATCATTAAAAATAAACCCTGGCTATTTCCAGCTTAAACTAGAAAAATGTAGCAGTTGTGCCACAGGGAGTATGAATTCTGACAAATGGGAAGAAAAGGAGCCAACACTGACGCTACTCCACTTGGTACCTTGTAAGAAGGCAGCTTGGTAGGCATCAAGCTGTCATTTCTTACTGAATTTGCTGAGACCTGAAAAATTCTGTGAGAAGAGCAGCTTGTTCCCTTAAATATTTCCCTTCTCTGTCTTCTTGTTCATGCATATTTGGATGAGGTATCCTTTGTCATTATTTAAATTTTCTTCATCATTTAAATTACTTTTGTAATATTTTAAATAGCTGGTAGAGAGGAGTTGTTTGAGGGTGTTTTAGCAGCTTTTCTGTAAAGAAAAAGACACTTTTGTAGTTCATAATAGGATTGTAGTCCTGCATTCACACTTACTTGTTGATGTTTTGGATCATCACTTGAAATGTAAGCCGTATTTCCTATGTTAGTTCTGGTTATATTTGTGCAAAACAGGCAGATTAGTTAGCTTTCATAGACACTTTTTTCTTGGAAACACTAGTTTATTTTTTGATGAATTTATAGAGAAAGAGAACAGAGAAGACTAAGAGTGATGCTGTTTCACCAATAAAACTACATTTTGCTACAGACTTAATGTGAAACTGGCAGAAGATCATGGTGCTGAATTGGTGTTAAGCAGGTCTGTCTGTTGCAGTGACAGTGACACTTGCTGTATTTCCAGTTATCTCAGTTCTGTTGCAGAATTGTACATGTATTGCTTCTTATATATGCTGCATTGCTGTTGTCCTTCAATAGTAGCATTGGTGCTTACTCCTTAAACAGTGTTTAAATCTCTAAAATGCGAATCTGTCCTTGTGGAGAGGTAGGAACTATCACAACTTTATATTTGGAAACTGGGATACAGAAATGGTGATATGCTGGAGCTATACCGGAAACCTCTGGCAATGCCAGAGACTACTAGTCATGGTTGTAATTCAAGACTAATCCTTTCCGATAGGCATATAACACATCACTCGGAACCAAATTTGGCTTATTGTTTCTATGTAAAGTCTTTGGAATTTGCTGTGTGGGAATTTACTCTTTTTTTTTTTCTTAAGCCACCTATAAAGTAGAAAAAAACTATAGCAGCTGACTCCAGGAAAATGTAGGTTCTACTTTAGGGATTTTTAAGAAGGTTTGGGATGTAGCTTAGTACTGCCTGACAAAGGAAAGCACTACTGAAACTGAATGTAAACAAAAAGAAGCAAAGTTGGAGGTAGTAAGTATTGCAGCAGAAGGAATATTAGAAGCATAAAGCCCTTATACATAGAACTTTTACAGGGCAATGCTTGGGAACATTTTAAAATTCTAAAATACTAGTTAAACTCTGTAAAATTAAACGTAATGTGGCCTTTGCCTTCTTGGCAAGAAATGGGTGAAAGCAAGGGAACAATTATGAACTGATTTCTTATAAAATATTTTTTAATAGGTTCATGGAAATGACAAAGCTTAGTTTTGATGTCAGAAATATTTTTCAGATTAAATATTTTCCTGTTATAGAACAGTTGCTCTTGATTGCTAAGCTGAGAATGAAGGTCAGTTTGTGTTTTGCTGCTGAGTGGGAAGCTTTAAAAAAAGAAAAAACTCCTCCCTTTCCTTGAATGAAATGCAAGTGTGTTCCCAATATCACAGCCCATGTGCCCCTGCTTGTTTAGTTTCCAGTTATTCCAGTTTGCCTGTTGGATTCAGCAGAGTTGTAGCTTTTAGGAGGAGGCACTTTTTAAAGTTACACAGAGAAGTTTCTGCTCCCTTGTTGCAAAAAGCCTTCCTCCTTTTGTGTGGATGTGAAGTGTCACACGCTTAACAGGGAGGCAAAATAGGCCTGGTGTTACTGTAAGCAGGCAAAGCTTGCCACTGTTTGTTTCGTGTTTGCTAAAACTTTACTCTTCTGACCATAGTACCCAAGAGAAGCAAATACAAGAAAGAATGTGTGCCACATCCGCTTTTTTTATTTCTGAATTTAGTGCGTAAATTATTTGCTGCATGGTTGAACTGCAAAGTGGTGTATCGTGTTCCTAACCTTATCTGTATTTTGAACTGCTTTGTTTAGCACAGTTAGGGTTTTTTTGCTGAAGTGTTTCGAACCAGACAAGACTTTAGTCTTTTAGCTAGTGAAAATCACTGCTTGTTTGTTCTCTAGAACAGTTCAAGTGGTTAAAAGGGGTAACTTTGTATGGACGTGTACTTTGAAAGAACTGGGGTCTGGAATATTAAAACCTATGTTTTCAGTTTAAGTTATTAGTGTTACTGAAAGGTGTTTATGCACAATTTTTTCAGTGGAACTTATTAAATTTAATATTTGTCTTACATGTGCAATCGTACTTATATTTGCGTTTCCTGGTTGAATTATTGATATACTCTGATTTTCCTGCTGTGTTAAAATACCTTATCCTAGAGTACTAATTTCTTGTTTCTCTGAAGTTAATAGTACCTTTTGAAGAGCTCTCCAGTCTAATGCACATACCTCTGACAGTCCACTTCATGCTGATCTCTTCTTGTTTTCATGCTACTCATCTTTATCATTTTCATAAACTGCATGAAGAGCCTTTTCATAGTGTTTAGTTCCTGTGATACTTTTAAAAAAAAAAAAGGATCTGATCTTCTTCCCTGATTAAAGTGTAACATTGGTGTCTTTCTGCTTATTCTATTGCTACAACTTAATTTAATTAATATTCAAAATCTGAGAGAAAAAATATTTTATTCTTAGAACTGGGAAATCTGGGAGAAATGTCTTGTTAACAAAACCTGCTGTATTTGTTAAATGGAAAAAAACCCATCCTGAAAATTAGAAAAGCTGTCTATCTGAAGGTTCGTTCACATTTCTTGTTTGCCTTTACATGGATAATATAAATCTAACTTAGCAAATTTTTCTGGAGTATACTGAACAACATATAGACCTAAAAAATGATATTTCATGGCAGAAATAAGTCTGTCACAGACACCTAATAATAACTAGGGAGTGTAGAGAAATGCACTTGAACTGTATTTTCTGTGATGATATGGAAAGAGCTGTGGCCCATGCTTCTAAATAACAGCAGCAGTGATACGAACCATAATACTCACTTCACTATGTCATTGCTTATGAAAACTGATACAATTCCGTTTTACAAAACAGTGTGGTTCCAGTGCAAAACTGGAATCTGGTTAACTGGAAAGTTCATCAAAATTAGCATGTGTAGGGAGGGGGAATGTGGGGCTAAGTTTTCTTAGTTGGTGTTTTGGTTGTGGGTTTTCTTGTGTGTTTGGGTTTTGGGTTTTTTTTGTTTGGTGTTTTTTTTTTCCTGTGGACTTCTACATCCTTTGAAGTAATGTTATTCTCTCAGTGTTTGCAGGAGCAATCATCTTACCAAAGGTGGTGATGTTTAAGTTACAGGGGATGTGATTTTTTTTTTTTCCCCTCATTTTGTATTGGCTTGCACTTAATAAATTTTTATTAAGTGCAGAATTTGTAAAACTTAAAGGATATACATTAGGATCATCCCAGGCAAAACAGTTAGCCGTCTGGTCCAAATATGCATGTGTTTCCAGCATAATAGGTATGTCTGGGTTTCTTAAATGTCTGACAAAGTAATGGAAAGTTCTTGCTCTAATGGCTTGTATAGACTTGTAGCAAAATAACTTGTGTGCAACTATTAATATATGGGAGAAGGACTGAAGGTTTTCCCATTTCTCATGACTTCTAGCTGCCTTGACAAGTGCGGATTTATAGAAGTTCCTGAAGCCGTTTTTAGATTCAACAGAGCAGGGAGGAGGGAAGGTATCTGTTACATACTTCAACTGAAAGTGTAAATTTCATTTTAAAAGACACTGTCTAAACAAGTAACTTGCAGAGCATTTAAACAAATTAATGCTGAGCTCCTTTGATTTGTCACAGCAATCTTAATACTACACAAGGAATCCTTCATCCAGAGTTTCTGTTTTCAGTCTCTCTGTAATGGGGGAGGGAGGGAACTGTTTCTGCAGTGCAGTCTCTCAGAATTTTAAAGGCATAATTGTCTTACATGTGAAGTTTAAAATAAAAAATACACGTACTTTGCCTGATTCCAACACTTCCCAGCCTCTTTAATTTTCCTGTCTACTTCATTCTATGCAAGATACATCCCTCCTGGAGGTAGTGAGGAAAACGAAACTGAGTTTCTGTGTTGGTTTCTTTGGGGTTTGGGTGGGTTTTTTTCCTTTCTGTTCTGAGTTTTTTAATATCAGATGTTTCATACATAGTGCTTTCTGTTTCATGAAGACTCATCAATAGCTTTCTCTTCCTGCTTCTCTGGCTAGGACTGAATCCTTGATCAGAAAGTGGACTTTGCCTACTTTAGGCTCTGTGTCCTGCTCTCCTTTCTATCCTCCTTCAGCGGAAGTGTCTTTATAGTAGTGATATTTATTTGGAAAAACAGCCATTGTAGCTATTTACCCTCATAGCTGGTTTTGGTGGTTTCTGTCTTTTTATAAAGACATTTGTGTTACTGATCTAGTGGTTCTAATAGTTGTTATTGCACATTCTTCTGTTTGTATATGGAAAAAAATTGTTAAAGGTTTTTGCTAGAATGAAGTGAAAATGACTGAGTTCTTTAGTGTTCCTTTTCTCAACGGTGTTTTCTTTTGTTCTTTTTTCCTAAAGGAACTTAGTGACTTGGCCCGTGATCCTCCAGCACAGTGTTCAGCAGGTCCCGTTGGAGATGACAGTAAGTAACCCTTAAGTTTTGTATTTTCACTGCTAACTCAAAGCACATCATGCATAGATAATAATGCGGAGTTTTTCTTTTGTAGTGTTTCATTGGCAAGCCACAATTATGGGACCTGTAAGTATTCTAATTCTTGTGATGTAATATTAAACTAGTAGTTCTTATTCAGGAGGAAACTGGGGCTTTTTGGTTTTACTTTTTTTTAACTTCCCTCATCAGGCTTTTGTTCTAGAGGTACTCCTTATAGTAACAGAAAAAAAGCAAATCAGTCTGATTATGATTATTGTTGGAATGTTTTATGAGCACATGTATTTCAGCCGAAATGATCTCTAGAGCAATGTTAGGCTTTATCACCTAATATCTATAAAATTTGTTTGCATTTAACTTTTTCTAAAGTTTGAATCTAGCATGAACTTTAGAGTAGGAGCTGATCCCAGTGTCAGAAATTAGTTGGGATGCTTTTGTGTGAATCTTAAAACAGAGCAGGGAGTCCTTATTTGGTCTGGTGACATGTACTGAGATCTCAAATACTTTTAGGAATAGAAGGGAGAAAATCACTGAAGTGAGATTCCAGTTATGACTGGCGGGGGGAAAAAAAGTATGTTAAATGTGTGTCTGAAACCTGGATGTGACTTTTTCCTTGTTAAAGAAGGCGAATGTTTGCCTTTACTGAAAATGTAACCTGCAAACACCTGACATCTGGAGTTCTCAGGGCTGGTTATCTATATTTAGAAAACAAACTTCTGTACCTCCAGAAGACAAATACTGGATGCCAGTAGAGCTGCAGCCATAATGTGGTTGCTTCTGGTGAGGCTACGGAGTAGGAAATAATATCAATGATGCTGAATTGCCCTGACTTTATATACAGCTATAAGTGTGGTTTTAGGAGGTTGCTACAGAAAATGTGCTTATTACTAGTTCACCTGACTGGAAAAATGGCTCTCCATTCCAAAGTATCTGGTCCTCATTGATTGTAACTAGGTGCCTCAAAAAGATAAAACTGTTTAATAGCTGCATTCGTGTTTAAAAGGCAAAGAATGTTCTGCACTATACTGAGTATGATTTTACGTGGCTGGTGTCTGCATGGTCATAAGGTATTAAACATCAGTTGAATTTAAATTGGGATTATTATTTTTAGCTTCTCCTTCTGGTTTAATAATGTACAGCTCCTTTTCCCCCCCATATGATTTTTTGTGGTATCATAAGGACTGCATTCCTGTTTCAAGATTAGGCAGTACCTGACAGAAGTGTGGTGTTAGTTGTGGTGCTCCTGTGGTGTTGCTCAGTGCCTTTAATGAGACGAGGGCTGTAGAACCAATCATCTGCCCTCCCACCTCTGCGATAGGATATTGTACAGGCTGTTACTTTCTTAGATGTAAGAGAGCTTGTGTTGGTTTACTGCATTCTAAGAGGGATTTCTGTAATAGCTAAAATGTACCCCCAGAACATGTGCATTTAAAGGGTTGCTTTCTAGTTCCTCAAGGCCTCACACAGTATCTATTTACCAAATACAAAAGGTTATATCTTAAGTGCTAGGTTTTCAGCAGAGATTGGGTAGGGTATAACCTATATATTTTCAGGTTTGAGTCCCTTGTCTTATGTAGCAGAATTTCATTTTCTGCTATCTAGCTAAGTAAGGTACAATTATTTTCTTACACTGGTGAAGTGCTCTTGCAATTAGCATAAAAATTTAATTTACAAGTAATTCAGAAGTGTATTGTGTATCTCAAATTCATTTTCCCTAGCCCTTAGTCTGAAATTGAAAGCACTGTAGTTTTCAGGTTAAACAATGTAGTTATTTCAAGTAAAAACTTCTATCTTTCTTCTCGTAACTAGTAACTTATGTGATCCCTGTTTAGTCACTCCATTTATTCTCTTGTCAGCTTTTCTACTTCCATGTTTTGCTTTACTGCTAATAGTTAATGCCTGGATGAATTATCCCCATAATTGTTTCCTTGGAGCAAGGAAATGTAAAATACTTTTCCAGACCAGATTACAGTGAATTTCTAGTACAGAATGGGAGGAAGATTTCACTGTAATCTTGGGGGATTTTTTTTTTGTTTTGTGGTTGCTGGTTGGTGAGTGTTTTGGGGGTTTGGTTTTGTTTTGTGCCTTTTTTTTTCTTTTTTTTTTTTTTTGCAAGGAATAAGGAGTTGGCTGTGTATTCGTAAGTTTTCTGCAGGGCTGAGCAACACCTAAGTCAAGGACAGGATTTAGGAGGGGATGCAACACCCTTAAAGTAGTCCGTGGCCACTGTAAGCTTGGGCGGTCATAACAAATAAGCTCCAAACACAGAGCTTTGGGGTTTTGAACCTGACGGGACCCCTGCTCTATTAACATTACTTCTTGGAGCTGTCTTAGGGGCATCTGGATGCTTTTGCCAAGTTGTCTTTGGTTGGCTGTCAGATCTGCTGTTTTCTATGAAGCATTAGCTCAGAGAGGTCCATCCAGAAAATGATCTGTATCTGTTCTGTATTGCTTACCTTAGGAAGTAGTAATTGAATTTTAATTGCATCTGTCTTCTATGGGTGGGTTAAACAGTTCAGTTTTTTAAAGAAATTTCCTCATTTTTTTATTTAAATCAGTATCTTCAGTGATATTTAGTCCTAAAGATGATAATAGGAGAATTATTTGTTTGCTTTGACAGAATGACAGTCCGTATCAGGGTGGTGTATTCTTCTTGACAATTCACTTTCCTACAGACTACCCTTTCAAACCACCTAAGGTAAGTACTCCTTTCTCATCGGTGAAATTAGTGCTCTTTAAAGAACCAGGTACAGGACAGAAACTGTCAGCATCTGTTTGTATGTAGTATTGTCATATTCTCACTTCTTTTACGCATTGTTACGGTATCTTAGATGGCTAGGTCCCTCTCTGACTACCATAAGAATGGGTGTGTTAGCATATATATTAGGGGTGAATTCATATATGTGAATTCTGAATGTCTTGGGTTTATTTCTGTTTTTCTTAATTGGTAGGACAGCTCATTAGCTTTGTGTTACTATAATAGAATTACTACCGAGGGGACTGCCAGGTCCTACGAGTGTAGCTGTTTGGGTTGGTCTGTAGGAATGTGACACGATGGATTGGGATTAACTTGCTGAGTGCCTAAAATCAGTGAAGACTGTATCTGTTAGAATTTGGTAATAATTGTGAAATACGCTTTTTTGTAGATTTATCAGCCACTAGCATTGTCTTCCAATTTTCAGTCAGTATGAAAGTGCACGCTTGGAGTCAGCACAATGTTTGAAGTCTTTTAGCTCTGTGGTAGCCCTGTTACTGTGGTTCAGGCACTTACTGTTGAGTGTCTTCATCGTGATGCGGGCACCTGTTAATAAAACACAGCCTCATACTTGCCCTCTCTCTGTTTGAAACGGAGTGCCTGGCAATTGGAAGCTGAGAGGTTGCAGTTTGGGTGTGTTTCCATGAATTTGGTGCAGATTAACTGCTTAATCCTTTTCTTTTAGAGTAAATTGAGTTGACTAATAGCTTGACTGAGAAGAAAGGGTGACGTCATTGTCATCATAGACCAAAACACACTCTTCATATTTTTTTTGTTGCAGGTTGCATTTACAACAAGAATCTATCATCCAAATATTAACAGTAATGGCAGCATTTGTCTTGATATTCTAAGATCACAGTGGTCTCCTGCTTTAACTATTTCTAAAGGTAATTTTTGTGAAGGAGAAACATTTCCCTCTTTTGTTGAATACTGTGCTTCTGGCTTTGATTGTCTTGAGTTCTTACCTATCTCTTGATTTCCCTTACTCATTCTAGCCTGTGTTTTGCCAATTTGGTAACGATATCTTACTGTGTTTTTAATGCATATTTGTTTTTTCTAACACGTTCTGCTACATGGCTGTTTAAGGCCTTGTCTGGCCACTTACTTGCTCCAGTGTTCTCAGCAGAGCTTACTAGCTTGGTCCCAGAGGAATCTGCCAGCGTTTGGGTTGAAGCAGGCTTGTGGTGTATTTGAGCTAAGACTGAGAAACTGCTTGTTGGCAGCTGTCCATGTACATATGCACTTGCGTATTAATTGAAGTCATTTTGAATTTTGACTGAGTTGCTCTAGAATTACATGCAATGTTATATTGTCATATCTCTGTGGCAGATAAATGAAAGAAAACTGTTATTGATGTTACTTTCTGCTGCTGTGCACTGGCATTGTATTACATTACTTCATGAACTAAGCTTACTAATTCTACTTCAGGATAAATCGATGTGCTGCAGTAGAAGCTTTGTAGCTTTCTTCATTTTACTACAGTAGACAACAGTTAACTCTCAAATATTTTCATGATGATCAAATTTTGTTTTGCCTCAAAGCCACTGGTCACTGTGGCTTCAAATGATCCATTAAAGAGCTCCTTTGTCTACAGAACTTGTAATTCCTGTCTGTCCAAGGAGTAGGTTTGTGATTTGAATGTGGATTCCCTCCATTTTAATGCTGTCACTATTGTTTTTCTTTCAAAGCTGCTGTGAGAGTAGGGGATGAAGTCCTCATAGCTACCTACAACAGCGTTACTCCTTTAGTTTACAGCATGTGTGTAGTTTTATCAGGGCAGGGTTTTTTATCAGTACTGGGGTTTTGCTACCTTACATAAAACAGAGAAAGAATTCAGTCTGTTTTTTAAAAAAATAATAATTCGAAGTTCTAATGATTAAAACCATGGAACATGCTGCTTATCAGAATACTTAATAACATGCTTTTGCTGGCTTCTACGTTGCGTCATAGTGCAGGGGACAACAGTGCTGTTATCGTGCATGCTTACTGACAGCTGTAAGTATTGGGAAATGGGAAACAAATAGTTCTTCCAAACTTCTAAGTCTTTCTGTGTTTTTTATTTAGAATGGGTTACAAATTTATTTTGGCCTTATATCAGGAAAAGGCTTGCTAGGTTCTCTCCTATGCCGACATTGTGCTAATGCAAAGATCAATGCTCCCTTGTTTCTGAGATTGTTGCTCCTGTTTTGCTATTGAGAATTCTTTTTTTTTTTACAGTTCTCTTATCCATTTGTTCACTGTTATGTGATCCAAATCCAGATGACCCACTAGTGCCAGAGATTGCACGTATCTATAAAACAGACAGAGACAAGTAAGTACAGAGTTGTGTAAGAGATATTTTAACAAACTTTGTGAAGAGTGCATTGTCAGACAGCAGTTGTGTTGAGTGAGCCTTTTGTGAAAATCTGGGATGGAGAGAACTTGTGTGTCAAAGAAGTACCTATTCTTCGTAATGCATCATTTAAAAACAAAGGGGCTTAGTATCTTTGAAGGAATGGAGGTGAAGCAGACTTTTTCTTGCATGCGTGGCAATATTTTAAAGTATGTATTGCTCAGTTTTTTGCTTACCACGCATAAATAGAATATAGTTAGATCTTCATATTGAGGAAAAGATAGCTTTGCTATTTTGGTGCTTTCTTTTGGTAGCAGCCTGGACTTTAATTTTGGTGCTCACCTTGTAAAAGGGCTTCATAACTTTTTTCCTATCTGTGTTGAAACAACTTTTTTTTCCCTTATGTGTTTCTAACATTTTCCACAGATAGAATTATATGAAGTAGACTTTGTTTTTTATATATATATTAATCCTAAATATACTTGTCCAATTAGGTACAATAGGTTAGCAAGAGAGTGGACAGAGAAATACGCTATGCTGTAGGGTAAGAATATCTGCACATTATGGTGCATTTAACAAAATGGAAACTTGTCAGCACTTGGGTGCTGCATGCTCTAAGGCACTGGATTAACTAACAGATAATGGATGCACCAAATACTGAACTTGGGTATTTAACAGCTTGATCTGTGGTTAGTGTGAAATGTATTGGCGAGTCACTATTTCTCACAGATACTGCTCTTGCATGGCAAAAAAAAAAAATTAGTATGAAATAATTACCGAGTTTGGGGCCAGCTTGTCAACTTGTTCTGGTAAGTATTTACCCAGATTTTGTGAGAATTTCATTAAAACTGATGCCCTGTAGCAAGGCCTCATGCATAGACATGGGTCAACATAGACAATCCAGATTTCAACTTCTTGTATTATTCAGCAGTGTCTGTCTTTTACGTGTAAACTAGGAAAATGTAGGGGGATTATGTTCTGCTTGTATAGTTGAAAATTAACTTCTTACTGACAAGCATGGAGTTAAGTATAAACTAATTGTCAGCTCAATTTCTGTGGAAGTAGTGTTCTTAAATGCTCTTTTAATGTCCTTTTTAAAAATTGTTTGAGCAGTATATTAATGTGGAAAGAGCATATTAAGTGTGAAGAAATGCTTACTGCTGTTTTACTGTAAAATGGGCAATTTGACATTCTGTATCCAATTATATTATTAACCAAGTAATCTTTACTTATGGCATGTGATACTTTGTAATCTTTACCTAAGGACAGTATTTAAACAAAAGGCTCCCCTAGCCTCTCCCACCCCAAGTGGTCTCTATTCCTTCCCCTTCAGTAGTTTTTCACAACAGACTTCTAGGAAATCTGCTTGTCTCGAATTTGAAGCTTTTCATATAAATTAGAGAATATCCTAATTAGTCTATGGAGGGATTTGCTCCATTTTTTCAGTTGAAGTACATCTTGGTATAGAAAGCAACTTCTTTTAGTGTGAAGGGAATAGGCAGATGGGGATAAAGCAATACTTAGTCATTAACTGCTTAGGAAATTGTCATTTTCCTGCTGACACTAATTCAGTTCCTGGTTTTGTTTGCAGGTACAACAGAATATCGCGGGAATGGACCCAGAAGTATGCCATGTGATGCTACCTTAAAGTCAGAATAACCTGCATTATAGCTGGAATAAACTTTAAATTACTGTTCCTTTTTTGATTTTCTTATCCGGCTGCTCCCCTATCAGACCTCATCTTTTTTATTTTTTTTGTTTACCTCCTTCCATTCATGCACATGCTCATCTGAGAAGACTTTAGTTCTTCCAGCTTTGGACAATAACTGCTTTTAGAATCTGTAAAGTAGTTACACAAGAACAATTGCCCAAGATTCAGAATTTTTTTTAATGGAGCATGTGTATTATGTGGCCAATGTCTTCATTCTAACTTGGTTATGAGATTAAAAACAAACATTCCTCACTGCTCTAACAGATACTGAAGATATCACCTGAAGGGGGGAGGGGAGATGGATGTTCAGTTTTCTCCCATCAAAGAAGTAACATTGCTGTAGCAACATCCATCTTGTTTCAAACCTTCCAGTGTTAGAGAACTGAGGGGTTTATTATATGCTTTTGCTCATAACTGATATGTCTGGAGAATTGGTACTGAATCTATAGCATCAGCAGAACAGAAAATGTGATGTATCTTATGCATGTCAATAAAGGAATGACCAGTTCTTGTTTTACAGAGAATGGAAATTGGAAGTCAAACATCCCTTGTATTCCAAAATAGGGTCTAAGAACATTTTTGTAATTCATTTAAATTTTGTTAGGAGGCTTGGAGCTATTAGTTAATCTGTCTTCCAAAACACTGTTTAATATAGCACTGAATAAATGATGCAAGTTGTCAATGGATGAGTGATCAACTAATAGCTCTACTAGTAATTGATTTATTTTCTTCAATAAAGTTGCATAAACCAATGAGTTAGCTGCCTGGATTAATCAATATGGGAAACAAAATCTTTTGTAAAAGCAAAGCTGGTTTTTGTATATACTGTTGGGATTTGCCTCATTGTTTAACATCAAATAATGATGTAAAGTTCAATAGAGTGAATCTTTTGCCATTTTCAGTTATAATGCTCAGTCTGTTGCAGGTTGACACATTGTTCGGCCTGATGTATGCAGAATTAATAAGCTAACATAGTAGTGTAGCCTTAGTAGTGTGCTACACATGGTGCTGGGAGCCCAGCGTTCAAGGATGGACTTGGGACCCAGCAGATCTGAAGTGGTGTATTGTGGAGATACTTCCTGATGCACCTGTGTTTGCTGACTGAGAACCCTTTTCTTCACCTTGTACACTTGACAGCTGAAAGATCTTAATGTGGGAGTAATGATGAGGCAAAAAAATATAAAATAAAGTACTGTTTTGATGTGGGAATTGTCATGAGGCTGTGTTGAAGTGACTTTACTATGTGGGATGTTCGTTACCATTGAAAAGGACTTGTTCAGCCATGCTGCCATTTACATTGATGACTATTTTAATGCAACAGACACTTTCCTCATGTCAGGTGACTAAACGTGAATAAAGACTCATTGCTATCGGATTTTTGTTCTACAAGAAACATTGTCTTGTGCCATTAGTTTATCTTTGCAGCAACAAGGGCATTATTAAACATCCGGCTCTCTTCTTTCCTGCCCTTTTCCTTCATATTTTTCCTTGTTTGAATTTTTTTCGGTCTCCATTCTTAACATCCATATCTTCATTTTCTCTAGTCTTGTACTATCAGTTTATTGTGCATCTGTGACTTCGCACTGGCACCACTTTTGCACTGCTTATAGTTATGTACATTCTGATTCCTTGTCCCCACATGGATGTGGAAAGCTAGATGTAAAATAAATGTTAAACCTTAATTTTTATAAAAATTTGAATATGTAGTTTGGGCATGGTTTGTTCTGGTTCTAAACTTTGAAAGTGAACTTATTTTAAAGTTTAGTTGGCTTGAAATTTAGAAACCTGAGCGCTCTTTAACAGCGCGTACCTCACTGAAATGACATTCTGAAAGTTGTTAATGAAGTTGTAGTTTATGCAGTATTTCTGCTTTGCTAACCAAAGATTTTTGCTTACACCATTTTGCTGGAAAATGGAGATACTTAAAATACAGCTGCCAGTAGCATTACATCTGAGGTAAAAGTTTATTTCTAAGCTTGCAAACATGTTGCTTTCACCTTTGGTAATTGTGTTAATTTTGATGCTTATTACTTTGTCTTGGACTCTTTGCCACTGAAATCGCTTACATAGGCAACTAAAAAGATGTCTTGTGAGATGTAAGGCACTAGGCTTTCTAAAAATCAAGGTGGTGTGGATGAGAGAGGGTCAGGGAAGGAGAAGATAGTAAAATATTATATGGAAGATGGAAATCTTGTTTGGACTATACAAAGTTTTCTTGAACACCTGTAATTGTAGTTCGGTGATAATTTTCTGTAATTAGAAGATATGTATTTTGATGAAAGGAATGATGGGTGAACTGTAGATGTTACATATGTATGCCAGAGGTCATGCTGAGACTTAAAGTCTTAGCTTTGCGAAGTGGGAAATGGCAGGTGTTTTGTCTTTGAAGCGGTGTTGGTTGTGCCTCGTGCAGGCTTCCTGTGGCTTACATGTGAGCTTGCTGTTCAAGCAGAGGGCTGGGGGGGCAAGAGGAGCAGCTGGTTAACGAGCTAATAAGATGATGGAAGAATTTAAGAACTCTTACCAAAACAAAAAGCTGAATTGGTGATTACCTCTGAGTAATCTACCTACCAAGTCACAGGTAATCTAAAAAGTATGTAGTAGGTCTTGATTACTATGAAACATACGGAGGGGAAAGAAAGACTTTCAAATTTCTTAACTGCATATGAAAACTGAAGGCTCTGGAAAACATTGAAATGAGTTGTCCTGCCCAGCTCTCTTAAACAACTTATTTTAGGATGAGAAATACAATAATAGCTTCAGAACACAGGAGTCAGCTTCATCCTAAAAGTCTTGGATTGAACAAAATTTCTTTTATTTTTTAAATGGCTTTTGTTTGAGGGTATTCATAGAGATCAGTGTCAAGCCACAGCACTTAGCTTTAACAGATGTGTAACAAGGAAAGAAACTTACACTTCAGTGTTGTTTCCGGAATAAGTTTAAGATTTTTTTGCTGTGTTTAAATGGGGTTTGAATTTGACAACATGATTCTAGTCAGCCTATTCAAAATCCACATGAAAAACTTTGTAGTTCTAAGCATGTTTTTGAGTCTTTTCAGGATGCAAGAAAAACTTGATCTGTGGTGTTGGCTAGAGATTTTTTTTTATTTCCCTGTCTGATGCACGCAGCGTCTTCTGTATTGGTTGAAAATATAAAGTATAAATGCATTTTTGTGTGTGTAAAAAAAACATTCTACTCAGTTGCACTGTACATCGTTTTTATATAAAGATTGTAGGTGGTAACTCTTCCTGAAACAGAAGTCTGGCTTCAGCTAGCTAGTTGTCTTTTAATCGTTTGTTATAGCTGTGCAGACATACTATACCAGTCCTGTCAGATTTAGTAACTCATTATGCAAAAAGGAATTGGCATTAATTAAAAGATAAGTTAATGGTTTAAACATTCACACACAGAAGCGTTCTAAGTAACACTTTTTTTATTGTGTTATTTTCTTCAGCCTCTCCTCAACTGTTCTCTCTAGCCATTTTATTTTAAGTCCTTCATTATTATAAAAAATACTGTTTTACAGGCAGTATCCAAAGCAGATACCATAGATCCATCAGATGTGGTTAGCGATTCAGAAGAAATCTTCAGTCTGCAAGTCACTATTAAAAGCATAGTAGAAGTTGCAGTTAAGCTGGAGATTCCTTGTGTTTATCGATGTGGGGGGAAAAAAAAAATCTAAACACAGTTTCCCTGGTCTGTGTGTAGTTTTATACATGAAAACTAGACTTAGACGACCATCTCTCGTAAACAAATTAGCACTAGAAGAATGGGATGAGATAAATAATCCATGTTCAATAAAGGATCTTAAGGTATAAAGGGTTTTCAGTAGAATACAGACTACACTAATTCCTTAGAGCCTGAAAACCAAAAAAATGCTACTCATAGGAGTAATTTGCTTTATGCTGTTCAGTTCTATGTGTCATTGAAGGTATGCTGTTTTACCCCAGTGCCTTCAATGTAAATACAGAATGGACATAAACTGGAGAACTGTTGGATTCTTACCTCGATAGGCAATTGCTGCATATTTAGAGGGTAGTTGGAATTACAGCTAAAATACTTTCAGTATGAGGTTGAGGGCTCATATGTTGGCAACAGTGCAGGACCAATGCAGAGAATGCCTGGTAACACGAAAAAAAACCTGGGTAAATGTATGATGGTAAAGAGAAGGTGTGGAAGGTAAAGGCCAGCTGCCCATATTACTGTGAAGTTAAAACGTGTTGCTGTCAATTCATGCAATCTACTGCAAAGTCAGCTGGCTTCAAAATAATCTGGAATAAGATAGCTGACGAATTGCAATTTGAAGTGTCCAGGTTAGCCTGTTGAATAGCAGTTCAGATGTAGCCTTAGGAAGAGCAGTTCAGAGTGTAGACCAATGAGCTTTTGCAGGTGTGGATAGAACAGTTCTTAAGTTGGTGTTCATGATTGTTTAGCTAGTGCCCGTAAATTGCGACTTAGCCATTCTCCTGTGTTAATGCTGCAGTGACTTTGGTATCCTGTGTTATTTAGAAGCACGCACTCTGTCTTCTGCAGGGGTAGTTCAAAGTTGTCAGCTTTTTTGTGCTGCAGTGAGGTGACACGTGGTTTGTTCAATCTGAATCAGTTGTGGGGGAGTTTAGTAGCTTCCAGGAGAGCAGCAGTAACTGCTGTACCTATTTCTAGAGCAGCTGTCTCTCTCTGTTAAGTTAGAAGAGGTGACGAGCATAATCTCTTCAGTGATAGGGGCCAGAAATGAAATGATGGATTTTAAGGACATCTCTGCGTAAAGTAATACTTCAGAATTTTTTTTAAGGATGTCTGGTAAATGTCCCCATTTGCCCCAAATAGCATTTTTTTGCCTGTCCATTGGAAATGCTTGTGAGAATTCAGTATCATCTTCAAACCGCAACGGTTTTTAGTTTGTGAGCAGAGGAGGCTTTGTCTGGAGACATACAGTGTTGCTCAGAACACGTTGTTTCTCAACAGCTTTGATCTGATCTTTGATCTGGGCTTGCACCCGACTGAGAACATAGGTAGCTCTCTTTAAATGCCTGCTGTTGAGATGTGTTCCCCTTCAGGAGCTTCAAGCAGAAATACTCAAGCTCTGTGCTTGAGAATGCTAAGCTTTGTGAATCATCTAGCCAATTGTGGCTTTTGCCTCAACTTCATCTTTGTATTACCTGTATGTTGCGCCATCGCAAACTTAACATGTTCAGAGTATGATCAGTGGCTTAGAAGACGGTTATACTGCTTTGTCCCCATGGGAGGAATGCTAGCTGGAGAGCTGGGCGGCTGGTTTTGCTCCAGCTGGTACTAGGGTTGTAGGGACAGAATTTGGAAATGCCTTTACGTTTATCTTGAATAGGAATTCTGACTTAGTCTCTCAGATGTGATGTCATCATTCATTAGAGGGAATCCATAAATTAAGCTGTTTCCTGTGTTCCTGAAGAGCTCTCTAACTAGTGATGTTCTTGTCTTAGAAAATATTGATAGACACTGAATGTGATAGTTTCGTCGATGCTGAGGAAAAGGGAAGTCTATGCTTGGTCCTGAATTAAGCCTGGTTTTTTGCCTCTGGCCAGGTAAGCCATAGCACTTCTTATCTGACAGTATTTGATGCAAGTCTGAAAAGAAACCACGTTCATAGAGTCATCAGTCCTGTCTTTTTTTTTTTTTAAAAGGGAATTTTTTGGAACACCGCTTTTTACTGTACATGCAACTCAGATCCTCTTGGCATCTAAGCGAGCAAATGTAGTTTGCAATCTTATGTACAGAGCTTGGTGTGAGTCTATAATGCCTTTCTCCTGACAAATTTGTGAGGGTAAATGGCGAAGATGTGTCATCGCTCTGGCAACGACCACTGTTCAGTATGAAGCTACTAGTTCTTTGGCAAAGGATACCCTTGCTAAAACACGGTTTACAGATTCTTTGCAGGTATTAAT
Organism: Chionis minor; assembly: GCA_013398295.1. Classification (NCBI taxonomy): domain Eukaryota; kingdom Metazoa; phylum Chordata; class Aves; order Charadriiformes; family Chionidae; genus Chionis; species Chionis minor. The sequence continues at coordinate 1,047,874 of VZSF01007788.1, read as the reverse complement.
CCTGCTCTTACAGTGAATGCAGAAAAGTTAATTCACAGACCTTATAAATTGAAGGATCTATTCAATATAACCCTTATTTTATTCTTATTGCAAGGTTTGGGATGTTCTTGGAGTAAGATGTCCAGATCTCTTCGTAACATACTAGATTTTGTCTGTACTTGGAAGAGCATTGAGGAAACTGTCATTGTTAGTAGCTGTAGGAGTTCTCGGGTAACAAACTTAGTGGAGAGCAAGACAACTTCTGGAACACGGTGCTGATATATCCTTCCATAGAATGGCTTAGTTAGCGCTGGCTGGAGAATTGAATTTAGTATTTGGGAATGAGTGTTGTTTGGTGTGTATGTCTGAAAAGTCCCTTAAAGTCTTGCACCTCTTAAGCATATCTGTTTGGTCTAATTGACGTATGTGCCTTGATGAACTTAGAAGTACAAGTTTTACTGGTATTTTGCTCAGCTTTTTTATACCTATGTTCCTCTACTTTTCAGTTTTTCTCCGTACTGTGAAGCACAGTGAGGGTTTAATTCCTTAAAGTTTCAGGAGACTTCTGTTAGAACCCACAGTACTAACCTCTGAGAGGCTTGAGATTTTTTTGAAAGGCTAGAGGACAAACCATATGGAAATACATTAGCCAGCTCAATTAAAATAGGTGCAAGTGAGATGCATGATGTTTGGCAAAGGCTTTCTTGCTTCAGTGATGCTATGATGAGCAGAAAATCTCACCACATAAGCTTTTAAAGGCAGTATGCCATTAGTGTGTATTAAGCCACTGTGTGATTCTAAAAGTCTCGTGTTATGTTCTCAAATACAAGCCTCCCAAAAGAGAATGAATGTGGCTTTGCATAAGCTTATTTTGCGAACTATTGTGGTATATTTTTTATGCAGTAGTAATGCTATAAAATCTTTGGGATACAATAATTTCTGTATAGTTGGGGTCCTTAATACAGTTAGCTTTGCATAAATAACAGTGTTTTTCATAGACTCAGAAGATGGAAGTTTTACATCAGTAAGTAGCAGTGCTTTGTAATGCAGGACAAAGTTTCTCATGTTTGTCTACAATGCGAAGTTAACTGAAATGTATAAGCCAAAGTGTGCAGTTGGGCACATACAATGTATACCTCCTTTGACCTCAATCTTACAGTGTAAATCCTTTGGCTTGGGAGTTCATGGTTTGCTTGGGTATGAGTTCTGAGCTTAGTAACAAGCTGCCATGGGTCAGGTGCAGATAGCACGTCTAACCAGCATAAGAGGTAGAACTCTCTTGTTCTATTGTTGTAGTTCACGAGAGTATCTCCAAGTCTTGTTTACATAATGATTTATGTTTCCTGAGAATCCATTCCAAATCCACTGAAAGCTGCACTTTAAGGTATCATTGCACAATCACAAGCAGTTGAATTAGAGCGGAGGTAGGTAGGTGGCTGTTACTTAATTTAGCTAGGCTTTTTGCCACTCCTACTTTGTATGTGCTGCACCTCACACTCGGAATTACTGTTTCAGTGAAAAGGATGTGAGTTTTCATAGCCATAACTTTTTACTTATAATTTGGGAAAGAAGTAAGAGCGCATTCTGTTTAGATTAACCATAAATGGTATGAGAAAACTCAAGCTTTAGGAAAATGTAGGTAACCCTGAAGCATATTTTTGCACTTAATTTTCTTTCCAATATTGATATGACTGATGTAGAAAAACATTCCAATTTTTCAGAAGAAAACCATGAAAAGACAGGCTTGTAGAAAGCTATTGACCAGTTATTTTGAAACACAGGGATGTAAAACTATTTCCTTGGAACAGCAGTTTTTTAACATGGCTGATGTGTCATCTTAATTGGCCACACATGCATTATACTTGGGGCGGGAGGGGGAGATAAGAAGTTGCCATTTGCTGTTTAACTGAAGCTAGAACATCTCTGGTTGCCAGGGCAGGAGACCCGATACAGAAGTAAGTTGTAGTTGACCATTTGGCCTTCCTAACCTTCTTGTCCTTCGCACAGCCACCCTGCAATGTTTGTCTCCACCCTTTAGAGACCCCAACTTCTTTTTGCCCACTTCTCGCATGTACGCCTATCCTGCTAGATAGGGCTTCTTTTTGCTGCCTTCCCTGATCTGCTGGGGGATCTCTTTCATATAATTTAGCTGGGGACTCTCCGTGCTTCTAAATTATGAACCAGTGTTTTATGCAATTGCTAGGGCAAGTAATGCCTCTTGAGGTGCAAAGCATGAAGAAGGGGGGACAGAGTAACTTAGAAAAGAATCCTTTTACTCTATTAGTTGCTGCAGTGGTTCCAGTTGGGAGGAGAGTGTGTAAAAATATTGGGCGGGGGGTGGAATGGGTCCAGATCTTAAGTTTTTAGGTTCGATGAGTATAGGTGAAAAAATTGCCATGTGTTAGGATTAGGGCTTTAGAGCGCAGATAAGCAGGACAAAGAGTGAAGGGGAAGATCTGGATGGTAGTCTTGCTGAATTTTAAAGAGAAGTTAGCATGTAGCATATGCTGACACATACATCATGAATAATTTAGGGTGTGGACAGTGGAGAGGGCAGCCAGCTGTACCTTCAGAGCCAGCTGCAGCTAACTGATAAGCTCTTCTAGAAGAGTTGCGCTAGGAGGAAGTAACTGTAATCATAGTTTGTGGTTACAAGATTACGGGTCATTGCCGGGAAGCTGGAAGGATAAACAGCGGGTCAGCATCCTTGGTATTAAGAGAACACAACAAAACAGAAGAGGTCTTGAAAAATCTCCAAGTTCAAATTGTCACCAAGATGTTTGCTAAACAATGAGTGACTCTTTCCAGTCATGCAGTGGCTTTCTCATGTCAGCGTTAAGCTGTCCACTGTTCACTGTCAAAGCAGGAGATGGCAGAAGGAAGCTTAGTTGCACCTTTCTGTCCTTCAAGTAAACCTTCATGGCTGTGACTGTGTATGGAGGACTTCAAAGTGAATATTGAGGAAAAAATTGCTTTTTGTCAACTTGCTAGGCATATTGAACTACTTCACTAGAATAAATTGCCTAAATTATTATTTTTAAATAGTTTTAAGTATCTTTTTGGTGTGATTGAACTTTCTCAGGGCGTAGTTCCAGGCCTTTAAAACTGTATTTGTCAATATGACCACTGCTGATAAACTGTATTCGAAAAATGCTGAGAGAATCAACAGAATGGAACTTTTATTGACAGATAAGTTTTTCAAGATGATTTTGCATCTTAAACCTTTTAAATGCTTAATAACCTTTTGGAGTTATGACAGCTTTCTGTGGTGAAGAAGCCCTTTTAACTGAGAGCCATACCTTTGGAAGTGACTGTTTGCTGAACGCTGTTTATTTTGCTAATATGTAAAAATAATTCTAAAAACTTGGACTCTTTAACTCACTAATAATTAAAAGTTTAAATGCCTTCAGAATATTGTGGCACTTTTTTGAAATATCCTATAGACATCAAAATGTGTGCTGAATATTTATATACAAAGCGTTAATTGAAGTTACAGTGTAGTTTTTCCCCTTTCAGAAGATGTATAGTGATTTAGACTAGGTGACAATCTTTGCACTTGCTGAAACAATCTTAGAGGATTCCAAGCCGTGATCTCTTGTGGTTTTTAGATCCTTTCTTTCGGGCTGCCATTGCCTCTGTGCCTATCTGCAGTCCTAGTGGTGAGAGAACGGAGCTCCTCCATGGAACTGAGACACTTGTAGCAGCTACCAAAGATACAGGCAATAATTTAAGCACCAGAATGTTTGGATCCACGGGGCTGAGAATTTAACTGTAAACAAAATGAGTGGGAGTAGTAGCCACTCCCTGAAGAGGCTGGGGCCCTTCTTTCATCGAGGACTGAGCTGAAGAGACAAGGTTCTTTTCACATTCCTAAAGCTCTTCACTGTGTTTTAGCCATAAAACTACTGCCTGCTTTCCCTGCTTTCAGTGCAAGTATCCAAATACTAAAATTTTGACTAGTACCAAACCAAGAAATTTGTAGCTGAACAGTAGAGGAGTGTGACAGGACATGGGGAAATGGAATGAAGCTGCGTCAGGGGAAGTTCAGATTGGACATTAGGAAAAGGTTCTTCACCAAGAGGGTGGTTGGTCAGTGGAACAGGTTCCCCAGGGAAGTGGTCACAGCACTAAGCCTGTCAGAGTTCAAGGAGCATCTGGATGACACATTCAGGCATAGGGTTTAGTTTTAGGTAGTCCTAGGAGGAGCATAGTGTTGGACTTGATGATCCTTATGCATCCTTTCCAACTTGAGATAGTCTGTGATCCTTCTAGTACTCCTTATTGTCTTTGCTGCGGTTGTCTTTTCTTTTTGTTACTATGAGAACTGAACACATAATGCCTTTTTTTACAGATGGGTATGTATAAAGTAGTATTTTTAGTGCTGTTTATGTACGAAGGCATTTGGGGGGAAAAAAAATAGAGCCCATGTTAAAGTATGTCCGCTTAATGAATGTGCATGAGTCAATTTCTGTAACTCTTACTCCTGGGACGTGTACCAGTGCAGCGAGCGATGCAGTATGTAGCATCCTGGACTGCATGAGGGTATAGTTCCATTACATAAAGGGTTTGCACTGGAATGGTTTAGACAAGATATTTTTTTTCATACGTGGGCAGGCTCTTGGCTTATGTTGTTGTGTAAGTGAGGCTCGAATCGATTTAGTGGGGGCTTCATTGATTAAGAATTTTGGCAATTCTTGTAGGTGTTGAAACGATCTTTCAGGAGGGGGGGGAAAAAAGTGTCTCTTGGATATTCACAGTTTTCAGTGAAGCTATTCTGAATATTCCCCGGTGCTTGCACCAGGGTCGCTTTTGCAGAAATGAATGGACAGAGTGTGTGCTAGTGGTGAAGCCAGGTGTGTACCCCCACTAAAGGGTTGAGAAACAGAAGTCCTGACTTGCCCCAGTGGTTTGTCTGGACTGACTGAGCTAGAAGAAGAAATGCAGTTCCCAGCTGTTTTGGCAACTCAGCCAATTTATCAGCTATAATTTTTTGTTGACATCCTCATAATACTCACCTGCACAGAAAACATTCGTTAGAACAGTAGGCTGGATACATGTTTCATAGTTAGTGTGATCTGTTTGGTATGTCCTGTGCTCAGCTGGCAGAATGCCAAGAGAAGTACACAGCGTTAGTAAACCTCAGTGATGCCTCTCAAGCTTCCGTCATGGGAGAAGCAGTTTGTTACCTGTGATACTCACGTTTTGAAGGATTTAATTTTAGGCATTTAGGGACGAGTCACACATTGTATTGTGGTCACAGATGACTGTCTAGTTCTACACCTTTAAGAAAGGCTAAGCAAGTTGTTTTCTCACATCCTCATATGCACTGCTGATTTCCTGTAAGTGCCAGATAATCAGTTTTGATTCTAGATATGTTTTAAATAAGTTTCAGTGAGAATTCACGGGGAGCTTGGACAGCACCATACCTAGTCTTAAGACAGTGACTTTGCTTATGAGACAAAGGATAAATGACAGTGACTTTGCTCGTGAGACAAAGGATAAATGACAATGGTCAGTGTTATGTAATCTCATAAATAGACTAGGTTTGTTACAAAATTGTTTATAAATTGAAGAGAAGGCAGGCTATGGGAATTCCACCTTCTAAACAACTTGCCTTTAGAAATGTAGTCATGCTGGCTTTTAAGATTCTTAGGTTTTCTGTGTTGGTGCTATGGAAGGTGGTGACCTGAAACCTAAATCCTCTGTGGTTTGAGCCTGTCTCAAAACAAGGTGTTACGTAGAGGTAGGAATACAGGCTTTTGCCCTGTCATACCTGATGAAGTTTAAGGGTATGCTCCAAGGTATTGCCTGCCTTTCTGCTTATGGAATTATAAAATTATTATGTATTTTTTGCTTTTTTCCCCTCCATATAGCGTTTGCCTGGACGTAGTAGCTTCTTTTCCACATACTTATTTTTAATTACTCATGATTGTTATTGTTGAATAATTCTGTTTGCTAAGGAAATCCCCTTGCAATGACCTACAAACTTCACAAAAATTATAAAAGAAACTTTAGACCTACCACCTAGATTGTCATTTTGTACTTTGCTCATGATAACCTAATACAACGTTCCTCCTAATGATGTATTAAGTGTCCTCATCTAAAAGCAATGTTAATCTATTTCCTCATTTTTAACATCCTTTTTGGATGGAATTCAAGGTAAATACAGAATAATGCCTGAAATGTGTTCTTTCTACCTGTCCTTTACAAATGCATAGCTGGAGGGCTCCCTGCACCATATTGCCCTTACGCCGGCCCACAGAGGAACTATTTTGCATAGCAGTTCTATGTTTTGCAGAGGCGGTCATGAAACAGAGGACAGACGACATGTTGAGGAGCTGTGGGGCTTTCATACAGATGTGCTGTACTGTCTGAAGGTATTGACAGTCATGCAAACACCAGTCCAGTCTTACAGCAGTATTTATCCAACATGTCTGCATCGATATTGCTGTATCTATGCAAATCTCCCCAAAGCAGATAATCCTGTAGTTGTTTTGCATCTTTGACAAATGGTCTGTGATGGCGGTGGTATCTGCGATGGCATACAGTTACCAAAAAGAGAGAGCAAGCCCTGATAAGGACTGGTGTGAACACAAGTCCTGTTCTGCTTCAGAGGTGGTCACCCTCAGCAGAATGGTACAGGGTGGACAGGTGGGGGCAGTAATATCTTAAGACTGCAGCCAAATCTGTGAGAACCTGTTTAAAACCTTTGCGTGAACTCACTGAACATGAATTTGAAAGAGAGAACAGCAGCAGCCTGTGGTGATGATAGAGATTGCAAAGCAATTGGAAACAAAAGACCTCTGGATCAACGTGGCAGAATCTGAGCAGCTTCAATGGAACTACTCTGAATTTATTCTAATGGAGCCAAAGGCATGGTTTTGCCATCAGCTTTTTGTCTTACTTGATAAAGAATATCCGCTTGCAGTATTGTAAAGTAAGAATTGTAGTAACCTCCTAAATTTGTGGCATTTCAGAAAGAAATTGAATATGGTACACAGTAAAAGAAAGCCACACAAAAGATCTTGCTTTGTGTCTTAAGATTTTTAAAAGATACAACCACAGCCTTTAAGACTCTAGGATCTTTAAATGGTAAAAATGTTATTTGTTTAAAAATACTCTCAAACAAAAAACAAACTGTAAAACTGGGACATGAAAATAAGACATGATTTAACTTAATTATAAGCCTTGAACAAGGAAACAGCATGTTCTCAGAATACTTAATTACAGCATTTTTTTAGGTTGGTTTTTTGTGTGTTTGTGTTGTGCCAGTCAGTCTTCAGCAGAAAGAATAAAAGGCAAAGAAAACACGGAAGTACAGTAAACATCTTGAAATGCAGTTTCCTTCTTACTGGGAAGCTACCATGTGACTTGCTGAAAAAGATTTATTTAAAAAAAAAAGCCACCTTGCAGTTGTTCTTTGGTAGCATTAAAACTTAATTCTCTGTAAATCTGCTTCTTGAGAAATAATATCCTACAAGATCTCTCAAGCAGCACTACAGTGTTTAAATGCTTTCAGTGTTGTATGAGTAAATTTAAGGAAAATGCACTGAATTGTTTGATTGTCCTGGAAGCATTACTCATTGACAGATGAGGGCAGACACAGAACAAGGCTTCCTACTATTAGTGTATAATGATTTTACAGTCTGAACTTTTAAGTGTGAGAAGATGCTAATTTTGCCTGAATTCTACGACACGCAAAGCTAGTTGGGGTAACTCAATCTTCTATGATGATAGTCTTTTTTGCCAATCTCACTAAAAGATGGCTGGGAGTTGAACTGAAATGGGACCTGCATTTTAGTCAATATATTGAATGTGGGTTATTCCGTATCAAAAATACACAGAGAGCAACTGTTCCAACAGCTAAATTTTCTGCACAGACTTCTGCTGCCAAACAGTATGGGTTCTAGCCATCACTTTTTGAAGTCGGTAGCAGAGATTTTTTTCAGAGTGACAAAAAGATCAGCTACTGTTTCTCTCCTTGGACCAGTATTTCTCAGAACTGTGCCCCCCTCTGCTTTCACAGATGAAAAAATCACCTGTGGTTATATTGTGTAGGGTTTGGTGGTTTTGTTTTTTTTTAAATGGTAGACGAATGTAAGGACTGGCATTTTTATGTTGTATTGAAATGAAGGGTTGTCAGCTCAAAAAGATTTGGGTCAAAAATATAAAGGTGTGTCCAGTAATGTTTTAAAGACATATCTAGGGTGGATTCTTCCGGTGTGCTGAATTAGGTGTGTGAAAGCCAAGAGCTAAACCAAAACTCTGGTATCCTTATTCTTGCCTGCAGTTCAACTCTTGCACTCTATGCCGTATACCAGGAGCAGCAGCATGTTTTTGTGTCAGTCACACTTTATTCTTATGTGATTTGGTGTATGAATTGTATATATGTTGCTAATTAACTCTTTAGCATCCCAAGGTGCTTTATGTATTCTTTCCTTCTCTAATTTTACAGTCTATAATTATAGACAATAAGAAAACATAAGGACAGAAATGGAAAAACTGAATAAAGTCCTGCAGTTAATTGGGGCTTCTTTGAATGCTACTGGTTGGTTGCATTTCTATATGCAGAATCATGTCTGTGCACCTACATGCAGGTAGTAGTTTGCTTTCTTTGTCTGACTCTTCTGTTAAGAAAAAAATAATATAGTAACAGGAGGATAAGTGACACTACTGGTGCCATTACTGCTTTAAAGGAATTTGCAAGGTTTTCTGTTTTTAAAGCATATTTCACCTTCTTACTGAAGTGTATTCTGAGACTACAACTTACCTGCCTGACCAAGATTCTGACCTGGTTCATAAATGGAACATTGATTTAGTCAACTATGCATTAAGAATAAACACCACCACCCCTCCCCCCAACAAAAAAACCCCAAACCCACCCCAAAATGCTACAAACCATAAGCTAAAGTCACAGAGTGGCTGCTGAAATTAGCCATTTCAATTTTATGTTGACCTGTGTGAGGAAATAAAGTAATTTTGTGTCTGAAGAAAAGCCACCTAACTGCTTTCTAACCTGCTCACAGCTGAGTAGGCAGACAGGGACTCTAGTCTTGAAAGTTCTTAGATACTCTTCTGTGTTTTCACAACCTTCAGAAGGTACATGGGGCGAGTCACTCTGGCAACTACAAGAGTCTTTGAAGTCTGAGCACTTTTCTGTATTGTGAAATGGGATTCAGGGGATTGCAGAGCTGTTCTCCATCTTCTGTACAGCTTCAGCTGCAGGAACAGCTAGACGAACCAGAACTGTGCCATGGTGTGAAACATCTCCACTTCATGGAGGTGATCTAGGACCCTCTGTACTGGCGTTCAGTGGAAACAGGGCATGAAGTAGGGTGGCTCAGTGTAGCTCAGGCTGCTCCTTCCACTGAGCCATTTAAGAACTTGTTGCTTTAATCCCTGGTTTTGGGCTATGAATGAAGGAGCTAAGCTAGCGAGGGCCTGCTGGAAAGCTGGAGCGTGGTTTGGAAGCCCTACTTCAGGTTGCTTTCTTGGAGCTGACCCTTCAATTCCTTTGCAGATGAACATCCTCCAACTTTTACAAACAAAATCCACAGCAACAGTGCTAGCACCTCTTTATGAGAAACCAGAGTGCTTTTTTTTAGCGAGATGCTCATGACATCTGTAAGGTTTTATACACCTCTGTAATTTTACGGGGAAAAGGAGATGGAAGACTGAGGCCACACCAAACCTCACGACTGGAGGGGAGCCAATACTCAACGTTACCTGTTTGCAGCATTGTTGCAGCTCTTCTTCGTTCCTCCCCCTTCTCCGCAGCTCTCAGTGAATTTCCTACGGCGAAGCGATTTGTGATCTTACACCGCTCCCATCACCCATGTTCCGCTGCGCCCCTTCTTGGAACGGGAAAAGCCCACGCGGCTCCCCCTCGGCAGCGCCATCTTGCCTTTCCGCACACACCCAACACCGGCCCGGCCCGGCCCGCCCCGCCCCCACCGGCCGCTAACGGCCCGAAGCACCGCCCCAGCCCTCCGAGGACGTGGCCGGGCCGCCGGGACCGCGTCTTCTCCGTCCGTCCGTCGTCCCGCAGCAGCGTCTCCGCAGGCCATGGCGGTGAGGCGGCCGCGGCGCGGGGCGCCTGAGGGGCGGGCGGGCGCCGCCATGGGCCGAGCCGCCCCGCTGTTGTTGCTGCTGCTGGTGGTGGCGGCGGGCCGGGCCGGCGCCTCGCCGGAGGTGCACAGCCTGCGGGGGAGCTGGCGGCTGGGCAACGGGAACGGCTCGGTGGTGCTGCCCGGGAAGGTGCCGGGCTGCGTGCACACCGCCCTGCACCGCCGCGGCCTCATCCAGGTAGGGTAGGCAGCCGCGCCGGCGCCCTCGCCCGGCCTCCCCTCAGCGGCTCCCGAGGAGAAGCCTCGCACCCGCCGTGCCGCTCTGAAGCGGGCAGTCTGCCCCAAAGGGGAAAAAAAAAGTCCCCCCACCGCCATGAGATCTCCAGAAGCACGGTTAGATGCAACCCCCTCGCCCCCCAAAACACCGCTCTGTCCCGGGAGCTGCCTCAGCCGCCGCGGGTTTTGCCGGCATTGCTGGTGCAGCAGCCGGACTTGGTGTCCTTAGCTCCGCCGGTGGCAAAGGGGTTTGGTGGCTGCAGTGTCCCTACGGCAGAGCAGCCCCAAATATGGCCAGGGATACCAATGTCAGCCCGTGCTCTGCAGTGTGTGACATTTTGGGGTTTTGAGATGGAACCAAGGTGCTGACACCAGGTTATCTACAATATCATCGCAGCATGTAAGTCATGTTTACCCTACAAATATTGCCTCGAAAGAATGAAAAGCTAAAGCCTCTACGTTGAAGTTTGACTTGTTGATTCAAGAAGTCGAGGGATTTCGGGCATTTCATTCCATTGAAAATCCCTTTAAACACTTGCAGAGCACATCAGAACAGATTGTATACTCCCGTGCTGCCTAAGGGAAGTATATTCTGAATCATAAGACCAGTAATATTTAAAAGACTAGTTCCTGCCTTAACACTTTTAAGAAGCTTTGCTGCTTCTGTTTACTATTGCCTCTTTTAGTTTTTAGATTTATGAAAACATAGCGACCACTTTCTGGCACAAATAATCAAAACTGCGGCTGTAGATTGGTAGCAAAGTACCCTGATACCAGTGTAAGCTGATTGTCACTCAGACCTGACAGGAAACATGACGCTAACTGGGTCATCGTTAAAATACGGTGCCTTTTTTAAAGGAAATACATGGAAAGCGAAATGTGTGCCTTGAACAAGAAAAAGAAATCAAACATTGTGAAGTTAATAAAATCATCCCTAAGACTGATAACTACACTGAAAATGTGAAGTACTGTCACATGTTGTCTGTCAGACATATCTATATATTACATTTATTGTGGGCCCAATGTTGCATTTGTATAGCATTTAAAAAATACATTCTAGGTGCATGCATTTTGTATTTTCTATTCTTTATTCTTCAGATTGTTATCCTGCTCTACTCTAACTAAAGTTAGAGAGGTATAAGGAGAAAGTGACGCCACTTCGGGCAGGATAATTTTAGCATTTTTCTGTGTTGGCATAGGTTGGGAATCCCAGTGCTAATAATAGATTCCAAAGAGTGTCATTGCCACATGAAAGAAATAGTCAACATTGGAAAATTAAATACACTATGAAGGGATAAGCTGAGCCATGATGGTCTGTTGTTTCAACATTTGTGTGCTACGCGACGTGACATTTTGAACATACACAATTAAGGTTTTAAAATGGCCTTTCTGAAGTTTTAAAAAGGGCAGTGGGCAGGTAGGCTATATATGGAGGATCAGTGAAGAGTGCATAAGTGCATAAGATAAACTGGACGTCTCAGATGTTCAGCTGTACTGGGAGGTGTTGCTATAAGAAGTGTGAATGATCATTCAGGAGAAACTGTGACCAATGCACTGACTCACGCAAGATAATGACGTAGCGAAAGACTCACATTTAACTGCTCTGTAAGGTGCAGAGTGTTACAGAGTGAGAAAATGCGATTGCTAATTTAGCTGCATTGCTGTAAACTGACTTGTAACTTTAGTCATTTTAAGCAGCAGTGTGATGTTTGGAAATGAGGCTGCGATCATGAACTCCCATGCGCCCGGGCAGAATCCCAAGCCTGCACAGAGGTGCAAAAGCTTAGTCAGCCTGCGGGCCGGCAGCATGGGTCTTGCTAATAGGTAGCTGAGCGCTTGGCTAATTAAATCAGCGATGGTTGGTTGTGGACACTTAGAACATGTTTATGTGAATACAAGTACGAACTTGCTCAAAGCACATGCTGATATGGCTAGCTATGAACCCGCCGTAGTCTGGAAACGGTTGCTAAGTCGGTGGTGTTAGAATTAGTATGCTCTGCTGTGGTGTTAGAATTAGTACGCTCTGCTGAGGAGCTGAGTTAGCTGAAATACTTCGCTAGTGTGGTTGTTTGACCTTTGGACTGGACCCAGCTGGTGTCTGGCTGGTTCTAAGCTCAGAATGAGCTAACTTGTTTCTATGTATAGATGTGTACAGGTCACGTAAGATCAATTTAAACCCATTCTGACTCAGTTTGGCAAAGCCCAGTTTACGGAAAGAAGCATTCGCACAAATATTTTCACCAGGATAACTAAATTGTTTTAAAATCAAGTTTTCATTTAAAAGGTAGAATAGAGACCATACCAAAATACGGGAGCAGTCTTAGCAGATTTCAAATCTATGACAGATAGTGTTAAATGTAATCAATCCTTGCCACCACAGTTGTAGCATTCTGCAAAGCGACAAACCTGGGTTGTTTGGAGGGAGGAGTTATTACAATGTGGGGCTTCATGCTGCAAAGCGTGGCTCAGCTGTTTGTCCTGAGGTTTCTTCTTTGCAGTGAAAATGCTTATGACCAAATGTTTTCAAGTGCAGCTGCTTAAAATCATATTCCTATATTCCTATTTACACAAAAGCATACACACAGCCTGAATTTTCGAGGCCTAAAACACTGTTTGCTCCATTTCTTCAGTGCTCATTACCTCTGGAACTCAGCCCTTTCTGGGGTTGCGTGAAGTGTAGAATTAGGAGTTTTATTATAGTTGCCTAAATAGAAAAGTGTTGGTCTTGAGTATTTTTTTCATTTGCTCTGTTTGCTCTTTGCTGTGGCATGTAGGATTTTTATTCATTGTACTGAAAATGTCATTAGACCAGCTATCCAAAAGCTTACTGCTTGTAATCAAAAGCGAAGGTTGGTCTGAAAAGCTGTACCAAGAAAAAGGAGAACAAAGCTCGTGAGAACTAAATTATTCTGGATAGCAAGACCCATATGTTCAGCGACCTAGTGAATTCTGTGCACTGTTTTTCTGTGTGATTTGGTAACAGCAAACAGCACTGCACCCTTTGCTTCTGTATCCTTGGGGATTTTTCAAGGGTTAGCACCCAAAAGAGAAATTTAAGACAAAATTTGGGAGGGCCTACTCAACAATGTATCTTAGTGGGTGTCTCACAAATGAGGGGAAGGAGGGCAGCAAAAATAAGCTACCGGCTATTAAGCCTGCAAAATGTGGCTTAGATTGCAAAAGCAGGCTGCAAGCAACTTATTTATCAGTGTGTGGTTCATTTCAAATTTAGGTCGATGCACAAACTGGTTTTGCCCAGGAATGCTCTGGCTGATTGCATGTCTGTAGCCTTACTTTAATCTGCTGTGCAGGCTATACATTTGAATTGAAAGACATCTCTCTGACACTGAGAGTTCGTTACTCGTCTCTCTGGATCCTCTTAGCATTCGTTCTAGAGATGTCTTTACTCTTTGGCTTATAAAATATATATGGAATGAACACATCTTTCTGAATGCACCAAATATACGTATCTTTGAAAATGCTCTCGGGGGAGAGAGTTTCCTACTGAAGTAGTATTTTCTTCCGTGTTCAGTGTTCAACCAACATAGTTCAAAAGCTGGCTTAACTATAGTAAAAGCTCTAAGGGCAGGGGGTAGCATCAGCATATATGTTCAGCTGGTTTGTTTTAATAACATTTCATTAGGACTCCATAGCTCTTACTTTTTACATGTAAAATTTAAAAAAGGCATGAAAAGTGCACATAAACAAGGGTAATGGTCACTTGAATAAAGTTAGTGCAAAGCTTGGGCATAAGCACTGACATTTTACAAACCTGCAGCGAATTTATTGCAGCGAATCTACATACCTGGAAAAAGATGATTTGCAGAAATTGTTTTGTCTGAAGGTATAGTTTTTAACTACTGTCAGCATAGTACTTTCTTTCAGGCACAGTTCTGATAAGCAACATGTATCCGCAGGTAACTTGTGCATTAAATCTTTGTGCTAGAAATAGTCGTCCTCTAGCACGTACTGTCCCAAGTACTGTGTGATGCCATTTCTGCTGGCAGGTGACTCTTACAAAATTTCACTTCAATGAATAAGGCTATTCTCATTTGCCAGCCGATTTCATTCACGCAGAAAGGCTGTTTTGTTTTATTAGCTGTTACTTTGACTTGTAAAGAACTGTTATGGGGAGGTCTGCAACTGTGATGCTAATACAAGGGCTGGGTAACACTGCAGTTTCTTCCCTGTTATACAGCAAGGGCATGCACTTGACACAGAAGGTTACAGTGCTCTTGATCATACTCGGATATTAAAATATACTAGAAGAGACAGAAGCTTATATATCTCAAGTGATATTTCTGCAGTTCTATAAAGTCATGTGTAGTTTTTGTAGCTTGTTCTGCATTTGTATAAAACATGTTGTTGCTTATTTTCTGACACTTCATCTTAACTTAGATTTATCAGGGCAAGCCAGGTACCAGTTGCATTGAGTATCGTATGGTTCTAACAGGTTAAATGGTGTTCATTGATGAAATAGTCGATTAATATAAATATATTCTTTTCCATTACAACATACGTACTCTGCTGAGTTGCATGAACATATGAACATATTTAAAAGCCTTAGTGAAACTTAAGATGAATATTAAAAGTGCACTCACATTTATCTTTCGAAAGCTTGTAAAGTTAAAATAGATAAACATTACAGTAGCCTGTTAAATACAGCAGAGTATTCAAAGAATATCAAGCAATGGGTATTAATATCTTGTTATTTAACTCTTTAGTGGTATTTGGCTCAGTGTTCAGCTGTAACACATCTTGAGCATAAGGCGACATTCAGTTTACTGCTTTGTTAGAGCAACTACTGAATTACTTTAGGATGGGCTTCCAAAACTCATGTTCCAAGAATGCAGTCCATTTGTCACTACTGTTAATTCAGCTTCACTTCAAGCAGTACCTATGTGAAACTTGGCTTGCAGAAAATTGTATAAATGTCCTGACTGCTATCGCTTGAGATATTAAGGAGTTAGTGGATATAGGTAAGTATCTTAACTATTTAGCTTCCAGTTTAAAGTTGGCAACAGCAAAATCATTAAACTGTAAATCATGAAACATCACTTGCAAGTTTTATTCTGGTAGTCTGTTCCATCAGCAGGATTTTCTTGTGGTGTACATTATAAAATATCAGCAGCGTTGATTTATGAGACAAGAGCATGCAAGGCAGTTTCGAATTGGATCATAACAGAAGTAGGATAAGGCACAGGAATCTGGTTTTTGCTCCCTTTATTATATTTCATTTTATTACACGCTGATCTTCGTCCTGGATCCATCCGACTCTGTCTGGTGTCATTCAGGTGTTTGTGCCGTGCTGCCCCAGACTCCTGAGGCTGGCCCTTGGTGGCACCTGGGCCTGCCTGGCACAACTCGCTCACCTGAGCTTTAAGCCCCACTTCCGATGTGTTCGCGTCTCATCCCTTTCCTGCTTAACAGGAGAAACTCTTACCTTATATGACTGTAGCTTTTCCATATCCCCTTAAAATCATTGCAAGAGGAGTTAACATCTAGCTCCTTGCCAGGGCCTTCAGTTTAGTGATGCAGAGGCTTATGAAGTCCTGCTGATGTCCTGTTATCCGAACTGGAAATTGGTTCCTTTTGATGCTCTGCAGCAGGGCTTTTTACCTTGTCTTAGCAGGTGATTTGCTGCTTGCTTGCAGCCTTGGAGCAGAGAACAAACAGGCAGGGAGCTTGAGCGGTTCAGAACTTTTCCCCAAATTGCAGGGAGCAGGAAAATGCAAGGCTGTCATGTTTGCTGGGGTCTAAAAATAGCTGTAGTTAGCTCTACCGCTCTATAACTTGCTTCCAGGAACATGTTGAGCTAATGAATGTGGAGTATATTTAATACATGTGCAGTCTATTTCCTACCATCTTTCAAATTCTCCCAGTGCCCTTAGGAGTTTTAAATTCGTCTTTTTTTATTTTTTTTCATCCAGTTGTCTGAAATAAACCTTTCATTTTAATGTGAGCCGATTTAATGTGGGATGAAATTCTGTTTCAGATAAATCCAAATAATTTGACTTCTATAGGTACATCTTTTAGCACTCAAAATAGTTGCATTTAGTAATGAAAAAGTCAATACTCTTGCAAGTGTATTGGAGAAGTCATTTTCATTTCTTACAAGATTTCCTTGTGGTCATGCATTTTTCTTGAACGATGAGAATTGCCTTAAAAGCATTGCTTGAACATTGCCACTTGACTGATTTTACAGCAAGCAACATTTTTCATGCTTAAAATGACTAACCAGTATTAGCATTTAGCAGCTTTTCTGTGTGATATATAAGCTGGTTTACTAGTTCTGTAGTAATTATACCAGTAAGCTGTTAAGTTTTATATAAAAGGTACACAGAACTAGGAGCTTCTCATCTGAAAAGGTGTATGCCTGTGAGGAAGAAACAGTGTTCCTATGGAGTCAAAAGGGGCTAATTAACACCTTCTATGACACATATATTAGCAGCCAATGCATTTCTTGAAGCTTGAAGGCTTTAGACCAATACAGAAGAAAGTCCATTCAGTAAAAAGGATCTGCATTGTGCTCTGAGATTTAAACAAGCAGCTCTGTTTGTAAACTGCTGCAAGAGCCCATCTGATGATGTAATTTCTGCCTCTGATGAAACATTCCTCCATTTTTCTTTGCTGCTAGACAACCAGTTTTGTGTTACTCAGACTTCAGGTCATCATTAACATCTCAGTATCGATGCTTTCCTGGAGGAACAGTGCAGGTTTCTTTTATGCAGGCTCTTGATCTTTGATCAGGCACTGATGTTGGTTGTTTGACCACTAACTAAATTGTTTTTGCCTTTACAGTCAGCTATAGCCAGTGCATTTACAACTTGTATCTTATGCCTTTTGTTAAGTATTTAACACACGAAGGTGGCAATGATGGAAATTTAACATGCACATTTTCCAAAGAATAACCTAAAATAAAATAGTAAATAAAGTTCGAGCAAGACAGTTGCTAAAAACGTGCTTTTTAAGGACATATTGTGGGTTTTCATGGCCTCTGACATTTGACGCTTGTCTTTTGTCTCTTAACAGAATTTCTAAATTCTGCATTTTAAAATATATTTATTAGCCTTAAATTTTGCATCTTAATAAAAGTCTGAGTTATATTCCCCAAGCATTTTGTGTATGAAAGTAATTGTATGGATACCTTCAAATGCAGTAATTGTTCTAGTAAGCTCAAGATGACTTTACTTTTAGAGAATACACTATTACCAATACAGAGGACAGAGTTTTACTGAGGTAACAAGACTTTTCCTTCTTGACTCTTACTCCCTTGTAGTGAGGAATTTGATTGATCAAGCATAGCATGTAGAGGCAAGGTGACAACCTTCCCTCTGTGTGGGCTCAAGGAACAATGTTTATATTGCTGTGGGAGTCCAAAAGAGATTGTGATGCTGAGGACAGTCTCTTAAATGTTATGATTTTGCTCTGCTGTGTAAATAGATTTGTGTTTATACTACAGAGCCTGACCCTTTTAGTCCTAAAACAAATACGAGATAGGAAACAATGTTTTTCAGAAGATTTCAAATCCAGAAGTGTCATTAATATCTATACTGACTCCTGAAACGGGGAGAAAATTGAGCTTCGGCAAGAACAAAAAAAAGCTTGGGCAGATTTTCTTCAGTGTGAATCTGGATATTCAGGGCAGATAGTTTGCCGTCTCATATCACAGGGAACCTTAATGCAGCTATGCTCTCTCTTAGCTGGGTTTGGGCAATATACTCCAGAAGAGATTGGTCTTTGTTTTGGGAAAGCAGTTCAGCTGTGCAGCTGCTGAAGAGGACTGAACTGAGCTGTCAGTCACTGAGCCGGGTACCTACACTCTGAATTGCCAGACATGGGGATGTAACACTCTACCTTTCTGCTGCCTTTGCATGACGTGCAAGATGTTGTCAGGTCCATGTAACTGATTCCTTCAGCCTAGGTGAGGAACGTTGTGACCCACCATAAGGTAATAAATACAGCACGAAGCCAAAAAGGTCGAGGACACAGCCAACACCAACTGTGCCTTTATTCTTCCTGGGTAGTGTGACTAAAGGGAAAAGAACACATTTGGTATAAATGCAGCATTATTCTCAAAAGCAGTCATTTAATTTTATAGAACAAACCAAATTTTGTTGCTTCTCTTTCTTCTTTTTCTCCCTCCCTCCAAATATAACAATTTCATTTAGCCTTACCACATCACGACTCGCTTGCAAGAAACAACTAGAGTATTTGCAATTATTTTAAACTGCAGAGATTTGTTCACTGCTGTCCCTAGAGGCCTAAAATGCTGTTTCTTTGCCTCTTAAAATCCTATTAGTCTTACTTTCTCTGTCATTAGGAGGTTATCATGTTTCTGTTCCTCTCATTAAGTCACAAGCTGCCGTAATTTTTTTTCAATTTCCAGCCCAGTTACTTCTCGTGTAAAAAATCCCACTCCCTCTAGTTTGAGTTTGAATGATTATAGCAAACAGGTTTTGACCTATATACGTAAAGTCAAATGTTAGCAAAGCTTTGCTTTCACATACTATTTCAAAGTTGAAAAGGAATATCAGGACTAACTAAATAAGGTGGATTTTGCATTTGCAGACTGTCTGAAATAAAAGTGCTCATCTACTGGATATTATGATACATTTCATGTAGTGAATTTGATGAAAGACTTACTAAATAAGTCTTGTAATTTTCATTTTGTTGGTCTGTTATTAGGATCCGTACTACAGATTTAATGACGTGATGTACAGGTGGATCTCACTGGATAACTGGACTTACAGCAGGACATTCAAAACGCCTTTGGATGTCAGGTATGCAGTAAAGATGTGTCTAAAATAGTTCTGTGCCATCTTTCGTGCAGAATTGCTAATTAATGCATTATCTCAAAATGTGCTTAATACTTTCATATCTAATAAAACAAATTACGCAAAAATGTGTAGCTACAAAGCTGTTGCTAAAGAACACTTCAGTAGTTGTTTTTTTCCTGTTTTTTTAAATTGTTAAAAATTACTTATGAATTGCCAACTAAGGAAGGATAATACTTGAGCTAATTGGAAGCTAGCCCATCTGATATCTGGTGGGTATGTGAACATGCTGTGTTGCAGACTTGAGCCACTTCAGCTGTCATCTTAATTTGACTATTTAAAGGTATAACGTAGCCATACTAAGTCAGACATTTTTGGAGGTAGTTGAGACAACTGCTGCTAAAGATAATGGTGACATACATTTTTATATTGTCTGTCTCCCGTGTGTTGTTAACTGTAGGTATTTTAACAGCTTTTTATGCATATGTTATCTTCTGTAGAAAGTGGCAGAAAGTGAATTTGGTTTTCGAGGGAGTAGATACAGTAGCACAGATCCTGATCAACAATATCACTCTAGGCAGAACGGACAACATGTTCAACAGATATGTAAGTAATGTGTTTATTTCTGAAGGTGGTTCTGTTTTTTCTTCAAAGCCCCTTTGTGCTGAGCACTTCCAGTGCATGCAAGTACACATAAAAATAGGTCCTTGGACGCAGAAAGTGTTGACCTGAGGACTGCATGTGTAATCAGATAACCATTAGAAAGAGAAGTGTACTTACCTTTTCAGTAGCAGCAGGGTCAGATCTAGAGGTGAATGTGTCTGGTTCTAAATGAGTGGACCCATGCAAGAGGATCAATTCAGCTAATAATATAAGTCCTGCTTCTTGGGATCTGTCACAGCTCCAAGAAAACGTAAGCTTAAATCTGTTATATTAGCTGTAAATCTGCTTACTAATTGGTATTAGAATGGTTTACATGCAAGTACTGAAATGAAAATGCACGTGTTGCAAAGCCTTTGTGTTTCCACTTTTTTATCTAGGGTTTTTGATTTTTAATATTGGACTTTTGATAACATTGTCTTGCGGTTTTGGGCTTAGCCTACGTCAGCATGAGAGTACTCATCACGGAATGGTCTTGAGAGTGGCAAAAACATTCAAACCAATTTTGTAGCTTTAAAATATAAAATTATTCTGTGTACTAGCATAAGGGTCAATCCTTACTTTTATCTTAAAAGAATCAAAAAAGGAAAAGTTAAAGGAAGAATGTTAGTGGAATAACTGAATTACAAAGGGAATCTGGTGTCTTCATATCTCAGTGTTTACCATTCTGGCAGGTTTTATTGCAGATGTACTGGCCTGTGACATGAGAGCTAGATTCTGCCACCTGGGTTTGTGTGACCTGGGACAAATCACTTAGTTTCTCTGTGACTTAGTTTTACCATTGTAGAATAAGAAATTTCATAGAACTTTTATGAAATTGTTATTATTTACTGTTTGGAGAGTATCTAAAGGATTGCCAGTAGCAGGCTCTGTAGAATTGGGAAGTGCTATTATTTTGCCCTTACTTCTGCAACTTCATTCTGTCTCAGATTATAACAGCTCATGAAATGGCCTTCACTGTAAAACCAGAGTGAACTCTATTAGATTGAATCTAGGATTACTGTGACCCAGACTTGTGCTTTGTTCACCTGTTCCACATGACAACTATGTCTGCAGGAAGGACTCTGAAGGCTCTGTATGGGGGATGCTATTTGCTTGGTAATTTTCTGCCGTATGCTACAGACGTAAGTGATGCTAGCTGGGCTGCTTACAAGTTGGAAAAAAATTGCCAAGACTTGGCTTGTCATGAATGAACACTGTAGAGAAGAAATGGGTATTAGCCACTGGAACCATATTATCTTGATAGCACAGGATAATTCTGAAACTGCACATTTATCCTTCTATCAAGCCACACTGAAGGGGGTTTTTTGAGCCAGTGAGGAAGCCCCCAAATGTGTTATTTGGTGCTGGTGCAGAATGTGTCTCTGCGTGTTGGGGATGAGAGTGCAGGTGGCATGAAATACAGCTTTGCATCATTCACGCAAAAGGCGTCTCAGTGCTTTGCGGTAGATAAGCTGGCACCACATTGTGAGGTGGAAGGACTCCTGTATAGACCAACTTTCTGAGTTGGAACAAGGTGTCTTTCTAAAAATGCAGATGAGTTCTGAGTGAGGAAGAAGAGTAAATATTCTTTTGCTGTCCTTATCCTTCAGACACTCCTGTGTGCAAGCGGAGTGCTGCAGCCTGCGATGGGGGCTCAGTATGGGGAAGAGGCTTGCCCAGAAAGATGTCCTTGTATCTGGAGTGTTACTGTGTATTTTCTTTTTTCAGCTTAAGAGGTAGCTTTTCCTTTCCTTCAAAAGCAGAGCCTATTGAGACTGTAGTTCAAATGCCTTTGAATAATATATGTATGGTATTAAAATCAACACTGATTATAAATCTTATAAATAAATGTCAGCATTGTAATGATTTTGTTCTGTTTTCTTGACCTAGAGCTTTGATATTACCAGTGTGATCAAGGAGGTCAATTTTGTTGAAGTCCGTTTCTTATCAGCCATTTCATATGCAGCAGAGCAGAGCAGATGTCACAAAGCATACAGCATCCCCCCGGCGTGCCCTCCACCTGTGCAGAAAGGAGAGTGCCATGCTAATTTCATCAGAAAGGTAGGGGCGGAATTGTCTGTCTCTGGCTTCAGGCTTGGAAAGAGGAATGCAGCATGTGCTGTCCTTACAGATGTATTCTGAAACCTGCAATGTCATTTTATAAGCAGCGCATATTTTTCATTGCAGCTTCCTTCTCCTTTCCCCCATAGAAACCTGTAATCCAGCATGCCGGTAATACAAGAGGCATAAGAAGGCCAGACTTCATACCTAGGTGATAAGAATGTTTAAAAGGGTGTTTTCGTCAAGGAGTCAGCAAGGAGACTTGCTAAGAGAACGGGATGTTATTGGGAAATGTGTAATCACTATGTTTGATCCACTGGGTGGGTTTAGCAACGTATGCTGACAATAGAGTTCACTGTTGCACGTACCAATGTATATTGCCAAAGCTGTAAAAATCTCAGCCAAGCAGCTTTGTGAGCGTTTGCTACTGCTCATGTGCTGTGCTATTTATACTGGGAAGCTCTGGCATGTCCCAAGAAATGTTATCTAACAGAGGACCTGTTCTCATCTTACTATGGTGGTGTTAAGTGTGACTTAGAAGTACATATTCAATGAAAACAACAATGTAATGTACAATGAATGAATCTCAGAAACTCTTATTTAAGACGTAGCTTCATTGCTGTTAAAACTTACTCAAGGTAAGCTATCATTTGAGTAACATTTCATGTATTTCTGATAGCTTTGCAGCATCTGAAGACAATGGCTAGGTGATCTTATTTTAGGATTTCTCTTTTTGGGTGTTTTTGCATGTTTGTCTCCACTTAAATGCCTTTCTTGTTAATAATTTTTAATCTTTTCAAGAAAGTCCTTTTAGAGCCTCCTCAAAAAAAAATAAGTGGAATCCTGTTAATCTAAACCTAGACGTGGTTTCCTTTAAAATTTGTTAATGGAAGGATGGACTCCATTTTGTCTGGGGAAGATCCTTCAGGATTAAGATGTTGTCTTTGCTGCTACTTTTATTTTCACTACATTTTAGAAAGTTGATGAATTCTTTTGAGTCCACTGTGTTTCCTAGAAATCAGTGCAGGGAGGAGCTTGGAAGGAAGAAGGCCCTTAAACAGCTGTAAACCTATTTATAGAGCAAAAATGGCCAGGAATGATTTTATGCTTTACTGAACTACACCTTTAAATTTGTAAGAAAGTATCTTAGTGCTTTTCCTCAAAGGAGTTATTTTACCATACTTGGAAGCTGCTCCAGACATTTCCAGAAGCATTTTTAGTTCCAAGTATATGGCAACAACAGCAGTGATGTCACATTTAAAAGTAAATATACTAGGACATTGCTAAAGTGAGCTGGCCGCTTACCATCTTAAAGTAATGGAGAGCTGTTTACACATTGGAGGTTCACTATTAAGTGCAGTAAATGTATCTAAATCTTAATAGGAATTTGTGGCAAAACACAAGCCTTTCACTGGTAATGTACTTCAGTGATACAAGCAATATTATTTCTGATAGCAGTCTCTGCAATATTATTAGTGAAACCTGACAATCTGTCAGTGATTCATTTGTTTATTTTTTATAAAGGGAAAATTACTTTCAATCTGACTTGTTTTCTAAGAATGTGTTGTCCCCGTTTTTACACTTGAAATAGGTACAAAGCTTGCTTCCTGGAAGGCTCTCTTGCAATTTGATAGGCAGGCAGGCTGACTTCAGCAATGCATGGGGTAGGCCAGACTTGTGCAATGTGGTTTGCCAAAATTAGTATGCCTCGGCTGTAAGTTATTAGTCTCTAAATTTAGAACTGTAGGTCACTGTACAAGACTTTAAGGAGATCTATTGTATTTGCTTTGGGGGCTGGGGCTGTGTGAAGCTTGGAGGGCAGCTGAATAGATGTCTTCAAGGGATTTGTTAACTAGAGGTCTGACCAGGTTTGAAAATGGCTAAATAGAAAGAGTGTAGGTACTTCTCTGCCTGACCAGCATTTTATAATTCTGACAGTTATTCTGATGTTAGAACCAGAACTAAGCTATTTCTCAGCCATGTTTTTCTTCCCTTTGTTTTTGTATAAGGCAACCATAAAAAGGCGAGAAGCAGTGAACATGACTGAACTACAAAATGCACCAGACATACACACCTCTTTCCTTGTACTAATCCATGGTGTTACAACAAAAAATAGCGGATAAAGTATTTCACATATACCCATGATTTTTAATTTGATATTGTTCTTTCAGAATTCTTTAACATTTGTAGCCATCAGTCTTCTTACTTTGTCTTTTAGGTATACAATTAAATACTGACATTACTAAATAAGATAATTCAGAGCTGAATTGAGAGTAACCTGTTGGCTTGTTTTTTTGATCTTTACTGTTTTTTTTTAAGTGGTGGGCTAGGTGGTGTTTTGGTCTTTCACTAATACAAAATTTTACTATACATGAATGTTTAATATAAAATTGTCAAGAAATAAGAGAAAAAATACTGTAGGCTCTTCTGGGTTTATGGAAATTGGAAAAATTCTTGCAGTGCATGGCAATATTTTATTTTTAGGTAGCAAATAATTTTTATTTCTGGCACAGCGTCAATGTCTGTGTGAAAAATAGGCAATTGTAACATAACCATTCTGTATTCCAGGAGCAGTGTTCATTTAGTTGGGACTGGGGCCCTTCTTTTCCTACTCAAGGAATCTGGAAAGATGTTAGGATTGAGGCCTACAACCATTATCACCTGATTTACTTTTCTTTGACTTCTTTCTTTGGTAAGTCCTGTTGCTACTTTTTATTGTTGTTTCACCTTTGGAATACAAACCATTTTATTGTTAAGCTCAATTAACTGTCAGTTTGGGAAAGGTTCTGTTGTTGTATTATGTCTATGTACAGTTCTTACCACAGCACACCTTTTTAGGTATTGAAACACAAGAAAATTTCTCAAAACTCCCAATAAGTATGTCTCGCTTTTGTCTCACCTCTGTTTAAAACAAAGGCAAAGCTGCTATGGGAATTCAGTTTTGTGTTGGGAAGGCAAATACACAGTGAGCAGAGTTTAAAGAGCGCTGAGTTTTCAGGACACAACATAGAAGTCTGAGAGAGAAAAGCAGTCGTGCTATGCAAGGATAATTTGTTAAGGCTGCAATTTGAGAGGGTAGCCTCCTGCATTCCTGCTACCTGACTTACCGAACAGGTTTCCTCCCTTGACGTGGTCTTTGATTTTCCTCTCCTTTGTCCTGAAGATTATTGCAGCTGAGCAAAAGTAGTTAGTTTTCTGTTGAAACTTTCTGTAAATGGTAATATGCCCCATTGTAGACCACCCGCATGCTTTCTTTGACTGCCTGTTGAGCACAGTCTTCAGCGGAGTGAGTCTTCTGCACTGGGTTGAATTTCAGCCCTTGGGAATAGAGTTGTTGTGTATGAATAAAAGAGGAAGACGTCACTCCCTGGCTGCTTTTAAAGCTTCCTGAAATAGCTGCAGGTCTTAACTAGAATTAACGTGACCGGAATTTCCATGGAAAGCCCCAGTACAGACTCTATGTGCTCTCTAAAATTTAGTACAGTAAAAATCTTTTCTGGTCCCTCCCACATTCCCACAACTCCACCTTCTGGTAGGTAAAGTCTTGCTCTCTGGATAAGCGGAGAGAGCAAACCTTTCATTCAGCAGAGAATGGTTTGGAACCAGAGCCAGAGCTTATTAGTATTCAAAAATAATAACATTTGAAAAATAAGGAGTAAATTAACAACTTGAATTTAAGCTGCATATGCAGTTATATTGCTCATCAGATTTGGTGTAATAGCCTTTTGATCACTGAGTCTGTAAAAGATTGCTTGTTCTTGATTTCTGTGCCTAGACCCCACAGTTCATGCAGTTAAGAGGGATCTGGAATTTCTACATGCCTTGGAGGGAAGGGAAAACAAACTGTAATGGCTGACCCTTGTTGGGTGGGGTGGGTGGTTTTTTAACCCTTTCAACATTTCTGAAAATTCGTCTCCCCTGGGTAATGCTGGATGTGATACGAACTTGGGAACACATTCATTGCTCTTCGTTCTACAGAAGACAGTGAAAATCACACCGGGGCTGAATGTAATTCTTTGCTTTTGAAGGGAGCTCTCTTTCTCTCCTGGAGGAGGAAGAGTTAGAATATATACATGAAAAGAGAAAGTAAGTGATTAGTGGTTTCTGTTTACAAAATGTGTCTTAGTTCTAGTTCTCCTTGTTTTCTGTTTTATTTGCTTTTGCTTAGATGTTCACCTGTAATATTTGAAGTACAGGATTAGCCAGGCCATGTTTGTAGGTAGGTAATTGAATTGCTGAAGTTGATGGGAAGTTTAGACATTAATCTTGACTACCCTTGACCCTGGCTTGCCTTTTCAGTAAGTTCTGTAAAGGAGAGGACCGTCTGAGGTGACTGTAGAGAGATGTCAGGGAAGTCATTAACTTGTTTCCTCCATCACACTTTGGTGGCAGAAGAGACATAAAGATACAGTCCGTCAAGTCTAGACACAGTGGGCCCAATTCATCCCCAGCATAACTCCATTCATTTTGTCTAGTGACTCTGGGATGAATTCGGCTTGTTTTCTGTTAATACTGTTTTTGTTTCATTGACAAAAGTGATTGTACTGCCTTGTGATTACGATCTTTCCCAAAGAGTACCATGTTCATACGAGTGCTGACTAAAAGCAAATATAATGTCTATGGGAGTTGGTGGGAAAAAAAATCCTTCCTAATGAAGTGGCTGGTGTCATGGTCTCTGACTTTTGTAGAGAACTCTGAAAAACCCCTGGATGGCTTTCTAATGAAAAAGAGAGTTATAAAACATAAATCATATTGCATAGTTTGCAACTCAGAAGTCAGCAAATGTAAACAAAGATATTGAATGTGCTAAACAAGATTAACCTTGTAGGTCTTGTTTGAACACCGCCTGAAAATTGTTAAATTTAATCTGAGGTGTTCTAATTGATGAGAGATCATGTTAAGAGTTCTTTGATGAGAGATCATGTTCACTAATAGGTATATAAACACAATTCCTAAACTCCCATTTTTGTCCCCCTTCACTTAGTAAAGAGCGCTCAGCAGTGGAGTCTTGAAATCGAGTCTATTTTTGATGTAGTCAGCTCCAAGCCAATTGCAGGTCTTGTGACTGTGAACATTCCCGAATTGCAAACACAGCAAACATTCAGTGTGAAGCTTCAACCTGGAGAAGGCAGCATTGTGCTGCTTGTAAACATCAACAAGGTAAGGAGGTGTGTGTGGAACCCTACCCAACAGCAAAATGTTTCCCCCGCTTTCCAATGTGTCTTTCAGCCTCCACGCCAGTTTTAGGCCTCCCTTCCCTTCCTTGCTGTGTTCCTGACTTTAACAGCACTTCTGTACCCCTTATAGGATAGGAGAACAGTTCTTTTCCTTTCTAAAAATTGATGTCTGTGGCGCTACATAGCTCAGTGTCAAAAAGATGACGAAGCCTTTCACTTACTGCAAACCCAAAAGATCACATCATCACCAGCCACTGTTAAATAAGCTAATTAGGTAGATAACCTTCGGATACCTTGTGTCACTTCACTTAACTGGTAGTAGGTATCCTGTCTCCCATGCTATTGTTTATTGGTCTGATTGGGACTAGAATGTACTACAATATGCATGGCTCTCCCAGGAAAGAGAGGAAACATTTCTCAAGCCTCTCAGTAGTTACTCTTTCAGGTAAATAAAAGCAAAAGAGCTCTATAACAAACTTGACTGGCAGTAAGGTTGGTGGAAATTTTGTGGAGTAGTACTTCCTTACATCAGCTTGTAGTCCCTAGGGTAGACAAAACTCATGAGGAATTTTAGAGAGGTAAAGGATGCTCTAATGAGGAGACAACTCAACTGAAAAATGATAACTTTGGTATACACCCCCGTGATGAAAGAGGAAAGAACCATCTGTTTACCTTCAGAGGGTTTTGGGAAACTATCTGGTGGCAGACTTAATTCACCAGCATTATTTCACTTCTGTAGAATTTGTTTTGTTTGGGTTTTTCTTAGAAACTGTTGAGTTTTATCACACAGGTGTGTAATTAAGAAAAGATACATAGGCTTGAGAGATGAAGAAAATTCAGTGTGTCTGTTCTAGCTGACAAACAGGTAGGTGTCTTGAATTAGGTGGTGCGCCCAGAAGCATGAACTTGCTTCTTGACTTCTTGCTCAGAGAGCAGGGCCCTAGTAGAGCTGACTGTGCAGAACTGAACCTGACAGCAGCAGGCCCAGGCCAGGGGCAGGGTGGGAGCCCCCCGGCAGCCGCAGCGGCAGCTGTAGCTGATGCTGTTCTCCACTGTAGCCAACAGCGTAACAGGAGCTGCTGTCTGCTTCACAGGGCACAGTTAGATTTGGGGGTGAGTGACGTGCTGTGAGCAGGAGTTTGGGGCTTCTGACAATTCTGGCCGTTACTAACGTTTGAGGGTCTGCCCTCAAACCTTTGTATGTTCTACTGGCTCTACTGATTTTCTCTATTGCTGTGTAACTCTGCATTTTTTTCCCCAGTTTGAATGCATTATGTGTGTATTCTCAAATTCTCTTGTCAGTTGTTTCAGTGGAGAAAAAGCATCTGTTAAAGGCAAGCAGGGTATTTATGATCTGGTATGCACACTCAATGACTTGCATACTTATGTGCTTTGTTTTATTTGGACATGAAAGCATAAAAGCATACAAACATACAATTTTTGTTACTGTTGTCACCCGACATGCAAGTTGCACGAGCAATTACAAATACCCAGTTTCATTTAAAACAATTGTTGGTCTGTGCTTAGCCTTTTCAGGGTTTATATAAAGCAGGCACTACAGTATGAAGCTTCAAAAATTATTTTGGTTTAGTTAATTGCCTGGCCCCCAACCTCAGAAGAAATCTGTTAGTGGAGTAGAACTTCAAGTTTGTGAGGAAGCACTTCCTTCAGAGCAGTGGCAACAGTGTTTTATTATTCTTTGTACACAAAAGGCTTCGCTGCATGAATACGCATCAGCTGATTTCGGGAGAAGCCCCACAGTGTGTTCTCATGTACTGATGAGCCTAACGGAGCCCTTACTCCGTACAACAGACTTGTGTGGTGCATGTTAATTAGTGAGGCCTCACCAAAATTTGTTTCTAGGTGAGAGCTTTTTGCAGATTGTGTTGCGAAGTCAGTAGGTGTTTGAGTGGTGCGTGTCAGCCGCGACATGTAGCCGTCTTCCTGCAGTTGCCACACAAAGTGCTGTGTTGCTAACATGACAGCCTTTTGCTTATCAGCTAATGGTGAGCGTGGGGATGACATCATTAGTGGCCAATGAGATCCCCCAGCCGTGCCAGGCGGCTGTGAACACTCCCTTGTTGTTGAGGCACACGCTGATTTTGTGCTTCCATTTGTATCTGTGCACCAGCGAGATTAGTACTTCTGCGCAACCAGTTATGATGATTCTGTATTGGGGAAGCTGAAATGTTAGTAGACACGTTCATGATTCTGTCCAAGTATGGCCATAGCAAAACATAATTGTTGGGCTGCTCTCCGGTCTCTTTTTATTTGAAAAGATTGAGGCGCTCCTTACATGACTGTATTCAGTGCTGAGCCCTCCATTGTTTGGTTGCATGCATTATTGCTTTCTTTCCAAGATTTTTGTGTTGTGCACTCAGCTGGCAAATGTTGGCAAGAGGATTGAGCGGCAGAAGTAGGCTGCTGGAATGACGATACACATGTTACTCTGCGACTAGAAAAATAAGAAAATTAAATTTTTTGTCATCCTAGAGGTATTTTTTTTTATGCTTGTAAAAATTATGGAGTACCAATGAAGTGACTAGAAAGCATAGAGGAAAAGCAGAAAACACTGAAAAGAAATAATAAAACTTATAATTTGACTTAAAAGCTTGACGTATGTGAAGCAGTCAGTGTAGTCACATACTATCAAAGTCACAATTGAAAAATATCACCTTTGCATCTTGAATGTTTTATGTGACAGGTAAAAGAGTCAATGAAAGGAGAGGTATCATACAGAAGCTAGCAAACAGTGTCTGCTCCTGACACAGATATTTGAGTTTTGGAGGAATGTTCTGTCAGTGTACCTCACGTGAGGGGTGGTAGCAGTTAGACACGTGCATGTATGCGTATGCATGCTCATGGCCTGTTGTGCACACAAGATGAAGTGAGAGCCTGGACTTCAGTGAAAGAAATCATACTTGTCTGTGTAAATAATTTTCACCTCAGAGCTGCAGCTGGAGAGATCCCAGTTACCGTGGCTCAGCTGAGGCACATAAACTCATTAGACGTGGTAACTCACTCAGAGATGTCTGAGCCCCTAGATGTGTGTTATGCCTCTTTTTATACACATTGCTCTGACTTTCTCTTTTGTATGTTCAAGAGTTCTACAGTGGAGGCTTGGTGGCCAAATGGACATGGAAAGCAAACTGGGTACAACATGACAACAACTTTCATCATGGAGGCAGGATACCAGATTGAGAAATTTTCAAAGGTGAGCCCTTCAGCTTGATTACAACTAGCATTGCACTGCTGCTTTTAAGACGTCTGCTCTGCATTGCAGGTGCCTAGAGCTCTTAAATATTTTGTTGGATTGTAATATGGATGTGAAAATGCTAATGAAAAGCAAGAGATTTTTTAATGCCACAGTGAATATTTACCTGTTTTCTGGTAACCTTAGCTTGTACAGATGCCTTTACTTGCATTCAGACTGGAAGATGGTTTACAGTTAGTTGGAAACCTCAGAAAGGAAAAGATACTTACTTCTTAAGTTTTCTGTCTTATGAAAGAAAGCACTTTTAAACTTGATATATCTGCTGATGTTTTTTGTATCATGCACTGAAAAACCCTTTTAGACTTCTGTAGATTATGTGAAGGGTTATTACTGAGATTTTTCTTGTTAATTTAGTTTTTTTAAAAAATGTGGGATAGACACGTTCCTAAGAAGCTAACATACATTCCTTTATTAGAATGTGATAGATGTGATTCAGGTTTAAGAAGAGGTAACATCTTAAATGAGACCATTAAAGTAATATTCAGGGATATTTGCACTGGCTGTATAATTATCTGTTTTTATTAAGAACTCTACAAAAGGTAATTTTCAGTTGTCCATTGGGGGGGCGGGAGGGGGAATCATACAAATTAGACTTGTCACCTGGCATCTAAACCTGCTATTTGCTGCAACATTTATTCATGTGAAAGATCCCATGAAAAGCAATAGCTTCTAGAGCCCTAGTCTTTATAGCGCTAGCCCTTAGTTTGATCGTGAAGTCATAATAACAATTCTTTGCTATTATTAGCAATTTAATTTTGAAACAATTAAAAAAACCACACCAAATTAACACCACATACTATGCCTGGAAAAACTTGTTGTAGGAAATATGGCTATAAAGCCTGTAAAAGGGAAAATTCTGTTGTTACTGTTTGAAAACTGCACAATGATAGGAAAACTAATTGATTCCACTTGGGTAGTTGCATCAGGATATTTCATAGAGCCCTGTGGCATATGATCATAGGGACTTCATGGTCTACAAAAGATCTTCATAGCCTCTTCTTTTTTTTTTTTCTCCTTAAGGGGAAAGGGGGGGGGGCGGAACCAAATGCACCACACAGTGTGCATTATAAATTAACCAGCATATAAAGCCTTTACAGATTCACAGTTTAAAGTCTAGTCTTCCCTCGTGTGTTCTGTGAAGCTCTGTCTTGGGTTCTGACAGATACCCCCCCACTCCCCCTGCCCCAAGCTGTACGTGTGGAAAAAGCTCCATATGCAGTCTTTTCATGTTCTAGCAAAATTTGTTGTTGTGTCAGCAGGACTAAATGGGAACAATCATATGGCTTAGTAACTTTGAGTAGTAGTTCGGGAGATGCAATAAGGGATAAATGTTCCTCAAAGTTGTTGTTCTGCTGTCCACCTAGTACTGTGTTCAGGTGGAAAACACTTCTCTCTCCAACTCTCTTTTTAAAATAATAATTAAAAAAAGGTGAGACATTTCACAAGTGGTTTGTTTCCATATGAGTATCTACATAACTTTGGACAGGTGAAAACTAAAGGGCAAGAACTGTATATGTGAGAAAACACAGCTTAAACTAATCTCTGTTTTCTCACATGTTAGAGTAGTATCCAAAACACTAACTAATCCTTTGGGAAAATTTCTGGGTAGCCTCCCAGTAAGTACTTGTGTGCAAGCTGTGCTGGGAACCTCTTTGACTGAGGGAAGTACCTCCTCACTCCTGTTGAGAGTAGCAGAAAAACAAAACAGGACAGGATTGGTTTTGGTTTTCTGTTTGAATACTTTGGTTTAGAGATTGTTCCTCAGGATAACGTGACACAAAGTCATAGCCAGAAGTTATCTCAGAATGAAATTGGTTCTCTTGAGGGAGAGCCTGTCCAGTCCTATTTGCTATTGATAAGTTGCTTTTCTTCTTGCCATGCCTACATCAAGGAATTTATTACATCTTTCATTGCCTCATGAGGCATTTGTTTGCTTTTTGATTCTGTTTCCTCATCTTTCTGTATACTTATTTCTTCAACACTATAATCGGAGGGTTTTTATTTCATGAGGCTGTTTTATTACCTGGAATATCTTAACCTCTAGCTGTCTTTCCCTGCTTGCCTCTACACCCTCTTTCCCCCCCAGGCCTTTTAGCATGACTTCCAGAAGTCTTTCCTTTTAGCTTTGTAGTTTTCACACCGCTTTCATGCTGCGTGTTAATTTGTTAGGTCACTGGGATGTTCTGTGACCTTATTTCAGCTCTGGGCATCTTCATCCCTATTACTTTTCCTACTGCTAAATCTGGGAATGACAAATGTGGCCTTTGCAAGATCATCAATCAGGTCACTTAACTGGGTACACAGCCTCTGTATGCAACTCAAAAAGACGTTTATCTGTTTCTTAATTGTGCACAGAACCAGCTGATTGGTCTGTGGTGGCTAGAGAGCCTCTTCTTTGTGTTCTAGGACTGTGAGAAATGTTCAGTCCTCAGTCAGCAAGGTCTATCAGACAGATTTCAAGGTGGCCAAGGTCTCAGTAGCCAGAAAGCCATGTAACCAAGTATGCCAGATGCTAGTTTCCTCCTCCTGCTCTTCTTTTACCCCACAAGGCAGAAGGAAGCTGCTGTAGCAACAGGAAGAGGTGCTGTGTTACTGGGTGGGCCCCTGGGGAGCAATGAAGTGGGAACACAAAGGCCCTGAACCCTGGAGGCCTGGGAATGTGAGACGGGTCTGAGGAGCTTTTCCTCTTGCTCCTGCTGTATGGGTGGTCCTGGCTGGGTGTTTCAGCCTCTCAGATTGCCTCGGATTTGGCCAGTTGCATGAGTTCCACTTGAGTATGAATGAAGCCGTATCACATTACTTCTGTTAGTAATATAAATACTCCATTACAAATGCACTCCGAGACAGTCCCAACCTGCCTGACGACATCCATTAAAAGGACCTCCCAAATACTTTGGGAGCCCCAACTATAAATCCCATTCCATTTTGTCCCACAAAAAAGAGCTGCAGTGGAGACTGAGGAGTTTTTCTCCAAGTAATTGAATTCATTGTAGGAAGGTCAGAACATTTTTGCTAGTGTAGCACTCGTAATGTAGTTTTGCTTTTGTAGCCTCCAATAGTTAGTGTAACCATACAAGTTGTATGAAGTATTGTTTTGGGGTTTTTTTAATTCAAATTCTCATGTTAAAATAAATCTGCAAAATTCCAGGAACGGGTGTCTTGCCCTGAAGTGAAGTTCATCATGCTGGTCTATATTCTACCAACGCAGTGCACAACGGGATCACAGTAGAAAAAGGCAGGGCACACTGTCCTCAGGACATGTGTGGGGGCAGGGAGTCCAAAATGTCCTCTCAGTGATCTGAATTTGTAGGGTTTTTTCTAGCTGGGAATTTCTTTAGTGTTACAGATGCTGAGCCCCACTTGCCACTAATCCACTGTTGTCCATGGGGCAAAACTGTAAAACATTGCAGCACTTGTCCCACGCTTTTATTCACTCAGTTTCTATGTTTTGGTCATGGCCATGATGCAGAGGGCTTTAGTTTGAGGTCGGTGATCTGTGGCCTTACTCATGCATCTAGTTGGTCATGTGCATTGTCTCTGTCCAGGTGTTTAACAATTGTCCAGTTGACTAAGAAGCACCAAAGAGAAAGCAAAAAACCCAGTGCTTCTTTTCCACCACTAGAAATAATTTTCTGCCTATCTGTATAATTTTTGATAATCTGAAAGTTTAAAAAACACAGTCCAACAGTGGGATTAGTCCTTTCCCGTTTGAATTTCAGCCTTGTCTGGTGTCTGAAATAAAGAATTACATTTTATTTTAAAGACAGGTATATCACCTGCGCTTAACTAGGTTAATTTTAGCCTGATTTACTGACAGACACTTGTCTCAACTGTAGCTTGTGGCAGCTCACAAGCTGACCTTTTGAAAAGGTATAGCAAATAGTTATCTGAGGGAGGAGAGGTTGCTCTCTTAAGGGTAGTCTAGAAAAAACAAACAACCTGCCCTCCTGAGCTAAACTTGTTGCTTGGTGTGAGTTGGCTGAAATTTACTATTAGCTTTCCTTCAATTTATTTAAGTTCCCAGTTTTCTCCCTATGACATTGAGCAACAGGTATCAGAAGGAGAAAGAGTTTTCTTCCTGGCCTAGATAAATGGAACTGGAACAAGGATGCAGAAGAAAAAGAAGTCTAAAGCCTCCCTGAAAGAGATGTTTTCTGTAACACTTTGCAGCTGCACAGGAGCCTGACATGGCAGCTGCTCTGCATCTGCCCCATAGCAAGTGGGGAGGACACCCCTGCAAATAAGGAGTCAATGCAAAGTATGACTGCAGTCAAGTAACTGCTCTGTCATGACTGTGGAATTGACTGTGTTTATGTCAGCGCAATCAGCATACCCCTCAGAGCAGAGTTGTTGCTTTGACTGAAATGAAGTCCCAGAAAACATCCATAATGATTTCTTGAGAACTTTCCTTCCACTTGCAGCAGGAAGGAGGATTGTTTTCTTTTTTTCAGCATCTGCAGTACACAGTACTAGATATTAGGCTGAAAGGGTAGCTGTAAAAGTTTGGCTTCTGTTTGAGGTGTGCTTTTATCCGGAATGACCTTTAATAACTTACACGGAGTTAGTGGTTATTTAGCTGAACTGGTCTCTCTGAAACCTTATTGCTGATCATGCTGTTCAAACACAGCTGTGATGGCCAGAGGGCCTCTCGTTTCCAAACCAGCATTTGTGTTTGCATGCATATTTTTTTCTCTTTAACTACTGCATCTATTAAAAAGGTATCATTTAAGGGCAGCAAAAGAAGATTTTGCTTTTCCTGGATGAACCTGAAGCTAGGCATTCAGGTTGAGCTCCTGCAGTCTCCTTCTGTGAGGAGAAAATTGCAGATTAAATGGTGCGTCTAATGCAACCACTGCGTTCCTCACGCTGGTCCCCAACTGAACTTTTGGCTGAATTCTGCAGCAAGCAAACATGCATCTGTCTTTTACACACATATATGCACACGTGAGCACACACACTTGTGTGCGTTTTCTCTCTCTTACTATGATAGTAATTTTCAAAAGTGAACAAGCTTATCAGAAGGATTAATTTTAGCCCTGTTATATTGTGTTTTAATCAAGCAAGAATTTCGACGTGAGCCCGTGTCTTTCGACTTTTTGACATATTCTAAGCTTTAGTGTTCAGTTGAATCTCTTTTGTAACATTTTTCTTGATTTATTTTGTTTTAATTTATTTTTGTCTGCTTTAAACCTAAGTTTCATGTCTTCACAGGCCTATTTTCGGACAGTAGAACTTGTTCAGGAGCCTATTCCTGGCTCACTAGGTCTGAGCTTCTACTTCAGAATCAATGGCCGACCCATTTTCATTAAGGGCTCAAACTGGATTCCAGCAGATTCTTTCCAGGACAGAGTGACCTATGACACGTAAGCCACATTTGATGTTCTCTAAAGGAGAAAAGATCCTGTTTTCCTCCTCCTGATTCTCTATCTGCCTTCTATCAAAGTGTGACATTAGGGGGTGGAACTCCTTTCAAGGTAGGACGCTAATTGTTGTGGGTTGGAGGCTTCAGAATTAAGGTTTAATTAGCTTTAATAGATTTGCGTGAAGTTCAAGGCATGTAAGTGCAATAAGTGATGGAAAGGTGGTTGGTTGCTTTCCACAGGTTACTGGCCATTTGGGTATTTTTAGGGATGACTTTTCAGGCTCTTTGATCTTGTTGCCTGGGGCACATTCAGTGGTACTCGGAGGAAGTGCACTTCAGCCATAACCTAACCTATCTTGTGCAAGGAGACATAAGTACAAAGTAGCCCCTCTCCCTTTTTTTTTCCCCTTCTGGTCCAGGCTTCTTGGATTTCAGTGCTACAGCACTCCAAAGATGCAGATGGGATGGGGGCCACGCCATACTTTGACTAAGCTTTGCTCTGGGTAGCTGGAGTATCAGGGACAACAGGACATGCTGTAGTGTGTGTTCACATGCAATTTAGAGGCTTCCAACATGATTAAAGAAAAATTAATGGAGCCTGAATCACTTAAAATGGATTCAGAGCCTCAGCCTTTCTCCTCCATCTCTCCTCCTCCCCGCTTCTCACTATGAATTGTAGAACTCGGGGAGAGAATACAGGCTTCTGAATGTGTTTAAAAGATTATTTGAATTCAAGTGATTGACGTTTAAGGAAAGTAATATCTAAGGAGAAAAGAGCAACCTGATTAACCTCTAGTAGGAGGTGTCCTTGCCCATGGCGGGGGGTTGGAACTAAATGATCTTTAAGGTTCCTTCCAACCTAAACCACTTTTTGATTCTATGGCTAATAAAATACAGTATTTCTAAATCTGGTCCTGCCAATACTTCTGTAAAAGCACTTACTTGTATGTGCCACTTCATCCGTTTTGTACGTGTTAGCAGGACCAAGTAACGTTTCCTGCACAAAAAAAATTGCCTTTTGAGAGCTCTGTCCAGACATGCAGGCTTAGAAGGTATCAAAATAGTCTGGTTTCTGTCAGAGTTGTAAGTCTTAGATTGCCTGCTAATGATGAATGTTTGGGTTTGCTTTCTGTTTTGTGGATTGGTTTTTGTGGGGATTTT
>VZSF01007788.1:922736-1011039 GCA_013398295.1 Chionis minor | reverse complement strand
AAATAACCTTAGAAACTCCTAAGTGATAGTTTCACAAAACTTGTATAACTCTTCTTTTTGTATTTGACAGATTATGGCTACTCTTGAAGTCTGCAGCAGATGCTAACATGAATGCACTTCGCGTTTGGGGAGGAGGAGTATATGAACAAGATGAATTTTACAATATTTGCGACGAGCTAGGAATAATGGTAAAAACAATAAACACAGAACACTTATTTAAAAACTGGCAAGAACTTCTAAGTAAAAAAAACTGCTCTAAATGAACAAAATAAGAGAATTAATACATAAATTCTAGCCATCTTTCCAAAGGACATGATAAGGTACCAATCGAGAAGTCAGATCAACCTGATTTTCTTTCTTTTTTTAATTTTTTTTTTTAATTTAATGGTTCCTGATTACTGAGGTTGTCTGTTGAAAAAGGAGTTGATATTTTGGAGACTTTATATTAAATCCCAGCTTGTATTTTCTCTTGTAACTAAGGCTACCACTCTGTTCCTTGCTCATCCCCATCTTCCTTCCTGGCATCTCCCCTTCCTTTTCTCCCCACTATATTCTTTTCCCCCCCCTCTTTCTGACATTTCCCAAAATTGGAGTAACAGGACTGTGGCTTTAACTTCCTGTCTTCTATCTCTTTTCAGACCAAAACTCTCATCTTTACATACTGTACCTCTCTCCCAGTTCTGCATTTCCTACTTTCTTGGAAAAGAATGAGAGAAGAAGTGAATGGCTGAGGGACTGGTAGTAGTGATATTACATAATGCAGGAAGATGATGTTTACACTGTAATGATGAGCATGATAGAGGAACTCTTGTGAACTGTAGGCATCAACATGGACTTGCAACACTCAGTAAAATAGTTGTGAAACAAGTAGTGCATGGGAGGGGAGTTAATCATAAGATGAAATCATATTTTTTTTCTGTAGCAATCAGACTGTGGGACCCTGTAGCTGTGTTTAGGGTGCAC
Source organism: Chionis minor (assembly GCA_013398295.1). Lineage (NCBI taxonomy): Eukaryota > Metazoa > Chordata > Aves > Charadriiformes > Chionidae > Chionis > Chionis minor. Next base: position 1,010,076 of record VZSF01007788.1, on the reverse strand, counting down.
TTGTGAGAATAGCCCTGCTGAGGAACCCAAGTGCTTGAGTATATGCCCCAGATCGAGAGCAAAAGCCTTGCAGTCTCACCTCAATGAGGATTTAGGGCCTGCTGTATTTGAGTTTTGGGCTTTCAGCCACCTCTGACTTACTAAAACACCGGAAAAGGTAGTGATGCTTTTTTCTGCAGTGGATTTTGTAAATGGATTTTATTTCTTTTAAAACTATTTTATCTTTTATAGCAATAGCTGAAAAAGGTTTGGGTATTTTGGTTCAAACTTTTTCAACAAAAATATGTCACTTGGCCTGAAGCCAAGCATGGAAGGTCTAATCCAAAGGGCCATTTTGAACAAGCTGTAATTGAGTATAAATGTAGCTGTAAGGGGAACACCTGCTCCAAACACTGATAATCCTAGATGAGTACCTTTGATTATATGAGCTTGGAGGCACATGTTAGTAAGTTTTGATGAAATAGTGACTAGATGACTGAAGGCCAAGTTGCATCTGGTATCAAAATCCTGAGAAGTGTTTTTTGTCTTTATTCCATAGTCTAAAAAGCAGAGAAACAGAATTGATACCTTGCTGTCTTCTGCTGTGCGTGCTTGGAAAAAAAAAAAAAAGTTACATCTATTTTAGTCGTCTGAATGAGTGTCCTGATTTTCAGGGCTTCTGAGCACTTACGCTTCTTTCATTTTTGACACTAGTCACCTAAGTAGGCCACTTAGATCTGCGCCTGTACAGTGTTCAATGCAAGATTTAGATCTTATTTAGCAGCCAAAATAGCAAGTAGATGCAGAAAATCAGACCCTTATTCTGGAGAGGGTGGTGCTGGAGGCTTTTGGTTTTGTTTCATCTGATGGTCTTGGCAAAGGCCTAAAAGTAACTGAGAGTCAAACTGTGCTTAAGGAAAAACAGTGATAACTCACTGAGGGGAAATAGCAAAAGTTTCTTTCAATAGAGTTTTGACTCGAAACAGTCATTGAAGGATTCTGAGTGATTCTTCAGCAACAGCTGCAATAGCTGTGCTTTTTTTGTACAGTGCTAGGAGTGTAACAATTGTTAATGGATCCATTGCCTCAAACTCTCCTGTTCCCTATCTGCAGTTTTCTTAGGGAATGTACGCTGAAACAAGTAATGGAAAAGCACGTTCTCACTCCAAGGAAGAAAATACAATTGTTAGAGGAGCTGGTCTGGCTCTCTCCATTGTTTGTATAGTATGGTGTTCAGAAAAGTGAACTTACTGGGCTTCTTCCTTTCCCCTTTTCTGTAATTCTCCTTCAAGGCACAAATAGAGTTCATTGTTGAATTGAAAGGCTTGCTGTTCTCTAGTGGCATCTACTTGATCTTTCTTTGAAGAGAAAGATCACTCCTGTTGTTAGAGGATCTAGTTTGTTTCTGTCCCTCTTACTGGGTAGGATTTGCTCTTTTTCAGATCAGTTTGTGCTTTTGGTGTGGAAATGTTTTGTTAATGAGTACACTTGAACATCTGTTAAGTGTCCTTGATACCATGTCAGAAGAATTACTGTCTCTTTTTAATAAGTAATGTGGATTTGGTGTTACACCTGCAAAGTAGTAAATACAAAATTGTTCTGTTCATGTTTGAGCAGTGTATGGGTTCTAATTATTCAATTGGAACTCCACCTACTGAGCAATATTCTAGTCATCAGTGAAGGCTGTTAGGATCTGATTCATACGGATAAATATTTTCTAACTCTGATATTGAGGAAAACCACAGTGGAGTATGCGCATACTGAACCCCGTGGAGGATGTGGTTGTTTTGGTGGTACTTTCCAAGAATAGCAAATGGAACATTTCAGTTTAATTCTTTTTGAGATAAATAACTTCTGTCTGAACAAAGGATTGTGCATCCCAATAACCACATATTTTTCAAATACGTACAATGATTTGCTAACAGATTCTTATTTTATTTCTTTGTCTCTGTAGATTTGGCAGGATTTTATGTTTGCGTGTGCACTATATCCAACTGACCGGAATTATTTAGAGTCCATAAGAGCAGAAGTTTCTCATCAGGTATTTTGTCCATGTGTCAAAGCTCTACTTCTCATTACCTATTTTTGATTGGCTGAATGTATAAGTTAGCTTTCCAAAAATGCTTATTTAGAAGTCTTTGTCAGGGTATGTTTATGTAGCAGAAACAAAATGTAACGTTCTCAAGGATGTTGAAGAGCATTCACTGAGAATGAGCTCTAATCTTTGCGACATGGCGTAGCACAGAATTTAACCATCACGTGTGGCTGAGTAGGTGGGAATGGAGGAACGCGTGTCAGCATATTAAGTTTGCCCCTCTGTAAATGTATATTACAAAAGTTTGAGCCTAGTGGAGAGCTGAGGGAATAGTAAACAGTGCAGATAAAAACAGGAGTTGTAGTCTCAGTATATGTAATATGCTCTTGTAATTGAAGTAGTAAAGTGATTTTAATTTTTTATTATTAAGAGAAGTAATTTTGCTTGACTTCTGAAACTTGTTGTATTTCAGGTAAGGCGTTTAAAATCCCATCCATCAATTATTGTGTGGAGTGGTAACAATGAAAATGAAGCAGCAATTGCAAGCAACTGGTTCTCCATACCTTATGCTGACAGAGGAGTCTATATCAAAGACTACGTGATGCTTTATGTGAAGACTATCCGAGAAATAGTTCTTACTGTAAGTGATCTTAAACTGTAGTGGGATATGGCTTGACAAAAGGTTTTAATGTTTGCAATATGAGCAACTTGGTGTGTTTTTCTTGTTTGTTTGCTTGTTGTTTTGTTTGGATTTTTTAAATCCTTTTGAGAAATGAAAGCCAGCACATTATTAAGGAATTGCACTTTCCAAGCTCTTGTTAACAACCCTCAAGGGTTATTCTCACAGCAAAACAAACCAAAAACTTACTTATGTCTTTAGCACTTTGTGGTGTGTCTTCCTTTGAAGACCTGAAAATGTAGTGGATCTTGTTTCTTTTTTCCTTCCTATTTTTAATACCTCCACAAACATCTTCACTTTCAGTGGGTGAAAATCGGCTTACCCATTTATTAGTTAATTTAGATTTCCTTTATCCTGATTTTGTTGAAGGATAGTGGAAGAATGATTTAACAACTGTCAGGCCTCTTAGCAGCTATTGAAGAAATTAATAAAGATGTTATTTCTTCAGTGCTCTTCCAGTATTGGACTTAAGATTTTTGCCTTAAGCAAGTTAAACTAAAGCTATGCTAAACATTGTCGTCCTCATGCTGTGTAGTCATTATATTGTGTGTTTTTGAAAACCAGACTAATGATATTTTGCAGTATATGAAAGCAAAATAAAATATTTTGAGATAAGATGTAAACTGTGAGCATGCCGAACAGAAGCACCTAGAATCCGTGATGAAGTCTACTGTGATTTGGCACTACCCATTCTGTGCAGCTTTTGTAGTTTTATTTCTCCTCCTAGAGGCATTGCAGTTCTTCATTATTTAATAGAATCTGCTTTTAAATAACTTTTATGTATGTATGCAGAGTGAAATTGATTTAAAAGTCCCAAATTGATGTTGCATAACTGTGTAGGGATTAACAAACAATGCTTGAACCACAGGTGAGTATTCTTAACTCCCCTGTTAGCTAAGAGACAAAATGTTGCAGGAATTTTCTCCAGTTAGAACTTTCCTCTTCAACAAGAGTATGAGTTTTTGTTAACCTAAAATTGCTAGTGGCCTTATCCTATCCAGTTATCCCTTATATTGCATGATCTTATTGACTTCAGGGTATGAGAATTCTAGTTTAATCTCTGTCCTTTTCAGGATGAGATATATTTCATACTATGAACCTCATGACCTGAAGTTTCCCTTTGCACCGGCACTCAGTGTGCAGGTGACAGCAATATTATTGCTCATTATTGGAGGCTACTGGCACAGTCAGAGTAATTGCACTTTAATACCTTTCTACTGGAAAAGTTGAGATACAAGGAAACAATAAAAATGAGGCCAGGTTTGAAAGAACCTGCTGAAAAGGTTCCCACTCTTGAGGGCAGTTATGCATTCTAAATGGTAATGGTGTCTTATATTCCTGGTTAACATCTTGAGTCTAGATTTCTATATTTCAATTAAGGTTTTTTGGAACGGAGTTGTTTGTAAAGGTATGCTGTGGTATTTCTGTGATTAGTTATGCGAGTTGGATGGCCAGCACATGTGCAGTAAAGTGAGGTGTTCTGGCTTCATACAGTTTGTCAATTGCAGTTCACTTGTGCTGTCCAGGATGGACCCTCTTTTATTTTAAACCCATAGAATAACTATTTTGAGTGCCAGGAGGAACCGCACAATGAAATAATTTCAGGTCCTGTGTAATACAAACCAGCTGAGGAAACCTGTAACAACCAGCAGTACTGGACTGTATAACTTAAAAAGACTTCTAAGCTTGAGCTAAAGACTTCAGGGAATACAGGATATCCTGTAGTAAATTGTTTCAGTTAATTATTAATTACACAAGTCCAAAAAAAAAAAAGAGGGGAATGGGACTATTAAAATAGAGCACATGTCGAAGTGCTTTGCTGTGTTAGAGCCAATTGCTGTAACTTGTGACTGGTAACTAAGTCAGGCCTCTGTCTTACTACAAGTAGGGTGCTAAATGAATTATATCTGCAAAAGGATTCCTTCAGTACTCTGTAGAGTACTGCTGAAAGATTTAGTACGCTAAATCTACTGAGGTTATAAATAAAGGCAGCTCTGAACAATTTGAAATGTAACCATTCTTACAGCCTCATCTGTCTTAAGATGCAGAGCCAGCCAAAATGACAATAACCTGCAATGCTAACATTGCAAACATTAGTAGCAGAATGCCTTGGCTTTGTTAGGACTAAATTTAAGTGACTACTTAATGAGAAGGGGAAAATCATGGCCCTGTTCCTGCAGAAACACTGCAAAAGTGATGATTTGCCATAAAGAAGTCATAGTACTCAAATATTAATGTTCCTTGAGTTTATTTTTCACGAGGCACACTTTAAATAGCTTTCATTAAGAATTTAGAAGCATATAAAGATAGAAAATCTCTTGATGTGAAGAGAGAATCCCTTAGAACAGCAGAGCAAGCAATATCATGCCCAGCTGTCCTCTAAGAACATAAATAAGAAGCTAATTAAGCAAGTAAAGATGGTGAATGTCAGGACACAAAGGGGAATGTTTCTTAGGTGGTGACTCAGAAATTTGGAAAAGGCATGTTCTCCTCATCCCCCTGTTCAAAATGTCATCTATGTATTCAGATGATAAAAGCCAATCACTTTGTGAGGAGATTGTGTTTTGGGGTTTTTTTGTTGTGGGTGGTGTGGTGTTTTTTTTTGTTTGTTAGGTTTTTTTTTGTGTTTTGTGTGGGGGTGGGTTTTTTGTTTGTTTTTTGGGGGGTTTTTGTTGTTTGGTTTTTTTTTTTAAATCCTAGGAAGATAAAAGTCGTCCTTTTATTGCATCCAGTCCCACCAATGGCTTGGAGTCTGTTAAAGAAGGTTGGGTGTCCCAGAATCCTTATGATACCCATTATGGTGACACTCACTTTTATGACTACAGCAGTGACTGCTGGAACTGGACAGTGTATCCTAGAACGCGTTTTGCTTCAGAATATGGATTTCAATCCTGGCCTTCCTTCAGTACAATCGAAAAGGTAAGGCTGGGCTTCCACATGTTACTGTCCCCTCTGCTCTCCTTTAGCGAGGGTGATGAGTCTCTTCCCAACAAAACTACAGCATCTGAACTGTAGTTGGGATAATACATTGTTAGGTGTGGTGTGGTGCAGGTGGGGTAGAGGTGTGTGCTGGTGTGGAGGGAGGGGAAGAAACTGGACCGTTTCCCTCCTTAGTGTTCAATATATTTACCTTGATGTTGCAAGAGGAACCAAGTTTAGATGAGAGACTATGATGAGACTATTAATGTTAATATTACTTCTATTTAATATATAGCTTAGTAACGATTGCTTAACGTGTTTCTTTTTTCTGTGTCTATGGATATGTACGTTTAGAAACAGAAGCAGCATGACAAATGCTGAATTGTGCTGAATTCTAAAATGTTTTGATTTTTATAATTTTTACCAAATTCTTTTACTTAAATATTTTGGTTTTTTATGTATTGCATATATGAGGATTATTTTTTTTGTCTTGTTAAATTTAGATATCGAATGTTCTATCTTATTTATCCAGTTGGAGCAGGGACGTATCATGCTGTTTGTCCATTTATTCAGAGAGAGATGGGTATCGCGTTGATACTCATGCATGCAACTAAAAGGAGTTCAGCGTGTTCCTTTCAATTTGTTGTCGAAGTATATTATCTGAGACATAATCAGTACATTCATCCATATTAATAACAATCAAAATTATTATATTCAGCCTAAAACGCCAAATTTAAATAAAAAGATTTTATAGAGATTGTAATTACAATGAAAACTTGACAATAATAATAATGCTTGAGCTATGCTGCATTGTTGTCCTTAGCTGAAAAAAACATGTTTCATGATTATTTGTTTTCAGAAGCAGGTTTTGAAAATGCACACGTTATTAGAATTTATAGCCCTTCTAGCTTATGACTATATGTGTTTGACTAGAGTACATTTGTCCATTTTAATCTGGGGTCTTTCTGATTTACTATGAATGCAAGCAAACCTCTGAGGTCCCTTGGCCAAACTAAACCTTAGGGCGAATGAGTTAAATGCCATTGAGCCAAAACTTGCTCTTCTGGGTTCAACAGCAATGTCTGTTTTCATTTATTTGTGCAAGGAGTAGAAGCAGAGGGTGTTACCGATTTACACTCCTTGCATGACTGCATGAGGCACTGTAGAAATATACTACCAGTTTTAAAGGTTTTGGATGATGTCAGCAGGCTGTTATGGATATCCTTTCCTGAATATTCTGTCAGTCATTAAATGCACATTTTGCCTCTTCATTCTGATCTCTTAGTTTTGTGGCTTTTAAAAGGTTTCCTCTGCTGAAGACTGGTCCTATACCAGCAATTTTTCTCTCCACCGACAACACCATGAAAATGGCAATGACCAGATGCTCCAACAGATTGGGCATCATTTCAAGCTTCCCCAGAGCACAGATCCCATCAAGAATTTCAAAGATACGATTTACCTCACTCAGGTAACAGTGATGTCTTCAATATATGTAGTAGTTAATTCTTGTTCCATTAGATACTGTCAGCGGTTAAAACTGGGCCTGTCCTGTTAGTTAATATTCAGTCATACAGAAAGTTTCTGCATTGAAGCATTGGAGAGTCCAGTTTAATTTGGAACTAGCTTGTCTCTTGTTTATTGGAGAGAGACTCCAGTTTTCATCATAGAAGGGCTGCAATACATCTTGAGGAATTTCGCAGGAACTGGCTCAACTGGGAGAAAGTCCGGCTGCATGTGTTACCTTGGTCCCTGTCCCCAGCTGGGCCCGCTGCTGAAGCTGGCTGGGGATGCAGGGATGTGCTGGCCGTCTCTGATACGCAATTATTCCTAGTGCTACCCTGTTACTCCCTGTTCCAGGGTGGGTATGTTTTGCTCTTCATGTGGACCTGGTAGGCTTACTGCTTTGGCTTTTCCCATAAGGAATACATGAGTTTTTGAAACAAGGTTGTTTATACAGAATAGAGTTCTCTATGAATGAGATTATTAGTAGCTTTTATTTTGTTATGGATTCAGATATCAGTATTTTTAGATGATTTGTTTTGGGTTTATTCAAATCAGTAGGTTGTATTTTGTTCTTCATCTGTAGTAGTTTGTCTCATGCTTGCTTCTTCATGATTTCTATGTGACTTTTAAATTATGTTAAGTGATTTATTTTTTTTTTAGTGCTATTAGGCAAGTTTAAAGTGCTGTTACTTTTTGTTGTGTTCCAAGAATTCCAGAAATGCTCTTGATAGGAATGCATGTTCATTAAGTTTTTAGTGTTTGAGAGCTGCTGTCAGCAAGTTTTGTATAAAAACAGAACAGCTGGAGAACTTCAGGCACTGATGACAAGAGAACAAGGATAGATGATGCTGTGAAATTAAAAGCAAGGCTAAAAGTTGTGCAAAAAACTGAATCAAAAGGCCATGAGAGTTTCTGCAAGGTTAAGTCTTGGGCCTTATTAACCCATTAACTTATTAACTTATTATATCTTGTCAGGACCTTATTAACAAGTTAAACAATTTAAGAATACCAAAATAAGAATAGCAAAAAGGATAAAGAATGATTAACTAGAAGTGTTCTCTTACCTTTTGAGCTATCCTAAAGAATAACTTTTTCCTTTATTTAGAAACTTTCTTTTAATATCTCCCTAGCCCAGTAATCTACTGTGTAAACAAAATAACAGGCTGTTTGGCTTCTGTTGAGAACTTGGTGAATGGAAAAAATTCTGAAAAGTGTTTTTTTTAAAGCCAAAGTGGGGAAGGAGAGAAGTCGAAGTGCAGGTGAAAAAAGGTTGTTCTTTCAGTGCACAACTTTGACCGTCTACTGGGCGTGTGTCTTATGCGTTCAGAGTATAGGGATGCGGACCTCATGTCAACGTATACTGGAGGGAGTGCAGCATAATGTCATTTTGCAACTCAAGTTTATTTACATTAATTAAAAAATTACTTATTTTAAATTGATTTTTCTTTCCCTTGTCTTCCATTTGCCTTTCAAAGACCCTGTTGCCCAGTGAGCACCACTGGATGGAAGGCAGAAAGTAGCCCCTCCAAAGTTTCTCTAAAGACGCTGCTTGTAAAGCTGCTGGGAGCTGCTAGGGCTAAATCTCATTCAAGGAAAGGCCTACTGCACTGCAGGCATATACTTCTGAAGGCTCAAGCTTAAAGTTATGTGCCATTGCTGTGAAGTCTGTGTTGTATGTTAATATATGCACACATGCTTTGAAAGTAAAGTAAAATACAAAATAAAATAAAAAAACCTTTTTATGTGTTTGTTGACCAAGGTGATGCAGGCTCAGTGTATAAAGACAGAGACAGAATTTTATCGTTTTAGTCAAAGTGAAATAATCAAGGGAGAAGGACACACAATGGGAGCTCTGTACTGGCAACTCAATGACATTTGGCAGGCACCTTCATGGGCTTCCTTGGGTAAGTTTTGTGACAATCTGGTGAAAAGCACCAACTATTGGCCTTGTTTTGTTTTCCTCATCTGGAAGGATCGGAATAAGAAGTAAGGTTCTGCTCTCTCTTGGGCGTCTCTACAAACTTTGAACATGTTTCTGTCCATCCTTTAGAAATGCTTTCCAAGAAAGTATTTTTCAGGATCATCCTAATAGTCTGTGGAAGGGCAAAGGAGTAAAGAATAAAGCAGTTCTTGTTCTATGGAAGCTTTGCTGGTCAGGTTTAGCAGCAACCAACTCTTACCCTTGTTTTAGCAAGGTTTATTTTAGGGAAGTTAAAATTGTATGTAACTCCTAATTCTTAAAAATATATAAATATTTTTTTCATTTAAGCAGTATTCTCATTTCTCCCAATGAAAAAATATCATTGAAACCAGGCAAAGCGGCCTATTAGGAAGCAGTGATGGTTCAGATTGAGGGCACGACCCACTTGTGAGGTAAACTTTTGATTACCATAGCTTTTCTTATGTAGAGCTGGAAACTGTGTGTGATGTATCATCCAGGTTTTTCCAGAGAAATTGTGCCTGGTTTTGCAGGTTTAAATCTTCTAAAATTAGAAAGATCAGTTCTTTTAAAATTGGAAACTTCTAAGAAATTCTGTTCCTGTCCTAGAAAACCCTGATTATATTTATTGGCTCAGCTGTACAGAATGGACAGAGAGGGTGCTAGTGGGATAGAAGGATAAGAAGGAACACCCATGTATAATTATACTTTCCTGAATGCCAACAGATTTGGCTGATTTTGTTTCCCCTGCCCCCCATGGTAAAATGATCAAAACCTCTCCCTTCAGTAGGCAGCAGTGCACTATCAAAAAAACTTCCAGAACTGTGATCCTTTTCTGAGCAGGATGGGATTTAGTCTGTAAAGGCTAGGCATCTACATTTCTTCTGTAGTCAGCTGGGGGAGAGATGGTTATCTCCAGAGTGTGATTCATTGTGTCCTTAGCTGTCTAGTAAGTGGGATGAATTATGTTCTCCATGGTGAATTTGATTTTCATAGAACTTCATATGACACCTCTCTGCCAGCATAGCTTCTGAGAAGCTCTTTATAGGAGAAGATGACTACCTGAGACTTGGTGTCAGGTGAGGTGAATCACTATTTGTGACTAAATATTCTGCTAGTATGCTGGTTATGCACATGATATCCCCTTATATTTTTTTTTGCCTTTTAGAACACAAAAATAGAGTAATCAGACATATAAAGAGATAAGTCACCTGGGCAGTAAGAAGTAGGGGAGGAATGTGTGGTATGAAGGAAGTGGCTGCATTTCATGTGCTGAACATTTTGTCTAGAAGTCATTTTGAAACGGAGAAGCTGTTCTGGGGCAGCTGAATAGGACTTGGGTAGATTCTCTTTCAATTTTAGTTATTTCTCACATATTCTGTTTTTAAAAATCTTTCTTTAAGAAGAAATGTGAGTGAACTAGGAAAAACTGAGAGCTAGTGTGAAGTTCTTGATCTGTCCTTACAACAAAATGCCATTTGGCCTTGCTTTAAAAAAAAAAAATTAGCCTCCCCTGTCCTCCCCCTCTCTCTCTGTGAGATGTTTATCCTCTCTTTCTTTTTTGTTCTTTTTTTTTTTTTTTTCTTCCTTTATCCATCCAAGCAAAGTAACTGCAACCAATGGAGGAAAACAAACAGCAGGAGAAACAGGCTATTTTATTTAAATGTTAAGGCAGTGGTCCATCTGTAATGCTCATCTTTATGGACTTTCTAGACTTTGATGAGGAAATGCAATATCCCAATGTTCATTTTATGATTCCAGCAATGGCTGGTGCTCTTAGGCTTTAAGTGCCTCAAGAGAAAAAGATATTTGGAAAAATGTCTCTTTGTAAAGACTGGTGTATTGATAGATGAAATGATCGTGGAGACCATAAATGTCTTTTTAAGTACAGAGCTGACGTCATTGTAGAAAATATATCTGATACTTGAATTATTCATATGTTGTTGAAGTTAGTTTACAGAAAAGAAGCTCAGCAGAGATACAGCTGTCCCTTTGTTTTGTTCTGTTCCCTCAGTGGAATGAGGAAAGGTTTAATATTCATTTAATTAGACAGTGTGGTAGAGGGATTTTTTTGAAATGCTAATGGATGAAATTATGCAAAACTTCAGAGAAATTAGTTTTATTTGCACTTCAAAAACACGTTTCTGCATCTTGTTAGATGCACAGGAGTATCACCAATGAGTGCTTCTTACTTAAATCTGTTATTTCAGAGAGCCGTGGAGGGGCTTACATAATTTCCTGTACAATGTGGAAGTGTTTCCTCATGAAGTAGGGAGGGAACAAGTTAGCAAATGTTTCTCCTTTTAAGTTAGCTTTAAGATGTTTGCTTGGGATTGAATGAAAATACAGCACAGCACTCCTGTTGTAGTACGTCTGCCTTCAGTTCAGAACTAAACAGCTTTTATCACGACTGCGTTTTGCTTGTTAGTGCCTAGTTGTGGAGCCGGTTGTGCTATGTTGAATGCTTTAGCGCCTGTGCAGTGTATTTTGGTGAAGAGCGCTGTGATACACGTGGCAATTTACCTCATTCCCACACAAGTGTCACGTTGAGGTGCCCAACTCAGTTGTCAATGAGATTCCCTTGAACAGATAATTGGCTTTTATTGCAGGTTAAATATTTAGAGCCCCTAGTGAGCTGAAACCATGGGCTATTATGGAGTATAACAGATCTAAATTCATGTGACTGAGGTGAGGAAAGACTAGCAGCATGTTTCTCAGGTTGCGTTTAATGGTGTGAAGTGGTTAATTTAAAATCCATTCCAGGGAGAACTGTTTGTTCTCGCTCCTGCTATCAGTGTAGAAGGCTTCAGGGAAGAGTCAGAAAAAAGGGTACTGGGGTCTCATTACAAATCTAATTTTAGTTTCCTCTTCTGAAGTTTGATACCACAGAGAGTGCAGACCCTGTGTTATTTTCACAAAAAAAATTGGGGATTTCTTTAAGAATTAAAAATCTAAAAATTGGATTTATTTAAGAATTCGTTTAAATGTGGGGGGAGGAGGAGAAAAACACCCCAGGCTGTTTTTAAGTAACTTTTGATTGTTGCCTTTGGGCTTGCATGTCTGTAACAGGAAAGTTTAAGCACAGAGATTTCTCACGATAGCTACTTGATCTCCAGATATCTTGGATCCATTTTTGGGGCAGGGGAAGTATTTTATATAAAACTTGGCTATCTTTAAATCAAGAGATGTGACTCTGGTCTTAAGGAAATCAAGACAACAGGTGAGCTGAAGAATGTGGCTTTTTTTTGATCAGTGAACTTCAGTTTTCTGTGGTGTCTGAAGTTGGCAATTGTATTAGCAAGATCCTGTTGCTGGAAAAGTTATATTTGATCAGAGGTAAGCAGATTAGTGATGTTTTCAAACATCCCAAAACAATACCTGTAGTAGTTGAGCTCTGGGATGAGTTTTGAAATGGTACAAACTTTTAAGTGTGTGGTTTGTTTGCTTTTGTTTGTAGGTTGGATTTTTTTGTTTTCCCTGTAGAAGTGTAATGCCAAGTTTAGTCTGAGTTGTTTTCTCCCTCTACGGGTTTCTTGAGGATCTCTTTATCTGCTGCCTAGGTAGCAAACTTTCTCTCTCCTTCCAGTCACCACTGCAGTGTGGTTACATAAACCAGTTGGAAATCAAGGCACAGCAGAAATTGAGGGTAGGGCCCATTCGAAGAAAAATGGGAATTTATAATAAACTAAGTAACGAAAATGGTTCTATTTCAATTATGTTATTAATTTTCATATTTAAGATGGTTGAAGCCTACATTTTTATCGTGTAAATTAAGCTGGGGAAAAAACTGAAGTCAACAGTCACTGAAAGCCTATACTGGGTGACTTGTCTGAGCTTGTGGTGGGCTCTGTTGGAGTCCTGCAGTGACAATTGAAATTCCTGAGAGTCTTGTGGCAGTCCTGAGGGCTTCAGAGAGTTCAGCCCCTCCCAAAGCCTGAGGTTAGGTGCAGTGCCCCTTTCTCATACAAGGCCCATTGCTTTTCTTTTTCAGATCAGATGCTGGCCCACAGTTTCCTCTCTTTCAGATAATCCATCCCCAGTCCAAATCTCTTCTCAAGTTTCACGACCCTGGAAAGTAATTTGTTGGCACTCCCTGTTTTTTGCAGAATTGTCCTTTAGATTACCAACGTTTTCTGCCAGGAATTGTCCTTGGAATGCAAGAATGTGGCTTTGTTCATATACTAAACAGCACAGAAATGCTATGTCAGTTTATCAACAGTCTGTCTCTTCTGAAGAAACCTAGCAGCCTCTCCTGAAGTTTTCGTTCAGATTTCATCTCTTCAGTGCTGTTAACTTGAATGCTAGTGCTGTTTTGTTGGCAACAGTCTGATCTCGTAGCACAATTGAATCTTCTATGGGTTTTCCAGGCAGATAGGAGCTTTACTTGTCTGCTCTACAAGCTCCCTGGTTGTGAGCTTGTTGAAAACAAGGTGATGTGCAAGGTGCTAAGCTGGAGCTAATGCACTTTGCTCTCCACGTTCATTCATGCCTATGTGCAGTGCAGGCAGAGCATGTTTAGGTCTGCCTGTGAAAGCCACAAACACACCCTTTAAAGACTACATCGGTCTGGATGAAGTCCTTAATTATGAGATGCTTGAAAGAGCGAAGAGCTTTGTACAAGCACCTAAACACACAGAGGTAATTAGTCACAACAAAAACCTATTACTGGAAACAATCCATAGATTTTAAACCTGTTGTATAAAATGAAGAGTCAGAAACAAGAATGAAAACAGTATCTAACTTTTGTTATGAGATGATGCAGCTGACTTGCTGCTTCTTTTTATTGCAGTTTCAATGACTAGGTGATGGTTGAGCAAAGACAGACTTAAAATGTTGACAGTGGGTGTTAGGTGGAAAATTAATAGAGAAAGAAATGGAAGCAGCTTTTTTTTTCAAAATAGTTGTGCAGCAGTGTTGCATCTGGCAAAATTTCTTTTTTTTGGAGGAGGAAGTTGAGGTACTCAACAACTCTTTTGCCTCAGTCTTCACTGGCAACCTCTCTTCCCACACCTCTTGAGTGCGTGGACCGCAAGACTGAGGGAGCAAAGTCCCTGTAAGAGAAGATGAGGTTCACAACCACCCGAGGAACCTAGACATACAGAAGTCTATGGGACCTGACAAGATCCCATAGAGCACCCCGGAGCCTTGAGGGAATTGGCTGATGTAATTTCCAATATCTCCATGATATTTGAAAAGGCCTGGCAGTCAGGTGAAGTCCCCAGTGACTGGAAAAAGGGAAACATTGCAACCGTTTTGTGTATTTGTATGTTGCGTTGCCATAACAGGTCCAGAGAGCACAGGAAGGGATTGTGTGTTAAGGCAATCTTGGCTTCAATCTGAATCTTTCTTCATTTTAACCTCTTTCAGAGTATGGTGGTAAGTGGAAACTGCTCCATTATTTTGCCCAGAACTTCTTTGCACCACTGCTGCCTGTGGCCTATGAAGACAAAGGTGTCTTGTACATCTATGGTGTCTCAGATCTTCATGTGGACCACAAGCTGACTTTAAGGGTAAGTGACACCTCTCTTGCCACTCTTGTATCCCTTGTGCCAAAATGTGAAAAGCTGAAATGAGCACGCTTTTGTATAGACAAGCTTCCGGAAGTCCATGCTCAAACACAATGAGGTGCAATTCTTGTTTTTAATCTTCCTGGGGGTAACACTATTCTTTATTATAGTAGTGTGTACTGCTTCACAGAACAAGGAATTAATTGCCTTGCTTATAGTCTGTAGGTATAGGCCTGAAATTAACTATCTGTTGAAGTCTTAAAGGGATTAGTGGTTAAATAGAACGAAGTGTGGAAAATGGTACCTCGCTACCTAACAAAACTGTTCCCTGGATGTTAGAACTAGATTAAACTGATGGGGTGGGGAAGGATTGTACTGTTGCTTACCAGTACTCAAACTACACCGCTTTGGGAAAAAGAACTAGATTATTTTCTGAAATATCAACAGAACATCTACGTGTGTTTTAATTGCAAGGTCACCTATGCGATGTCACTATTTTACAATTGATGCCTTAACTGTTTTCTGATAGTGCTATAGAAACTGATAGGATTTCTTAGGTAGTATTTGAACATCTGAGTTGTCCTGTAACACACAGTTTTATTTTTCAGTTTGCTACATTTTGTTTCTGTTAATCATATGGTAACTGATCCCAAATTAATTTAGAGGCCATTTTGCACTATGAGATACAACTCTGGACATAAAGGGTGTCCCATGTGAAAAGACTGGGAAGGATGGAAGAATAGACCTAGAGACTTGGAATGACTCAACAGCAATTTCAGAATTAGTAGTATAAGTATGTAAATTCCTAGTTCACTGCTCTGTCTGGTGGGCTGCCATGAATTTTCAGATTTATAAGGTTACTTATACATAGTAATAGATAGTATAGAAAATGGTTGCAATTTCTGGATAGTCAGTACTTAGAGTAGGACTGCATTTAATGAAATTGTTTATTTCTGGTCTGAGTTACTGTAACAGGCTTAAATTCAGATTTTTCTGATAACATCAGAGAAGCATTGGCAGTACGGTAGTTCCTATGAATACTGTATTTTGCACTTCAGGAAAATATGGAACCTAAAGCTTTTGAAAGGAGTTAAGACCTGCTCCTGACTGCAAATCCCTGTTAAGGTCAAAAATAACGTAAAATTTATGAAGAGATAGAATGCTGTAATTCTCATTAAGTGCCTGTCTTCCAAGTTATGCCTTGGGTTTTGTTTTTGGTTTTTTTTTTTCTTAACATAAGGATGTATTCATAATGCATGTGTGATCTCTGGGAATGTATTTTACTGCATTAATGTAACTTCCATAATCCCTTTTAAGATGATGCAGCCTGCTTCTCTTTAATGGTGATTGTGCAGAAGGTCTAGATTACCCAGTTGGGTTACATCAGATAACACTGAGCAATCTCAAGAAAATCCTTTGTTTGACTTTTTTTTTTTTTTTAATCCGGTTGGGGAGGAAAAGGAATCAACAAATTAGTCGCTTACCAATTCCGTTTCCCAGCGGTCCCTTGACCGGAATTGGCAAACCCCCTTTCTCTTTCAGGAGCCTGGAGAAAACAAAGATCAAGAACAATAACAGATCCAGACTTTTTGAAACAGACTTCTTGTTAGGTTGATATAATGATCTAATTATTATGCCATAGCAATTGTTTAAATCTTTGTGGAGTTTCTCGCTAGGTGGAAATCAGTTGGTACTGTCAGGAGAACATCTCTTGCAATGAGCAATCTGAAACTAGGATGCTGGGTTGTTTTCACAGCTGTAACTTTTCTTCTAAGCTTTGTGCTCTCTCAACATGCTTGATAGGTTGTTGTGCATGCCTGGAGTTCCTTGGAGCCAGTATGTACCCTTGTCAAAGACGGTGTGACTGTTAAAGCACAAAGTGCTGTCCCCATCTACAAGGAGTCCATAAATGACGTTCTGGAAAGATGCAGAAATTGTACCAGGAAAAGCTGCGTTATTACTTTCTGTCTTGTGGGAGAAGGTGGGCTCCAGAGTCCTATGAACTATTACTTCCTTTCGTCATTGAAGGATGCTGTAGGATTAGAAAAATCCCAGCTTAGGGTAAGCATCAGTCATGCTAAATTACTGTATTTGGTTTTGCTAATCTTACTGTTTTGAGTTGTTTGCCTGCTATGCAGTGTCTGATTCCACTGAAAGTTCTTTCTCCTTAGCTGTTGCAATTGTAGCTTCCATATTGAGTCCAAAATCAGATATTTTTTTTTTCATTTGTGTCACTGTATGCATATCTAAGTAAGACTGGTGGTTTGGTTTTGGTTTTTTTGTTTGGGTGTGGTGTGGGGTTTTTTTAGTGGGGTTTTTTGGTGGTGTTTGGGTTTGGTTTTGTTTTAAATAATGAAGTCCTTGTTTCATTTGTTTTAACTGTCTTTCACCTGGCTGCAGCAGCATTGCTCCTTTCATTCTTTTTGTCCCTAGATAGCAAATAGCATCACGGCAAGTGTTTTGGCTTGCAGACAGTACTATATTTCAGTACGAAGTGATGCTAGTGCAGTTGAATGTGGAGTGTGTTATTGTCAGCAGGATTTCCTCGTGAAGTATTTCCACTGTCAGATCAGTGCACCATTGCTAACATGCAGTATTTCATGCTCCTTTCCTCCTTCTGCAAATCTCTGCCCTCCAGCTAAAGGTTCTGATTTGCATAATAGTGATTATTTCTTAATACCTGGCAAGTGTGTCAGCCTTCTGAACAAGCACAGAAAACATCAGTGTTGTGTAACACTGTCACTTAGTCCATTTGCTGCTTTTCCCTAGATTTTTGCCGCTCCTAGCAAGCGTGCTCTATATATAGAGAGCAAACATGTACACATCAATTTTGTTGAGCCTCGCTTCTTAGCATGTAAATCTTATTGCAAAATTCTTAATCAGCAGATTGGCAGGATGAGGACCTGTGCGTTCTCATGTTTGGCTTCTAAACTGCAGTTTTGCTCTTTACAGACCTCTGTTCCGCCCTTGTTTAGTTTAGCTCTAATCTCTTTGAATCTGGACCAGCATAATTGCTTACAAAAAAGAAAATGGGCCAGATTTTCCCCTCATCTCTTTCATGGCAGCATGGCCTGCCTCCTGAGTATATAAAGAAAAGAAATTGGCCTGTTTTTATTTTTTTTTCAGCTGGTGGCACAATCTGGAGTCTGAGTCATGCTGTGGGTTTTTTTGCAGATGACATCATCAATAAGAAAAGCTCTGCAACTGGAGCATTATTGGGAAATTTCACTCCTTTTTCCCACTACTGCGTTGTCTCCGCAGTACTAACTAATAAGGATAGCTAGCAAGGATAAAGGCAAAGAGGTTATTTTAAGAAAGTATGTAGCTGTGATTTTTAAAATCGTTCTGTTTTGCAAGAAGCTGATGCTTCTATACATAGTTACTAAGAAACTAAATAGACTTTCAAATACGTTGCTAAGCCAAGCACTCCTCTTCATAGCATTGCTTTTAAAAAAACATGAAGACTTTAGTGTTCTTCAGAAAAAAACCAAAATGTAAAGGATGTGTGCTTTTTCTTAAAAATGAATAGTGTTGGTTTTCTTGTAAGAATGGCATGATTTCTGCACTTAACATAACTTGTCTGCTTTTTAGATATAGTTAATTGGTATTTGAAAATGATGTAGCATAATATTTCATGATGGTGAATGGGGAGTGCTGCATGAAAATGCATCCTGGTTGTGCTTTTAAGCCTCTCTGAGATTAACTACTGATAGGAATTAATATAAAACATTATACCTTGTCCTGATATTTAGCAACATAGCTACCTTCTATAATGTAAGGATTTCACTGCTGTGATCCACTAAAATGACGTGACCTGCTGTGTTACTGTGATTTTTATCATCTTTTGCTTCTGTGTATTTCTATTAACTGATGTAATTAGAAAGCCCAGCTACTTTTGTAGTTGTGAGTTTATAGGTTGAGTGAAGTATGTTGGTGAAAGGACAGATCTCTCTCACTGCAGTAAGTATAGGATACCAGTACTACGTACAAGTCAGATAAACAAATAAATGGTAATTTTCATAAGAAGATGGTAGAGTGATAACACTTCATGACATTTTTCCGCAATTGGTAGTATTCTGTGGGAAGGCTACAATAACATTTGCAGGTTTTGCATGATTCTTACACGTGAACCCTGTTGACCTTTTGTTCCAGAAGAAATTTCCAGAAGAAAATAGTAATTTTGATCAAATGTGGTTGTTCGGTCTGTTTTACTGACATGCAGGTCTTTCCCAGTTTGGGTGTAACTGGATTTTTCTTTTACATGTATATTTTATTTATTTATTTCTCTTCCAGGCTTTTGTATCCCAACGAGATGACAGTTATATATTTGTTCTTCAGACCACTGCAATTGCTCCTTTTGTTTCTCTGGATGTAGGGAGTATAAAAGGCAGATTTAGCGATAATGGTTTCCTCATGACTGAAAAGAAGAAAGTGGTTGTGTTTTATCCTTGGGAGCCTACCAGCGTTGAAGAACTAGAAAAGTCACTAACCTTGACCTCTCTGGTGGACGTTTTCTGAGAACGCTTCATTTCCTTCTAGATAAGGAGTGAAACAGGAGGAGGAAAAAAATCAGAAGAATGACTAAAGTTGAAGTGATGTACAATTTGAGCTGACTGGAGAACATACTGTCTGTTCCTGTCATGTGTGAATTTTAACTGCTGGTTCAATGTAAAGATACCAACAGCAAAACTTACAGATAATGTTTGTGGTGTATTGAGAGTAAGACTTTCTCAGGTAACGAGAAAAATATATCCCATGGATAAAATGGGAGGGGTGAGTTGGGTGCAAGAAGGCTAGTCCGAGTTCTCCAATTCACATGAGATTGGAATTGTGAATTCATCCTAACTAAGAGGCAACACAAATATGCACCTCCAGACTATGGTTGTAAAAATCCATATTTTTTTCCAGTTTCACTGTGCTGTAAGTGGAAATTTGTCTTAGGGTAACAGCAAGGTATGCTGGGGGCAAGAGGGAAGGGCAGGGAGTGAAACTGGGACCACCTCCACAGGTATGCCCTCACTTGGAGTTGTTTGATCTATCTGCATCCAAATCGGGAGAGCACTGGTCCTGCCCTTTCAGATAGGGGGCTGTCACCCCGTAAGGTATCCTGCCTGCCTCCTGCAAGGTAGGCTTCCAAATAGACATGAAACCTGGGCTGGCTAGTCAGACATCAGGCAGATCTGTTTCCCCTTCTGAAAGGGGAATTGAGTATAAGACTTGTCTTCTCTCTCCTCTTGCAACATGAGAAATAACCTTGAGCACTCTGCATCTAGCTTTGACTGTTCCCAGAGAGCTGCAGGGGCAGTCACAAACCTTTCCTGCTGTGTGGGATCCTGCATAATGTGGCGTAGTATGAGATGTGGCTGGCTGTGAGAAGAGGAATGGGGAGAAGAGTTGACCAAAAGTCCAAAGACAAAGGAGGCAGTACAGAGAAGGAATGGTCGTGCGAGAAGACCACAGACACAGATGTGACTGCTTTTTCTCTAGTAGATGCATAGCACAGGAGCTGCTGTTCTCACTCAGGCATTGCTGCGCAGCTCTTTGATTGCCTCCTGGCATTTCCCATGAGTGGCCCTGGGTTCCATACTGATCCACCTCTCTTTCCAACAAAGGAAACCTCAACATCTTAATTTTGCTTCTTTGTGTGTGGGTTCCCCATAGAAAACACTGTTGACTCATTATTAGATCCGGTGGCACATTGAACTCACTAGTCCCTACAAAGTAACGGTGCTTCAACTTCTATTTCTGAGTGAGTTGTTTTTAAAATGTTTAGGTTTCCCGTAGAGCTGTCATCTCACTTTGGCATTTGATACAAAGATGAGGTTTCTTCAGCATGGGGGGCTGCTGTAGCCTGTGGAGCTGAAAGCCTGAGGGTCTGGCTGTCAGGAAATCCAGGCAACCGAGCTGTGCTGTGGGCAGGTTGCTAAGCACTGGGATTGTCTGTCAGATGGGGTTTGAAATACAGCTGGGGTCTTGCTGGGGTTCTACAAGTCCAAACTGGGGCTCTTCAGTTGCTTGCTGGGGTTCTCTCACAGTCCAAGCAAGTACTAATTTTCTTGCAAAGCACCTAGCACTACTAGCACTTTACAGTAGAAGGTGTTTGAACAAGCTCTACTAGTGAGGTCCATCTTCATCGTAAAAGCTCCATGTGGGTGATGCTTGCTGGTGGTGCTGGGGGTCTGGAGCACGTATGAGGAGAGCAGCTACGTGTTCCCCTGGTCTGTTAGAAAATTTGAAACTGGGGGTTGTTTTCTTGCGGTGATCACAGTTTTAATGGGCAAAGAGATGAGCATATTGGCTTCATGCTTGGCAGTCTCTGGTGCTTTTTGAATTGGGCATTGACCAAAACTGACATACTCCTGAGCAAGAGGAAAAACTTAAAGATGAAAGGGAAATGATAAATGGAAGTTGCTTACAAATGCTTTATTAGATCACCAAACCAATTAACTGCAGTTGTAAAGGAGGGCTTTTCTGATTCAAAACTTGCACTAGTTGAAAGAAAACATGAAAGCAATCAGAATACATGTATGTATGTGCCAATATTTATAGGTTATATAACATAAATTGGGAAAATGGTAGTAATGAATACAACTTAACGGTTAAAAAATGCAGACGCTGATAAAGGAATTTAAGAGTTATCTGTGAGGCATCCTGGGCCAGCAATACAATAAAAATCCTTCACCTTTTTCGGTGTCCTAGAATCAAAGCGGAATCAAAGCAGCAATCGAGCTGATATAAGGTAAGCATGAAAAAATGTGGAGAAAATATGGAATAAATACGATATAATAAATATTGCTGCAGCGTATTAGGAAAAGGGCAGGTTGGCTGATGTCTTTCTCTTACATTGATGTAGAAATGTCTCTTCCAGCAACATGTAGATAGAATTTCAAAATGGCACTTAATAGTGTTAAATAAATAAAACTTTGACAGAACTACTTGTTTGAAAGACAATCAAGACGACTGTCTGAAAGTAGATATTTGTTCATAATGCATCTCAGAATATGAGTGAAGTTTCAGAGATGTATAAAAGAGCTTTTGGATTGCTACAAGCTGTAAGCCATGAATTTGGATAACTGTGACCTTGTTTAGCCTATCACAAATTTTGGGCAAAATAATGAAAGAAATTATATGGTGCGTGATCAATAACTGATGAAGTGGCTATACAACTAGTGAACCAGTGCCTGTCAGCACTGTTATGCAGAAAAGCATTCTTTTATAAAATGATTTGTGGCTTTTTTGTTTGGCGATTTTTTTTTTTTTTTTTTTTTGGTGTGTATGTGTGGTGCTTGTGTTCCTCTTCCTTCTCCCTCCCACCCCTTGCTTTTTGCAGCTTCCAGACTGGCATTAAAAGATTCAGACAATTTTTTAATTATTTTTGAAGGTCAGAAGCTCCCTAAAGAGTTGGTCCATTCTTTCTCACTGGAAAGCTTTAATTCAGTACTAGGCGCTGTTACAAAAGATTAGCAATTGCTTAAACCAAATGTTTGAGCTCAAAGCAGAATTTAATGGGAGAGGTTGACTTCCATTATTGTCTTAATATCCTTAATATGTTTTTTCGGTTTCCTGGTGTTGTAGTAGGTATGTATTTATAGATGCTACTTTCTTCTCTTCCCCCTGCAGCAGTGATTGTAACAGGTACCTTGGTTAACCGTTTCCCCTTGGTACTTCTGCCTTTCCGTACTGTGCTGTACTTGGTTACATTGTTCTGCCTTTGTCTCAGATCAGGGCAAAGATAGGAATGCCCTATCTTTCCTATCCAGAGATGTCCAGAGTATCCATCGCTCCTATCGACACATCCATCTGTAGCCTTTTAGTGTGGTCGCAGCTACTCAGCAGCACCTGCATTGCCAGTTGTGTCTGCTGGGCTGGGGGTGAGCAGCAGCGGCATGAGGAAGAGCATTTGGTAAGTGTCATGGTGCTTGTCTTCAGTGTCATTAAATTAATGGTGGCAAGAGTGGAGGGGAATGGTCTCATCAGTATTCTTGCAATGTTTTGTTCAGGGGATCATGAGGTTTGCTTGTGCTGATGGCCTTTATTTACTTCTGGGCTCCCTCTGGGCTGTTCTCCAGAGATGGCCAAAGCAGCAGTCAGAGTTCCCCTCAGCAGCAGCCGTGACAAACACCCTTCTAGAACAGAGCTTGAGAGCAGGTTTTGGAAGAAAGCTGTATGGATTGGCTAATTTGTTGTCCTAAAACTGGTTTCTAGTGGAGATTGGACTCTGACCCCATTCAGGACCTGCAGAGACCATTTTGAGCTTTAGAGGGCACCTCTTTGTTGGTACTTTCTACCACACAAGGAAGACTTACTTTCCTCCAGTTTACTGGAGCACTTCCTTGGAAGCTTTTCCAAGTTCTACATCTGTTCCAGGAAAGATGCGTGTGAATGTATCTAAAGTTCCTCTCTAAGTGTTCATAGCTAGGAGGCTTTGTCAGTCTTTGTTGTTCCCTGTTGCTTGCATACCCTGGGGCCTGGACAATTTTTCTACCTTAGTGGCGCGTCCTTTTTCAGTGCTTTTAGTTCTTTTAGTCCCCTTCTGATTTTGGAGATGTGTAGCAGAGACCACTTAGACACTGGTACAGTGGCCTGTACCAGTGTCAGGTGTGGAGGAACAGGTCAGTGAGTTTCTTACTCTCAGTGAAGGACAGTTTGGGTTTGTAGCTTATGAGCCAGCCTTTACGTTGGCAGAATTGCAGTTTTCTTGTTCTCTGAGGGGTAAGTTGAGTCATCCAGGAACTTGTGGTTTGAATGTTTAAGGACATTTTCCAGTCAATCGGGTTTACATAACCCTGTTTTCCAGTCAGATGTTACAAGATAGTGAAATGACAGCCCCAATTTAGTTTAATTAGGGTGGAAAAACAAAGCTTAAATGAAAAATACAGAACCTTAAAACTACTTGGTTTTGTCCCTGCCACCATTGAGGAAAGGCCATCTTACTGTAGGAAGTAGAGTCAGTTAGTAAAGACCTATAAATACCAGTTTTGATTATTAGTGTGCATCGTAGCCAAAATAGAGGTGTCTTTGGTCCAGGCCACTACAGCAAAGGAAACATGCCGCAGCATGGAGGGAAACAACACCCCGAGGACTAGTCAGAAGGAAGGTGGTGAGTCTGGTTGCTTGCCAGGACTTGTTCTCGGGGGTCTGTTTTTGGAAGTTGATCTGGAGATTTCTTGATGGGCTCTGTGAATGGGAAGTGGTTCGGTATTGCTGTTTCTTTGCATAGCTTTTCTACTTTGTGGCTGGCTGGGAACTTGGTTGACTCTGAATGGCTGTAGTAGAAGGGACGTTACCCTTGCATATTAGAACTACCAGCCTGTGGATTGAGCCAGGCTCTATGGCCCAGTGGGGAGTTGGGTAATCTGGAACAGGAGCTGTAAATAAGAATGAGCGTAGTCTGTCAAGCTGGTGGCCAAGCATGCTGTTGTCAGCTGCAGGAGCTGAAAGTTCTCATACTTTTTCGTGGCGGTGAAAAATCGAAACCTTAAATGCTGGCCTCTAATACCTCTTTGCAAACGTTGTGATCGCCAGGCTTTTGCCAGCATTGCTGCTTCTCTCTCTTCTGGTGTTGTAGTGGCCCTCCCTTGCCTGTTGTTAATAAGCTAGAGTAGTACCCTGGCATGCTGGCCCTATGATTCTGTCTTACCAACCAGCGTGTGATATACCAGGATTTAAGATTCAGCTCACTTCCCCAACAACTGGAATGGAGCAATGGTGTAAGCCAGCCCTCAGCTGGTTTCCTATGAAAGGAGGAGTGGAAAGCTTGATCTCATTAAGAGCGTTTGCTGCATTCCACAAGTTTCTAGCTTTTATTAGTGCAGTACAGTAGCAAAATGATGTAGCAAATTCCAATTACTGCAAGTGCAGGTTAAGTTTAGAATTATTTCTAATTATTTAGAAAAATTTTGATCCTCTCTATAATTAATTTAAAATGTAATACTAAACTTGACTGAGGATGCCCAGAGGTTACACCTGTCTACATTGCAGGAAAAAAAAATCTTGATTAGATACCCTTTCTTATTTTAATATTGATCCATTTGAATATTGCAAGTATTTCCAGATAGATTTGTGCAGTCGCTGTCAAAGCGATAGAAAGTGTGACTGGCACTTAGAAGGACAAACCCATGAAATCAGCTTGAGGATCAGTTTGAGATTATTGGTTGATGCTTTTTGGCCATACCTCCAGCCTCAGTGCTTTAATTGCTAATGGAAATACACACCAGGCTTCCTGTGGTATGGTGCAGTGCATTTGAAGAGCCCACTGTGGCGTGGGCCTAGTCAGTATTTCTGTTCATCCAGCCGCAGTGCAGAGATGCCCTGCTCTAAGAGCTTGACATCTTGCTGGGGAAGTGCTCCTAAAACTTACAATGGAAAAAAACTAACTCCAGAAAACTCCATTCTTGCTGTTCATGCATGCAGCTTAAAAAACCCCCGACTTAATCCTGATTTTTGAGAACTTGGTGAACAATACCCTTCTCCATTTTGTTTCCTCAGAGGTAATAATGGACAGTACTCT
Organism: Chionis minor; assembly: GCA_013398295.1. Lineage (NCBI taxonomy): Eukaryota > Metazoa > Chordata > Aves > Charadriiformes > Chionidae > Chionis > Chionis minor. The sequence goes on along the minus strand of VZSF01007788.1, from coordinate 985,005 downwards.
GTGCTACAAGATGTAGTGAAGTCAACAAGCTAACTTACTGTGTTGAATGAAAATGTAAGTCTCCATCACACCATTACTACCCTTTTTTTCAGCAGTTAAGTGAGAAGGGTTTCTCTCTATAAGCCAGGTGTAGACAGGAGCTCTCGGGCAGTGAATTCCTGGGTTCCTGCAGGACTATCTTTTAGTTTATTCTATCACACTTGTGGAATAGGAATGGTACTTCCTTTCTGGGCAAGGAGGTGTAGGGATAAATCTGTGTCTGAGGTGAGCAGATATGATGATGAGGCACATAAATATATCTTGAGAGTTATCTGTTAGGACGAGTACATCTGTTAAGACTTGTCTTATGCTTTCTCTTGCTGATTTCTCTGTGTGCTGCCTTCATCCTCATACCTATAAGAAGCCTGACCTTCTCCTGGGTGACATCAGTACAAGAATCAGCATGTCCAGGATTACCACCTACTAATAGGAAAAACGGTAAACCAGAAAGAGTAAAGCTGTGTTTTGGCATTTTCTTTTAATTCAGCTGCTTGAGGTAAATACTAGGCTCTCCAGTAGGTTTGCTCTGCAAACGAGAACTACACAAGAAGACACAAACGTCTCCTACTGGATGTTGTGCCAGTTTTTGTAGCGTGTCCTACACTAGCTGGTGTGTTCTACTCCTGCTCTCGCCTAGTTCTGGCAAACTAGGTGGATGCCTGCTAGCACATAATGAACGTGCTAAGGGTTAATGCAGATGTGTAAAGCTGTCCTATTATGTGACTCAACTAGAAATTTAGTGTTCCTGTTTTAATTAGTGAGAATACTTCTACATTAATATTTTTCTATTTCTAAACAGAGAGTTTAAAAAAAAAAAAAAAAAGAGGATCAAAGCCTCGTTTGTTAAAGAGACTGAAACTGAGACGCTGCAAGGAAAGAAGCTGCCGGAGTGCCATTTCAAGCACTTGAATAGGCAGAGCCCAGGGATGATGTCCTGCTGTTCCTTGCATGATCACTAACCTGATGAATAGCTATTATGCAGCATTTGGTCATGAAGTGCTTAAGGAAATAAAGCCCCAGATGTCTTCTGGTGGTTTAAAACCAGAGCTGGTCAGAAATAAGGCTAAAACGTGTGAATTAACAGCCAGGATGCCCTGGTGACCTGCAGGATTGTAGAAGCCTCAATAAAAGTCTCTGCCAGCACCCTGAGCTGTGCTGGAATTTCTGAACAGCAGAAGCTACATTTGAATCAGACAGCAGCTCTGCTCAGGTTCAAAAAGCTTTTCTACCTCCAGAATGTGAGAACCTTTGCCTGTTTCTGTTACAGCTGAAATGCAAAGAGAACACTGGACAAGTACATTAATTAAACAAAAAATCCATATGCCTTTGACACTGCAGATGTATGTTATACATACAATAATGGAAAGAAAGAATGGCATTTTACTATGACGCATTTTGTTTCTCTGGAAGTCATTAACAAACTCAGTAATTCATCTGGATATAAAATTATTTCACAGTTTGGGTTTTTTTTCCCCATTACTCATTGTTTAATTAATTACAGCAAATACTGCTCTAAATGTCCTAATTCTCTAGTTTACCTTGATTAGTTCTCTCAGGAGTGACGCCCAAGTTACTAACGACTGAGCTAAGCCAAGAAAACATGCTACAAGTGAGCGACAATGGTAGGATGCTGCTCACTGCTTTTTCATCATGAAATCTGATAGCACCAACATCTGTAGCAGTTGCACTCACTGTCTCAAAATTAACACGCAACAAGAAGAAACAGTGCTCAGAAGCACAGTTATTTGAAGAGTTTCTAGATAGCCTGAAGAACTGTCTCCTCAAAGTTTTGCCGAGGTGCTAAATAGTTGGGTTTCAGTGTAAATGATTCTCATGTCATAATTATAAGACTAGAACTAAAAGAGACCATGGATCAGTCTTTAGCTGCAAAGCACAGCTGCTCAGCACTAGCTGATGCTCCTGGTCTCTCAGGATGATCTTAAGATACTTAAGCTTTAAGACAGGTGGCTTGCAACCCTTCACTTTAGTACTGGGAAACTGGTACCTAAAATTTCCATTACTCTACTTGAAAGATATGTAAAAATTACCACAAGTGTAGACAAGAGATTTCATTTTTGGGTTTTTATTATAAAAGTAAAGTAAAATAAAAATAGGCATTTAAAAAGCACATTTTTTTTTTAAAAAGGAACAGATATAAAAACCCCACTATTTACAAATAGGAAAATGCCAAACTTGAAATTTTTTTTGAATAAAAGGCACTGAAGTTAAGTTTAAATACATTATTTGAAATATACAAGATTCTTTTAAGATTCTTTTCTCTCTGAATTGTCATTGTGATTAAAGTAATGATTTTTCTTTGCCAGCTATTTTATGAGCTTTTTTCATGCAACTGTGCTGCAAAAATTATGAAGACAGCAGCTAGAAACTGTAGCCTTTGATTGCTCTGTGTGCCTTGCCTCTCTTAATTATTGAGTTGGTATTACGCATTAACAAGGAGTGACTTTCATCCATAAAAGAAAATCCTTGCAAACCAGAAAAGCCCTGTCAGTCTTTCACAGTGTCCAGCCCTGTGTGTTAATGCAGCAGTAGAGCCCTGGTTATTGTGTATGGCTTGTAAATGGGTAAAATTGAATGTACTTGAGAAAGGAAGCAATGGCTAAGGAGTCACATGCTGAAGTCGCCATTTGTTCAGGTTCGTGCGTAGTTCCTCCAGCACGCGTTTGGTTGTGAATTCACTTCCCTCTGGCCAGGATGACACCAATGTAATTTTACATGTCATGTTTGTTCCTGTAACTGCATATTGCTACTTGAGTATTACTAGTTGGCTATATAACCGCTTTGCACTGAACTGTCACGTCCATAGCCCAGGGTCATTTTGCTGAGTGTTACTGATGACTTGCTGTTCAGAGAGTCTGAATAGGTAAAGCTCAGTTTGCGGAAGGAGGTCTCCACACCGCTGTCACACGTGCTTTCGTTGTCTTGAAATTTGCTATTGTAAAGCTCGCCTGAGGGAGAGACAAAAGGGGAGTATATTATCATCTGTGTTGCTTCTGTAATGTCGCTTTCAGAAAAGCCTAAGGAATGCAAACCAGTAAGTTAAAGTTCTTCTGTGGGAAAATAACACTAACTTTAGATATTACTATAGTATGAAAAGCTGTGCTGGATGTTTTCAGTTGACCAAGGCACATGATCTGATGCACTACCCCCAGAGACTGACTGCAGTGGGAGCCTGGGTGGGATGAGAAGCCTGGGGCTCTGCTGACACGGATGCTGTCACCACACTAGTCAGGGCTCTGCCTGAGTGTAGTATCAGCAGGGCAAAAGATTCTCTGGCTCTCAGATCTCTAGACTCTGTGTAAGTATACAGCTCCAGGACAAGGCTCCCAAGACTTTCTTGCGTTATTTCACTTACGGGTTTATTTTTGAGACAAATGCTTGAACAATTTTCATCTACTACGTGTGCCTGAAATACACAGAAGTCAGCAGCAGCTTTCATCTGTGCAAGGTCCACAAAAGGAGTGCCTGACTGCAAGTATCTGAGGGTGAAGGTATGATGTGGTCAGCACAGTAGAGTTCACCATTATTTTTCCAAACAACTGTCTTAAAATAAATGACTTGATGCAGTCCATTTATATTGCAAAGCCACAGAACCCCTCTTACTCTTTGAGATTAATCCAAAGAGGGAATATGTGTACAAGCACATTTTTGGATGGTTTGAAGGTTCATTCCGTGACTGAACAAACAGTTTTGTATAGATAGTGAACTGGCAATGTTTGATCAGGATGGAGTTACTGTTGTGTTTCTTTTTGCTTTCCAGAAATATCTACGGTATTTTCACATAAGGTGTAAACTTATATTATACTGCCTCCCTTTTCTAGGCCTAGTTCATCTTTTGACACTTATCCCCAGTGCGTTCAAGGAGTTACCATGAGTAAAGGGCAGATGACTGGTTTTAGAAAAGGGAGGCAGTATAATCAATACTGTAATGCGGGACTACTGATTCAATGGTCCATTTTCCCCCTGTCTCCTAGGCATAGCAAATGTCTATAACAAGAAAGACGTGCGGCAGTAAAGTATTTCTGAAACAGGTAAGCAGCTCTGGCATCATGTGTAAGAAACTATGCAGTTCACCAGAAGTCCATGGCAGGGCCAGGGAGCATTACAAAAACTTCTTTAATGCAGCTCTTGATGATTTGCTTTCAATTTTACCTGTGTCTCCATTTGCAAAGGTGGGTGGTGGTGATGACAGAAGCGCTCTTGCTGTATTGTCCTCCAGGTGAGATGGGCTTTGTGAGATGGACAGTGCTTTCTGAATTATTTCAATGGCTTCTATGTGATCCATCTGTCTCAAAGCAGCAATCAGCTCTTGAACTGTACCACCAGAAACCTAAGAGAGACGACACCAGATGGTCACCATCATCCAGGCTGGCTAAAAGCAAAGGGCTGCACTGTCCACTGTGCAGGCAGACAATGTTCTCTACACGTCAGTGTTCTTTATAACTTGGTTACAGCCACATTACCTCATAGTTATCTAGCAGAGTTTTTGATGGGGAATGGCTCAACCTGAAGGCATTATTAAGTATGCCAAGACCCAGTTTTTGTGCTAGAGTAGACCAGTTTTTGTTTGGATCGGGCAATTCCAATAGTTTGTAGAGCTCCATCTTGGAACTTTCATTCAGCTCTCTCAAATGTCCTGGGGAACAGAGAAATATATTAGTTTATTATTTATACAAATCATGCACCAGTTCATTTCCTAAGCAGAAACAAAGCCAGATTGAAGAGTATTTTAGTGGCCATCAATAACAAGTGTTCACTAACGTATTACTACAATACTGAAAGTGTACTCCTTTGTGTTCTTGGGACCTACCTTGTGATAGAATCAGGCTCATTCTATGAATGAGTGGGTGGCAGGGTACCTCTTCTCCCTCCCCATTTCAGTTATAAGCTATTGTAGGGCAATATCTTCTGCAAGCACACTTTCAGTACTCAGTTATTAAAAGGATATTGTCAAGTCGACTTTATAGATGTTACCTTGTGTCAGTAAGTCCTCCGAAATCACTGCTGCCTCATAGGGTTTGCCATTTAATATGTCATACACCTAAGAGAATACATTAAAGGCAGTATTTAGCAAAAACCTGGTTAGTGTCCGTTATCTTGACAAGTCTCAGTAGTATTGCATAAAGCCCTAACTCCATCTGCAAATGGGCAATTTTTTCTGTCCCAGGATCAGTAAGACTAAAGGTGCTGTAGAAGACCTGTGCAAAGCTTGAGGGAGAAATCTTGAAGTTCATCTCCCTTGCTCCTATGTCATCTGGCAACTGTTCTCAAGATACAGAGGAGATCTCTGCAGTAAGTAAGTGGTAGTAGCAGTGGCTAAGTGAGGAGTTATGGCCTGTCTGCAGCTAGTAATTTAAAACAAAGCCTGGGTTAGATTTTCACCCAGGGCTAGTACCCCTCTCTGGCTCCTTGCGATTGAGATGCTGGTTGCTTGTACCTTACACTCACACCAATGCTACAGCAACTAAAGCACGGACCATGCAGCCTCATCACTTGATGTGGGATGCAAGAGTGTCCTATTTTCTCTACACACAAAGTCTGCAATTCTAAAGAACAATGCAGCAAAAACCCACTAGAGCATGTGTCTGAATATGGGCCTTCAAACACAAGCTGTCCAAACCAACTAAATACTTTTCCTTATGTGCAGACTGTAGTGCAAGTATTTCAAGAAGTGGCCGGTCATTCCTGTAGAAGTAGTCTGTCGAGTGGAGCTTTCTTCCAATGCTGTTTCGTGGGGGGGTGAAGGCGTTGTGGCTGCATTAGTTTAATTTTTGATGGCAAACTAGTAGCTTGTCACCACTGAAATAACTATGGATGCAGTGAAAAGAGTTGGCTGAGCAAGCTAACTATCATTTGTTATTAAAAAAACAAAAGAAAAAAACTGGACCACACACCTCACAGTTGGCCGCCATATCCAGTGGAGTTGTTCCAGGCACAATCCCTTCATCATCATCATTCATATCGTCTACATCAAACAACGGCTCAAAGTTTTCAACATGAGGATTTGCACCTGGAAAACAAGCGTGCAAAAAAATTCCTAAGAAAAGGCTTCAAGTTGCTTTTCAACAGTATTTATAATATGTATTTTAAGTACTACATGGCCAATCTGCTACTTTAGCTACTCAAGCTAAATTACATTTTATATTAAGTCAGCAAATAACTTTTTTTATCAACTAAAGTTAAAAGTTGATCCATCTCTGTATAATGCTACTTTCCATTATAAAGAGGGAAAAAATGACAAGCAGAGCGTTGGAGCCCAAAGAAAGAGCTGTGACTGTATCAGCTGACATCCAGTCCCATTCTTGGCTCACACAGCGCGTAGCAGGTACATGATAAAGCGATGGTGTGGTGCTGCTTCTTTTTATAGTGTCAGAGAAAGTGTGGCTATTATTAAAAGACCAAGCGCACAGTCAGAGCAATGGGAGGCTCGAATTTCTGTTTCAAAGGAGAAAAATCAGGTCTAAGTACAATTGAAAAAATGTTCCAATAAATATTCAAAACTAACTCTTCCACAATGATATGAAATAGGAGATTTGAGATAGGAGAACAAGCTCATGCTTCAGTGACCCTTTTTTTTGTTGTTTTTTAAAGCAGTCCAACACTTAGCCCAGCTATGAAACGAGGTCTCTTCTCTGCTGCTTCAGCTATAAAAAAACTACAAAAGAAATACTCAAAAAACTTCCAAGAGTGCTTAAGACTTTTTTCTTGACTAACATAATTTGCTTTTTTAGCCATTAGATGGTGCTAAAGAGTAGTACAGCACCTGAAAGTAAGACTTTCCGGAGGAAAAGCAAACCTGCACGCTTTTCACATCCAATTTCCTCTGCTCATGAACCAAGTTCACTGGCACGTTCTTTTCTGCTTGCGGCCTTCTAACCCGAATTGTCACTGTGAAAGAGAACTCCCCAACAAATATCTGTTTTCATACCTGCTGCTGTGAGAACTGCTGCCAATTTTGTAGAGCCCCTTCCAGCTGCTATGTGAAGAGGGGTTGTCCCATCGTATGTAGCGCTGTCCACATCTGCATCACCCTACGTTTTCATTGAACGACAAAAGGAAAAGAGCTACTCATCTGTACAATACAGCTGCAGAGACTCACGTCTGCAGAAACGGTGCTACTGTGCAAATAAGCACCGTTCGATGCCTGTTTGCATAAAAACTCTAATTGTCTGAAAAGAAGGAATTAGAAAGTAACGCAACTGTCTGCATGTAGGAACAGATGGTGGTTGTGTGCTCCAGCGTTACAGCAGGAGGCACAGCGTATAAACTCAAGTAGGTCAGGTAGGTAACAGCCACTTTGCATCCCATGGAATAGTTCTGCCATCTGGTCACCCGCAGCGTTTGGAGCCGGAACTGGTGTGCACAGATGTCTGCCTTCCTGCTGCTCTTCAGGAGTGCAGGTAGGCTGGTGGCATATTCGTACACAGATACAAAGGAAAGCTACCGCAGGCAGCCATGGATATATAGAATTAAGCACACTAGCATCAAGGTATTAAAGAGATGAGACAAACATTCAGAGCTATACGCAACTATCTCGCTATGCGCATCTGTATATACATTCCACTTCCCACAGCTGAAGTGATTAACTTATTCATGAGCAGTTTCATTGGCTGCCAGGATTACTCGGTGCAAATTAAACACAGCATACGTGGTCAGGTCAGGGTCACAAACTGTAAATTCGTCAACTTGGGCAAAAGGTTCACCAGCAGTGCTGAACAAGTAATAATGAATAACATTAGCAATAATTTTGCCATTATACCAACTTAAGTAATCATGTCAATAAACAGGAAAACCCCCTTATTTCTTTTCCTCTGAAGGACTTCAAGAGTTTTTAAATATGTAAGTGAAAAGACTAGGAGAAAGAAATTCTGGCCTTACCTCAAGCAAAAGGCAGCCTACCAAAGGGATGTTCTCTTGCTCAACAGCTAAATGCAATGCAGTTCGTCCAGATTTCTGTTCCTGAGCATTGACGTTAACTCCAGCAGCAATCAGCTGTTTGAGGCAGGACATGCTATTTGCCATCACCACCATGTGAATTGCACTGAGACCTACACAAAACAAACACCATCCATCATGTGTATTAATATTTGAAAAATATGGAAATATCAGAGTAAGGAGTTTTGAAGTGGCCACATGTAAAATGAGTAGGAGTTACTGCAGTTATCTGAGCAGAAGTGACTTACTTTGCCTGCTTGTACACTAAAAGATGGTGTTGATAAAAATGTTCTCTATGCATAAATTTGAACTAGTTGTGTTATTGATGGTGACACAAAGCCATGCATGAAAAAAAATTAAAAGCAGCAGTTTACAAGGTGGAACAGAAGACAGGAACTAAGAGAGCTCACCTAGAGCATCTCTTTGCCTCAAAAGGAGAGCAGCCTTAAAAAGGAAACCTGCATCTTGCTATTAAACAAGTAGGTACCCTGCACTGGCCCCATCTGCTGCTGAACATCCCTTCTAGAAACAGTCTGGGGAATAATTAGTATATTTTAGTATCATCCTCCCGTAAAGGTCACACTATCCTATTACCTCAAGATTACCTGCACCAGCTCAAAAAGACAATAATAAAGCCTTGTATTTAAAAGCAAACAAGCCAACCTCTCTCTCTCTAAGGAACTTAACACAGTTTTTTCATTCCCATAATGATGTTTTTAGGTCAGACATTTTACAATCTACTAGAGCAGGAGTACTAAATACGAATGACCTGTGCCACTGCAAAATGGGAGAACAGTGTCTTTGTGGTTATTTTATAGGCTCTAGTTCTTTACGGTCACAAAGTACCAGATACGAAATTCACACTGGTCCAGAAATTATTTTTGAGGGGATTTCATTCAGTAGAGAGGAGGAAACATTTTCTTCTGGGGGGATTTTTTTTAAAAACAGTGGTTGCATAAGGTATCTCATGAGGAACACAGTGCTTGAAGTTTTGTGAATACACAGAATACACAGTAACAAAAATTCAACTCCATACTGTGTCATGTGGCCATTACCGATCTTGTCTGTCTAACCAGAGACCCTACACATCTGCGTTCTCTCGTCTGTGACTGCACGCACGTAAAAGCCAAGGACAGCATGTGCAAAATGGGGAAAGGTCTGCATCTATCTCTGTATAAACACTGTGTTGGCAGAAATTGAGGTGTACTTGTCCAGTAGGTAAGTGTAAAATACAGCCATTATCTTTCCATACCTTCACCATTGGAAAGGTCGACCATCGGAGATATCTTCTTGTGCTTGAGGAGTAAACTCAAAATCTTGTCATCTCCTTCAGTAGCAGCTAAATGTAAGACAGAATTACCATGGCGATCCGTAAGGCTGACATCTGCTCCAGCCTTCAGCAAGTCTTCTACCACCTCTGCCTGCTTTGTGATGACTGCCAGGTGCAACGGGGTCTAGAAGCGACAGAAGCAAGCCAGGAGAAGATAAGCAACAGCTACATCACTTCTACAGAATCTCTTAAACTTGTAAAAGCTCCTAGTATGAGAAGATGTTACTCCACTTCAAAGCTAACAGAAACTAAAAGCCTGCTTACGTGTACGTTTTTTCCTACTGCATACTGCAATCAGGGTTTCTACTTACTGGAAATAAAAGCTGCCTTGCCAGTGTCAGCAGTTGGACTTTGGGAGGAACAAAGACGTTGCCTACTCTGTAAGCCAGGGCACTGACCTGGTTATTTGAGCGTTGAGGGACTCGGGAAATGAGGTAATCCCTGTGCTCCCCAGACACGGCAACCCTGCTTCCAGCTGCCCCATAGCCAAGTTCATGTCACAGAGGGAGCATCTGCCCTTTCCAGGGCCTTCTCAAACCCACCTCTGGTGCTCAACTATGCTCTAATTCTGCTCCTGAATAGAGGGTTCGCAGCCATGGGCTTAGGATTTCCTTATCCCTCAAAATGACTCTACACAGAAAAAAAGAAAATCCTGCTGTTCTGTGCATTTGTCAGAGTGCAGAACAACTGTGCATTTACGCAGTGTCTGTCTAGCGAGCTGATTCTATTTGCACCTCCTCCATTTTTGTGCACTCCTGCAGCACCGAGGGGCTCTCAGGCCAGGAGGTTGCCAGTGTTTCCAAAGGTCAATTGTATACTGCATTCTTGCCAGTGAACAGCATCACGTCGAACATACTCAAAATGGTATGTATTTAAACAGTACACATTCCAGTAAGGTTTGGAAAATCCTATTTCCAACACGAAAATAATCTAAAAATTGCACAAGATTCCATCTCCGTATCGTTATCCTTATATTAAGAGAGGACTATTGAAGAAGATTGATTCCAGCTCTGTACCATATGCTTCTGTTTGTCAATACATCTGTCAACATATTTGCAATTAATTACTGAATCTGTAGGGTATGTGCATGATTCAGCTTTCCAAATACCTGTACAGAAGGAAAATTCTAGCCCAAGCCTACATTCCCTCCCACCACCAGCTTAAGTAGAAGGTAGGAAGAGCTGTAGAGGGCCTGGTAGTTAGATTTATTTCTTGTATGCAGCGCAGCTTTGCTTCCTGTTTCTGTTAAACAGCACAGAATTCAATTCAGAATCTTCTGCTTGCTTTCATCAGCCTCCACAGTTCAAACTTGCTTTATATAAGCAAAAAATGAAATGCGAAAGAGAACAAAAAAAGTCAAAATAAACCCTCTGGGACTATTTGTGTAGAATAAAATCCTGCCTTTACTGTTCACAGCAAAAGAAATGACACAAATGTCAAGAGTGCTGCCATGTAACATCCAGCTGGTTACCTTTGGGACAACCAAACAGTGTGCACGGTTGAAAAGAGATTCTTTTCCCGGCAAATTTCTACAGCTCTTTTTAAAGCCTGTCTGAGTTACAATACAAAAACCTCAGACTCTGTCATAGGTGAAGCTGAGGAGGCAGAATTGTGCCTGGCAGTTAAGAGTTCTTTTCCTACTAGGTAGAAGACATGAGGATGGGCTTTTTTTTTTGTTGCTATAACGCGGATCTAGACGTGAAAGGGAGACCTTGGTGCTCATGTTACGGGCACAAATACCATCTGGGCTATAGGAAGGGCATAGTTTGTTACAGCTTCCACATGCTTACAGATAACTGACGATGCAGCTACTGACTTATGATCCTCAGTTATCCTGTGCTAGAAAGGTCAAAACAGCCCCGAGTTGGCACACTGTAATCCACACCGCTGGTTTAATAACACAGAAGACATGAACTGATGAATTGTGGTTTTTTGGCCTGTTTTACGATTCACCCATGGAGGCTGTTTCTGCTGACATCAAGGGGAGTCATGAACTAAAACAGTGAGAACAGGCTCTTGGCTCCTCCACCACCTTACAATACATCATTGTGTTTCTAAACTTGTTTGCATTACAGTCTGATCAGAGCTCCTTCCAACCAACAGAAGAAAAATAAGGCAGACTGTGGTAAGTTCTGCAGTTTCTTTTTTGCTGGCTGAACAATCAACACCACTTACACCACCACAACAGCGTACCTGATAAAGGTCGTTTCTCATGTTAATGATGTCATTATAATTCAAATCAGGTATCACTTCCAAGAGGTTTTTCACCAGCTCAGTATGAAGGTGGATAATTGCTAAATGAAGGACACTGAAACAAACAAAAAACAGATTAACAAATTCGTACTATTTTCAAATTTATTAAAAACATTTTACGGTTTTGCTGGAGATCTGAATAAATTCTAACTGATAAAAACGCTTGACTATTAGAGGTCATGATTTCAGCACTAAATATCGGCACCTAAAATGAACCCCAACATTAAAAAAAGCTAGTCAGAATGTAACTGTGTTTAACCCTTCAATCACAAAAGCAGACTCAGGATGGCTTTTGCTGGTCCTGAGCATAACTTAACTACTAGTCTAATAAATACAAACTTTGTAGCACAAAGTAATTGTTTCAGAACTTGTCTGAAATCCCCAGATTCTTTGCCGGTTTGGTTTTTTTCATGTTTTGAATTATGCAGCACATGAACACCTCTTACTGTCAAAAACCTTCCTTCAGAATTTCCACAGGCGCCTCTGCCACCAAAGCAGATTTTCCCTTGGGGGTTTCCCCTGATCTGTGGGTTTTTCTTTTCTTCGTTTTCAAACCGAAAAATGACTAAGGACTCCAGCCTGGTGACTAACAGCCACAGCATTTGCAGCAGTGGCCAGAGACTGTCATGCCGAAGGAAAAACCTGTTGTGGGACATGAGTGCCTGCATAGCAAGACACTTCTCCACTTACACCAGTTCAATGCAACAGCCTTTCCCATGCTCTTTTCCAGAGCCAGAGCAACTGTACTTGCAAAACACCACCAAGAAAAAAGCAGGTTGTGAATCCCATCACCCATGTCCAACTAAGCCGGACTTGTCTTGTTCCCTTGAGACTTCATTTCAGAGTCAGGCCCTTAATTTTGAAACATACCTTGCCAAATTCACCCTTAACAGATGCTGGCCAACTTCTAGACTCATCTTTTTAGCACACTGCTGCTGGCACACAGCATCAACACAGGACATGTGGTGTGTTTGTTGTGCTGCTCCAGAAATACCCGAATGTACTCAGAAAAATAAAAAGTTCCTTGCCATTGGGGGTGTAGAGTCATTTTGAAATCCACACTGAGAGCACTCAAAACCAGAAGATACTTTAAAAAGGGAAAAAAACAAACCCTGTTTTATTGGTTTTGGATGCTGCCATAAGTAGTACCATGGCACTTTCCCTCCTTCAACTCTCCTGTGCTGTTCAAACAGTCCCACTAGTACCATAAAAGACCTGTTCCTCTGCTCCCTGGTAGATGCTTCTTATTATGCTCTATCATGCTGACATTTTATTTCCAAATTGCACTTCAGAAACAAATCTGCTCTTCTACTGCATTTAGTTCTGTTTCCTGTAGCACATATTTTAATTTTACCTTGCCACTACATGTGACGCTGGGAAAGACATGCTGACTAAACCATGAAAAGGCAGTCAATTCTATTTCTTAAACAGTTCTACACCAAAAAAATGCATTTCAGCACCGCTGTGGAGGCAGAGTGCCATAATACCGCCAGGTTTCTGGAGGGCAGTGGTACTGGTGTAAATGCAGTAACAGCTGCTGTTCCTGAGTGCCCGCTGTCAACATACACTAATCACAGATTAATATATCTTGTCTCAAAGCCATAAAACACAACATGGGGTCCGGTCCCATTAAAGGTTATTTTCATTGCCTATGTTCTACTTCGATCAAAGATGAGCAAAACTGTTTAGAGCAACATTTCCTTAAAGTCTTAAGCAAAAATTTTATAGTTTTTGCCAGATAATTTTAATGATTAAAGTGAAAATTAGGGAAATTGATTTATGAATTTTGACTTTTTTGTTTTTTAAAACAGCTCCTGTAAAAGAGTTGGAAGACAGTCTCCAAAACTTTGTTAAAAAGCTGCAGAGTAATTTGGATGTATTACATGCTTACAGACTAAAATCCATAGCAGGAGAAAGGCGACATGAGCTTGAGCCTCACACACTTGCAGGTACTTCTTGATTCAGGAATAAACCAACTATTTGCCATCATTTTGAGTATTTTGACTTTGTTGAAATGCCCTGCAAGTCCACATCTGAGGGGCACCTTATTGATATTTAAATGCAGCTCCTGCTTGCTGAATACTCCTTTACCGCCCCTGCTTTTTTTTTTTTTTTTACATACAGCAGCTGTATTGTCCAAAGTGCTAGCAGATTTTGTTGCTTGCTCCTGCCTGGTTCCTATTCCTGCTTTCCTCAAAGCAGACATTAGATTGCCAGTTGGAAAGCAAAGCAAGTAAAGTAGCTATCTCTGATTTTGCAGTCCTTGGTGTATGCTGTTTATCAGTAATCTGAGACACGTTTTCACTGAAAGTGGAGTGGAAGTAGCAGCCTCACAGAGTAATCAAACAGTGGGACAGCGCGTCTCTGTCACTTGTAATCTTCCATCTAGCTAGACACCTTAAGGCTTCTATGGCTTCTACTGTACAAAATACTGAAATTTAAGGAAACATAAGTGATTGCACAGGGCCTGCCCAAAGCTGGCCAGCTAAAAGTGATGATCATAGAATGGTTAGAGTTGGAAGGGACTTTAAAGATCATCAAGTTCCAACCCCCCTGCCATGGGCAGGGACACCTCTCACTACAGCAGGTTGCTCAAAGCCCCGTCCAGCCTGGCCTTAAACACTTCCAGGGATGGGGCATGATGTGATAATGCCACTTGCTTATTCAAGAGAGATTATCTTTGCATGTGATCAGAGCCACTTCCGATCAATTTTCTTTTAAATAACAATGAATCAATAGTTCTTCACTGTATTTCATACTCTGAGTCCTACAGAATCTGAATAGCTGTGGATTAAAAATGTGAATTAAAAAACTCCAGCTCATGTTATTGAAAGACTGATAAGCAAGTATTACCAGCCAAGTCTGCCACAAACATCCACGCCACCTCTTGGAAGGCAACAGTACAGTAGAGATGTAAGCAAGAGCAAAATGCAGTCCTCTGGCAAGAACTTGACATCAGTGGGAGAAAAGCAGCGTGGACCCTCTAGCTATTATTTCTAAGTCTCCCGGTGCATCTGCCACTTAAAGCTTCCTATGAAGACTTAAGGACTTGCACGGAATAAAAAGCAGGGCGCTCTCCTCCAGCACAAACCTGAGGATCTCCATCAACTGTGTATCATGACGCAGGCACAGCACTTCATGCTCAGTCAAGATTTTAAGTAACAGAATGCAAACAAACTCACAACAAGCTCAAGATACCCTCAATGACCAGATCACTTTTTGACAGGTACTGGGATCAAAGCACTTCATGGTGTGAGTGTCTCTCCTGCAAATGCAACAAAAATGTCTAAATTGCAGCTATACCTCTCCCAAACAGCACAAAGGAGAATGATATTTACTTGACTGGAGCAGTGCGCCAATCCGTGATCGGCACCCACAGGGGACTGAACAAATTGACTACACCATTCTGCCAGCAAAACCATGACAAGAGGCCAACTTACTTGTCTCCATTATCATCCTGGACAGCAGTGAGATGGCGCTGAACAGCCAACAGCATCTTCACATCTCCAGTTACAGCATAATCAAAGAGAGCATTGCAGTGACGCTTGGCAAGCTGCATGGCCCTCTCCAGGAACAGACCATCTGCAACACAAAGTTTCGTCTTCATCAGTTTGTTTGCCTTCCTTGCAACTCCACCTTCTTTTGACAGGCATTTGTGCTGCCACAGAAATACAAAGTGCAGACCACCAAATGTTATTTACTGATTCACTGAGAGGTAAGGACAGGGGAAAATGAGTCCCTTGGAAGAAAAACTACGCACATGCTGAGCATTCAGGCAGCAGGAATCCTGAGAACAGTCAAACTCTGGAAGCTACCTTTAGTCTGTGTGGCACTGAATTAATTAACTGAATTAATTGCATTGATGTACACTTGTGCGTAATGAGACAAAGGAGTGTGAACTTGGATTTGCTTATTAGATGCAAGCAACTTCTAAGGCCACTTGTCCATAGAGCACATAAAAGAAACTCCCATGCAGTTCTGAGTAGTTTAGACTTGAGGAAACTGAGGCACAAGAAGCCTCAGTGACCTCTCAAATACTGCACAGAAACTCACAGAAAGGCTGTGGAATAAATGCAGAGCTTTGTGCCCCCCCCTCCAACTTGAACCATGCAGTCTCTCCTGCTTTACAGCAGCAGCACAGAGAATCTGTTTAAATGTTTAAAACATTCCAATGTTTATAATGTTTAGTATTTGTAGTATGCCAATTTTAGATTCATAAAATGCACAACCACTGAGATTTGAAAAAGCAGCATTTGTCATGGTGGGGAGGCAAAAGGGAGAAAGGGGAGGAAAGAAACTCATTTGTGGAAGAAAGTCACTCTAGCTGTTCTGTCAATACCTTCATGGTTCTGTATCAGCAAGAAACTAGCGAAAATGAAACAGATGAACTTTCAAACCACAGTCGTCATTCTGGGAAGCAGTATCATCTGAAACCAGCCTGTATTTTGAACAGTTTCATGTTTCTATAACATCTTGTAAGGTTAGAAATTACCAACAGCAAACAAGTATAAGAGACTGCCATTTAGGGCAACGAAGCTGGTGAGGGGTCTGGAGAACAAGTCTTAGGAGGAGCGGCTGAGAGAGTTGGGCTTGTTTAGCCTGGAGAAGAGAAGGTTGAGGGGAGCCCTTATCACTCTCTACAACTACTTGAAAGGAGGTTGTAGCAAGGTGGGGGTTGGTCTCTTCTCCCAAGTAACAAGCAACAGGACAAGAGGAAATGGCCTCAAGTTGTGCCAGGGGAGGTTTAGGTTGGATATTAGGAAAAACGTCTTCACCAAAAGGGTTATCAGGCGTTGGAACGGGCTGCCCAGGGAGGTGGTGGAATCGCCATCCCTGGAGGTATTTAAAAGACAGGTAGACGTGGCGCTGAGAGACATGGTTTAGGGGTAGTTTTGGCAGTGTAGGTTTATGGTTGGACTTGATGATCTTGAAGGTCTCTACCAACCCAAGTGATTCGATGATTCTATGATTTAAAGCACACATAGGGAGTGAATACCCGGGATTTCCAGCTACACCAAACCAGGCATTTAGACTGGGTTAGAAGCATATCCCTGATGAACATGAATACATCATTTCTTAAGCCACAGGCTTACTCAGTTGTCCATGAAGCTTATTGTTCTAGCCAATACATCACTGCAGTGCCTATACCATATGCCCAGGCTGATACATTTATATTCGCTATTTAACTCTTAACACTAAATAACAGCGTTAAATGGGTATTATGTTCAGGATATGTATCTAGGGTAAAGTGTGTTAAGCAACTCCATCTCTTCTCACAGCAGACATTTCCAAATTCCAAAAAAAAAAAGGATGCTGAACATCCCTGGTTTCTCTTATCAAGCACACAAAAAAGATAGCCTTCAAAATACCACAAGATCACATCTTTTAGTCTAATACCCAAATGTTCTAACCTGTACTGGCCATTTCATAGAGCCTCTTCTGCATCTATTCTTGACATAACCTGGAGCTTGAAATTGCCTCTTTTCATGCTATTATAATAGACAACGAAAAGAAACATTCAACTGCCTACAATGTTCATTACTTGGAAACCAGGTCAACAATTCAGGCCCCTCTTTGGCGGCTGCTAAATGGACATTATTATTTCTTCACATATCAGCAAAAGACTTTGCTCTCTAAATCAGTCACGGGATTTATCACCATCAGAACTGCAAACCGCTTTTCTCAGGAGCACCATCTGTTTCTCAGGTCACAAGAAGCTACACCTCAGAGATTTTTACAACTACAGCCCATCTACTATGTGACTTTGGTTTCTCAAGCTACCGTTTCTAGTGCTGTTAATAGCAAGTATCACACAGTGCTGATAGACACAGGATAACATGCCCTCTCCCTGACCAAACAGGGAACAACAGAAGTGGTCTAGATCACATATTGCACTCGATAAAAGCCAAGAACACAAAATCCCTTCCTGCTCAATTTTTACCATTACTGTGTGTCTCTAGTCCAACTGTTATTTTAATTTTTTGAGAAGCATGATTACTCAAATCCTTTAAAAAAATGACCATCAACTCTTAAAAAACGATCCAGGAAAAGGAAGTCTTACCACCTGGGAAAGGGTGATTTGTAGTCTTCACGTACTTTACAACTCTACCACTAAACCATTTCTACTGACTACTCTTGGCTTCCTCCCCTTTTGTTCACCAGACTGATGTATCAGACTTTGCTACCCAACAGTGTTTACTGTGTATCTGTCACATAGGAACACATACATTTACATTTTAAATTCAAACCTTTAATGCTACTTTGCATGCAATTTAACATAATTGCAGGGGTGAACCACTGCAACCCATCACACCAACATGAATTTACTCATCCATTAAAGCCTACCATCTATCAAAAGCCACATCAACTGCTGAATTGTACACCACGTACCTTCACCACTTTCAGTGTTCCTCATGCAGGTTTATTATAAAGCAGCATTAAATGTGCCCGGCAGGCTGAGCTACCTCTTCTCCTTGCATGGCAAGCACAAGTGCAGTTGCCCAGTGGCAGTACAAAGGTGGAAGA
This sequence comes from Chionis minor, assembly GCA_013398295.1. NCBI lineage: Eukaryota > Metazoa > Chordata > Aves > Charadriiformes > Chionidae > Chionis > Chionis minor. The sequence goes on along the minus strand of VZSF01007788.1, from coordinate 966,905 downwards.
TTATTTGCAGAACCATGTATGGGGTGGGACCTTAGATTTGGGGGAACGGCATCCCTCCTGTTTCCTCCAGGAGGCATTATCATATTTGGAAAACTGCAAGCAGATGTTTTAGGAGTTTCCAGGCCTTTAACAGCAGCTCTGCCCATACTGCATTTTGATCTACCCTAAACAGATTTACTTGCTCACTTACCCTGCCACCAGTGATCTGCTTCTTTTACTTCAGTTATACAGGGAGAAGCAGCATCCTCCTTCTCCTCATTACCACCAGAGGTTCTGCACTCATTCCTCTCCATAGTTACCACTTGCACATCATGTTTCATGTCCCATTTGTCACTTTGTTTATCAGAGCTCTTCCCATCTTGTTCAGCTGGGCTATTTGATAGTCCTTCAAACAAAAATTAGTATCGTTACTGTCCAATACTGTTGCTTTTTTATGCAAGTGATAAAGCTCAAATAGCCAAAACCAAACCCTAAAGAACTCGATACAAAAATTTACTTTGACATAGGTGACATCATTAAACACTCATGAGCCATAATATTCCAGATACCAACACACATGGACACTCATAGCAATGTAACTTGCTCTACAGCAATGTTATGTTTTTGACAGCCTCTGTTTCAAAGATAAAGTCTTTTATATAACACTAGATATACCTCTTTTTTTATGGTACAAGTGTGAAGTATTCCCAGGAAATCTAGCACAATTATTCAGATTTATTTTCGTTTTTCTGACAGCAAATTAATCCCCGAGACTTTGGAAACAACTACAGAGTATTCAAGATGTATATTTGAAATTACTTCCCTATTTTAGGAAGCCAAGAACGCTCTTATTATTAACTCAATCTTTTCCATTGACTTTGACATTACTTCTCTGGGCTACAGTGTAGTACCAGACTGTGGCAACAAAAGAAGATCTATTCTCTGGTCTAGTCCTTCGGTCACCCATAATCAGCATATTCAGTCAAGCAGAAAGGCTGTTGCTTGAAACATACCGAACATTGAAGCACATGGAGGGATTTTGGTAACTGCTTCTCAAGGATTTGCAGTAAAAAGGAACATGCACGCAGCTTGTAAGATAGACTCAGAAAAAATTAAAGAGAAGCAGGGCAGTATGATGTACACAAACCCCTCTGCTGCCAGAGGTTCTAGAGAAGAGACTGATTCTAGGGGGGGTGAAACCAGCCCTCCTCAGCACGCTTAGCTAGACCTGCACAACACTTCAGCTGATACTGTAGAAGAAAATAAAGATGGTCAAACTTAATTTGACTGTGTTGAAATTACAAGATGGCATTTTTACCGTTACCATGTTTCATTCCAGCATTGGACTTTGTTGTGCCGGGGTGGAAATGCATCCCTCCAAAAGCAGAGTATCCATATGAAGGGTAACTGAACCCTAAAGAAAGGAAAAAGATTAAGAATTAATATAATTACACCCTAAAGCAATGTAAACACCATCTGGAAGAACACAACCTAAAGAACCGAAATTTTGTTTTCTACATACCTTCTGTTTTATTCCATCTGATTAAAATAAATATTCTGAACTGAAGGCAAACTCTTCCCAACCCCTTCAAAAATCCAAAGAAATTCTAGATAGTTGGCTAGTGACGTTCTCTATCCCAACATCCGTAAGACCACAGAAGCGTAGTATCACTAGTATGCTTCATCTAAAACTCAACTGAGACTTCACAAGCTACCTCTAAACTTTGGAATCTTTGTGATTACAACCGATTTGTATTCTGGTGTTACGTTACAGATGTGCTGCTAGCAACGCATGTAACAGTTTGAAAACTGCTGCTCTGTCCCCTGCTCTAAAAAAAGAGTTGCAAAGGTATCGTGGTTCAGATGACATCTGCTGATCTACAGGTTTTTAATGCTCTACTGCAAGAATCAACCCCCTCTTACAATCCTGCATCTCAGATGTGCTCTGGCTTCAACAGATAGAGCACAGTATAAAATTTACTGAACAGTATCTCAAAATTCTTAATAGTTCTTTGCAATAACAGGGTTAATTTTCCAAATTCTACTCCTGGTCCCAGAAAAAATTAAGAACCTGTGTAGCTCTGCGCACCCAAGATGGTACTTAGCTGAGCTGTCTCATGAATTTCAGTGTCCTCCGAGGTTCCGGGAAGTAACAAAGCTAAGGTACGATGGATTCCTGACTCAGACTCCCTCAACTAGAAACGCGTTCTGTCTGACTTAAAGCTTCAAGGAAGAGAAAAAAAGCCTTATATGCAAGCAGGAAGGCAAAGGAGCTGATGAAATATTTAGAAAACAAGGAGATGCTTAACTGAAATGAATAATGGTGGTACAAGGACAGGAGAGTCAGGTCTTATCTACCTAGAAGATGATGAAATCCTCATCACATTTTAAAAATCAGAATAAACATCTGTCCTGCTCTCAGAGTAGAACCCCTTCCCCTCTTTGCCCAAAACTGCTGCCTTACCAGATCCAGCACCGCCACCTCCCCCTCCATACATGCCACCGCCTCCTGCGCCACTGCCTCCACCATAGCCGTCAGAGAAGTTTGGCATGAGCTTCTGTCGTTTCCTTTGCACTTCTTCTTTATCTGGGATAGAAGGAATAGACAGGATAAGGAGTCGTTCTTACTGGTGGCCATGCACAGAACAGGATGTGCACACAGAAAGCATTACTGAAGTTTGCTACTTTATAAAGGAAAATGCAGACTGCTGTAGAAGAGTCAACTCTCTTCTAGCTCCAAATAACAGAACTTTGTATGTAATGAAGCAGTGAGAATTCCTGTGAGAAACAAGCGAATGCCAAGTCCGCAGCCGGACCATCAGCATCACTCCAGCCCACATGTTCTCTTCAGTTATGTCAGGTGCCTTGTGCTCAGACTGGAAGGGAAATGTGCAGAGATGTCTTGGGGGGGGCTCAGAGTTTCCTTCAAAAGTGTCTCATGTACTTAAAGACCTGGAAATCAGTGGTCCCCAAATTCTTCTATGTCTAAGTCAAGTCATAAACCAGCACAAGCTCCCCGAACCACAAACCTGTTCAAGAAAATCTGCCTTTGGGGAATGTAAACACATGCTCTTCTACTAAACAAATCTACTTCAGAAATGGACCCTTATCAAAGGGTCAGCAAATCACAAGGCACTTCGATTTCCAACAGTGCAGAGTACCTGCAGTGCCCTTTGAACTTTTGTTTAAGGGTAAGGATGGCAAGAAAAATGGTAAAAATAACATTTGCTTGGAACGATTTCCTTAAAATATCGGAAAGGCCACCAGAATAAAGATAGCTTATTTTCAGGCAGGACATAACGCTGTCAAACCATGCTGAGCAGCAGTAGAAAAAAGCCTGAATATTTTATAATGTAAGGAGAAAACAATACTTAGCCCCCCTGGAAAGCAATACACAAAGATTTAAAAGAAGTATCCCAGTGACTGGAGAAAGTGAAAATGTCATGACAAGAGCTACAAAAATAGGGATACAAACATTACAGGGGTTAAACTCCAGTAGAACTGTTGAGGAAAGAACAAAATATCCTTTGTTCATTGAACGATCTAGTAGTTTTCAAAGGCCATATGACAAAAAGAAATTTCATGCACAGGCACCTCAGTCAGTGCATCAAATGACATAGCTGAATACATGAAACGGTACACTGACAAGTAGAAGTGCATTATTTCCAGGCATACGTGATCTGCAAGTATGTATGCATGCACACACCAGGCATACTCACACTGACCAGGAGAGAAAACTCTAGACAGCAATCTAGTCAGAGAAACAAACAAGCAAAAAATCCACATACACGTCTAAGTTTGCGTGGATACTTGCAACAAGGGAAAAAAACAGTCCCTAAATGGTAATTTCATTATTAGGTTGTGTAGGGGATCCAAAAATGCACATAACAATGTTGAATTAATTTTACTCCATTAAGAGACACATAAAAGAGTTTTGCTTCAAATCTGGCAACTTTGCTCTGCAGCTGTACGCTTCACTTTCCATAAAATTTGTGCAAGAGATTCCCAAAATCATTACCGATACAAAATCCTCTAGCAACTCTGGAAGTTTTTGTGAATGCATGCTTTCCGCTATTTTATTATAACAGGCGTAAAGTAGATTCACCTGGACATCAACCACCACCCCTCTCTCCTCAGCTGTCCTTAGTCCTTATCACTGACACGCATGTATTTTAAGAGATTTTGACAGGGAACTGATTTCAACACAGCTCCATTAGGCACTAAAACCGTGCAAGATTAGGACTTGATAGTGCAACCTGCAGGCAGGTAAACTGTTAAACAGAAAGACCATCTTAGTACAATGAAATACCAATTCTGACTTGCACCTCAGGGTACTTCCATATCATTAACATTATTGATATTTAAAACCATACTTGCTGCTGCTATTCATGTCAAACATTTCAAATACAGACTTTAAAGGACACAGATCTGCTAGTTAAACTTCTTTTCATTAGCAACTTAGGAAGCAGATCTGATTCCAACTTCAGCTAAGCGGCTAACGTTTTAACACAAGAGATTGGAACAGCACTTTCCCTGCTCTCACAAGAAATGTCTTGGGCTTACTTAACTAGTACAAGCAATTGGAAAATTCAAAAATAGCAGTGAAATTGTGAGGCCTGATGGTAAAAGGAGAGAACTACAAAACACCTATAATTTTTCCACCAGATACCAAACGGTCTTTGGTTTAAGGTTTCATCTGAAAGTACTGACAGTGAAACGTCCTCAGATATTCAGAAACTCAGAGGAAGAGAGTGCCATCTACTGTATGGACAGACACGCGTGCATATAGGAAACCTGGAGGGAGTAAGCCTCCCTAGGAACATAGTTGTGGATTTACTGCCTTCCAGTCCAACAGAAAACCTACAAACCCATTACAGAGCTACCACTTTTCACATTAGCTCTGCACAGAACAAGGAAGCAAATACCCTATTTTCTAAAAATAACAACTACAAAAAAACCCCTCATCCAACAAGTCCCATCTTATTAAAAACATGCCTAGAGACCCTGCAGTTTCTGTTCCCAATATATAAAATGGGTTTAATGAATTACCTTTGATTTCCGGATAGTAGAGAAAAGGCTTTGGTTCACTTGTTTCTAGATCAGATTTCCGACGCAGCTGTACAAATACAGATGCTGGCTTTGTGATATTGACATCTCGATACTTGGGTGTTTTGAACACAATAGCAAACTGTGAAGGAAACAATGACAAGCACATCTATCATGCAGCATGGGTTTTGACAACTTTGCTTTTACATTTGTATTATTTTGCAGGAGTTGTTTCATGGCTTGGGAGGCAAGAATTCTTAGCAAATGGCTGCTACAGTAATAAACTTCCATTTTAGTTTTCAGTTGCACTTTTGAGTTTGACTGCTAGAGCCTTTTGGGAAAGACGGAACTGCCCCACAAAGTAACACCACACTCATGTGTGTTAGTACTGCATCGTTTGTCCCTTCGTCATTTAGCATCTATTCTGTGGCTTTCTCAGTGTGTTCACAGGAGCTTTGAGAGCTTTTTGTATATCCTGTCCCAATTTACACTGGTGCATGTTAAAGCAATAGGTCTATCTCCCAGTTTCCTCACACGGTATTCCTAACCTGCTTAGTTAAATAATGCACGTCTTTAAAGAACAGTTGAGATTGTATTACTATTAGGAAGTAACCAACAAACAAAGAGTTTAGTATGGGATACAGATGTTTTAGCTGACGTAGTAATTATAATAGAATCCCAGTTTACAGAGATGAGAACATCATTAACAAATGACAAATGCTCTGTTACTTACCTGTCTATGTACATCTGTAGGAGAAAAGTCTCCAAAGCCTTCCCACATACCACCATTCTCATCCTCTTCATAGAAACGTATTTGAATATCATCTGCAAAGAGTGAAAGAAACACTCTTTGGGCTGTTTGTGCATTTTTTTAACCTTTGGCTAAGTTTATTTCAGATAAAATCAACATGGTTACTTTTTGGCTGGATGATAATATTACATGAGTAATACACGAATTATCTTTATTCATTTTATGGAAAAATCCTAACCCATTTTTTGACATCAATTTTAGATCAGCCGAATTCTAATGACTTCACTGAAGTTGCTCTCTATTTACTGAGCAGTAAAAGGAGAACTAGGTTCACTACCTCTTCCTATTCTAGGGCTATAAAACATTCCAGAGGAGCTTTATTTGGAACAAACATGTAGGGAGGGGAGAACTTGAAGCGTGAAATGTAGAAACCACCCTCTCTCCTCCAACAGTTTCAGTTCAAAAAACTGTAGCAAAACCTGAAGTGCCACAATTCAAGTTCCGCTTGCTGCTGGCAGAGTGCCACTTTGGAGCTGCAGCTCAGAGAGACGGCAAGGGTGTGAGCGAGCGGCACGTCAGAGCAATTCCTCACCCCCCAAACACAGCATGGGCCAGGAACGTGCGATTTGGCTTCTGCTCCTCTAAACAAATTTTCTCTCATTCCCCTTGTATTTATTTATTTGTATTTTTAGGAGAAGCTGGGAAATACCACCCTAGCATACTCCTTCCCCAGCACTCCTAGTGAGAAAAGACTAGACAAAGCCTATTCTTCTCTTAGGGTGACAGGCTGGAGGACAGGCTTTTGGAGCAGACAGACTGCTTCCTCTGATCCACCACCTGCTAGTCTCAAGGCTGTGAACCACCACTTCCAGTCCTGCTGTCCTGTGTTCACAAGTTCCTTCAGGCAGGAGGTTTCTGAGAGCAATGAGGTCAGGGGAAACCCCGATCCGGCTGAGGGGAAACCCCACCTCAGGGCTTCCACTGAGTCAGAGATTTATTTACTTATTTTGCGCATCAGAATTATGTTTCATCTCACTCCTGATAGCAGAGGGTATATACACTACCAAAGGGAAAGATTTTTCAAAGCCCCTGAAAGCCCCCAAAGCCCTCTCTCTTTCCTAAGTGGTAAAAGAACATTTGCAGGAAATAGAGGTGGAAAAGGACAGCCTATATTAACAGAAAATGTCAGTGTGATTTTAATAACATGTGCAGGGACTGATTCCAAACAGGTGAGAAGAGGGCACCTGCTCCACCATGCAATCTACACCAGGGAGTCCCAGGTATTACCTATAGCTGAAAAATCCAAAGGATTTCCCTCACTCCCATTTTTTTCTTTTTAGTTCAGCCCAAATACTACAACCAACCACATTAACCATTATCTTCCTATCCAAAAACAAGGGATGATCCAAATCCACACTGCCATGACACATTCACAGCCATCAACAGAAATTACCATTTTGAGTCTGTGAGAACTATCTGTTTACACTGACTAATCTCTACCATTCGCATATACATAAAAATGGAAGTTACTAGAAGCAGTGCTGAACATATTCAGTTCCCATTGGTGGGTAATAGAGAATGTTCATATTTACTCTTTATAATCAGAAACTTAATAATAAATCAGGAACTTAAGAATAATTTAGGGCAGGTGTTAGTTAATGGGGTCAAACATCACCCTGGACATGCCACCCACAAAAACCCCAGAACATGGGCAAGGGCAGAAATTTGAGAACAAAGATGATCACATGGCCTCTATGGAGGCAACACAAGCTGAATTTGCTTTGCAACAGACTATTTTGATTTATTCGTCTTCTGCACTGCTGGCCTGACTTCTGGAAAGGCTGAGTGCTTACAAATCCTGCTGCGCTATCGGAGCGGGAGAATACTAAAGCAGCACAGCAGGCTCCACGTGTACTCCAGGTGAACACCCCAGCGTGCCTTACAATACTCAGGACTCTTACCTTTCTGAACCTTGTCACAGAGAAGGTAAATCTCTTCCCCTCCTGTTACGCACCCTGCTGTTCTGTCCATTCTTACGATTTTTAAGTTGGAGGCATTGGGAGCTTCTGTTGAAAGGGAAGGTTAAAAAACTGCTTACCTTCACAACAGTTTTAGATTTCAAAAAAACCCAAGCACAACACACAGAAATGCAACAGAAAGACAAGCCTCCAGTACAACCTACCTAAGTTTGTCTGTGGTTTTTTTTGACATGCATAAATCAACAGTTTTTCATCTGAAAGGCCTAATCTTGTATGCTTTAAGCTCTGATTGAATGCAAACTATAAAATAAGGCCCTGGCCATTCCACCACAATTACTGCACTAGTAAAGTAGCACAGCAGTGAATTGCATCCAGCACTCTACACCAGTACTAACTTTATGACAAGAGCGCACTACAAAAGAACATAATTTTTTCTCTCTGCTTTCTTGACAGTGTGACGCTCTTGCGAGCTGTTCCTTGTATGTCACTATTTGAACGCGATATGCAACGCTTTGCTTTACACTGTGGCTGAGTTGAAAACATTGTTAATCCTTGGCCAACATAGCTGGCTGTGACCAAAAAGCTCACCTCTGCGGATCTTGGTAGATCTATCATCAGGACACCTACTGGTCCTCAAGACAGAATCATCATCTAGTAAGTCAAAGCAGCTGTGATAGACAGTTATGCTACCACAAGTTGTGTCCGCTCTGTGGAAGGGCCTGAATGGTGCCAATAAAGAGTATGAGAAAAAACCCGAAACACTAGAACTGAGAAAAGTCTTTTGGAACCAACAACCAAGAATTCACCTTGGGAGCTCAGAAACTAGTAACTGACATCTATGTAGCAACTCCAAACAGCAGAAACACATACAATGTTTTTTCTATTTGCCTCCTTAGTTGGAGTCAAAATTTTGATGGTCGGATTCAGAAGGATACTATAACTTCAATTGTTTTTGTATGTGTGCCCTACCTCTGTAGATGCTTTGCCCTCCTCCTTCTCTTTGCTTTACATACACTCTCCATCATTATGCAGGTGTGAGACAGAGTCATGAAAATGAATGGAATCTGTAATTGTTTCTAACGAAAATCAAAATTCCTTAAAGACACTGCTTGGTATATCACACCTCAGCCTACAGATCAGAAGACTGTGTTTTCTCATCCAGAAAATGCAAGTCATGCGTGCCGCAAGAACAGCAGACATCGTGTTTTTCACTCACTGAATATATGCAAAATGGCTGTGCTACATCAGTACATTCCCCAATTAATAGCAAGCAACAGACTGTATTAGAACAGTTGCATTTAGTGCCTTCTCACCTAGACTTTGTCCTTAAAAAGTGATGATACAGACATGACTGTTGCACACACACAAAAAAAATGGTACTTTTTCTGACTCATTACAGAATGACTATCAGGAAACATGGTAATCCACAGCTACAGGGAGGAAAACTCAGGCAGCAGAAAGGGTTCAGGTAAGACGAGTAAGTATAATTGAAAAGCACAAGGGAAAACATGAAGTGAAAAGACAAATACAGGAATGTAACGGAAGTATAAAAAATACTGACAGGTCTAAAGGAAATGGATTGAGACCTCCGGTTGTGTTAGTCTGTTAGTCTCACAAAAACAAGGCCAAGCAGATGGGCCAGTAAAACTGAAAGGTGTCAAGTTCTCAAAAGGATTGAAACAAAGTAATTTTTTCCTCACATCTTTTATGATAAGGCTTTGTCATAGAAAGCAACTGAAAACTCTGCAAAATTCAAGCACTTCTTATGAATGTAACAAGAATTTACAAAAATCCTCATAATAAAAGTGGCAGGATTAAGCATGCTAACAGCAAAAGAAAATCTTTCTTTACAGGCTACTTCACCATCTATTAAAAACCTGAACGATACCATATGTACTTGGACAGACATAGGGCAAACGGGCTACTTACTCGATCAAATAACAGGAAAGCAGCAAGGCTAGATGAGTCTACATATAGCAATATCTACATGTCATTTTTGTACATACAAAAGCTTGCCCCTTATTAAAAAAGGTAATTAAAGCCAAATATACTTACTGCTGTCATATATCGCATCCGATATAACAGGGTCAAGTTTCCGTGTGAAACTACCATTGCTGTCAGGGAGAAAGGCTGTAAACATGAGACGCACCACACTGAGATCCATTTCTTTAGTTTGTTGTACTGCTGCCTGACGAATAATTTCTCTTTCTCGTTCTGGAACCAATAAGTAGACAGACTAATTAACACAAGGGGTAGAGGACGCATAACAAAACAGGAAGAGCATTTTCCAGACATTACTATCAAAAGGCACCAATAGCGAGGAATTTTTTCATTTGGTATCCATCAGCTTCCCTCTTTTTAAGCAGAGAAGAGCAGCTATTCACAATGTACTGCATTCATCTTGCAGTTTGTGCATCAAATGTTATTTAAGATAAGGTATATAATTAAGAGACAGACAGAAAATTACTATTTTCTGCTCTCAACTTATAAAGGTTGTGAAAAGGACAAAGGCCACCACTAAGGACATCTGAATGCCTGGCACTGGAGCGATAAAGAGAAGGCTGGCCCCTCTATACAGTGCAACGCAGACCACAGGTTTTTCAGGAATAGGGGCGAAATGCAGCTGAATGAAACAGTATTCTCAAAAGAAGGTCCCCAAGTGACTTAAGGATATTGCGTCTTGTAGCAATAATGCAAAATTACTCTATCAGCTTATTAAACAGGATAAGAGCAATGGAATATATAGGGCAGAGGTGGGTACAGGCAGCTATGGAAGGAAGTTGCTCCATTCTCATGTGTGTTGACAGCAGAGACTCTTTCCTCCAGATTCCCATAAACATGGCAACACCACGCCACTTCTTAAAGCACATAGCCATACGTTGTCTTCCTACACAAGGCCTTTTTCTGGCTAAGAATCCGTGTTTTCAGAAGCTAAACCTGTTTTTAGTAAAAGACCTACTAAAACCAGGCCATCATTTCTACATACCAGTTAGCTGTCTGTCTCCACTTCCTTCTGCCTGCAGATAGCCAAGTTCAGGATGCACCAGGAGTCCCGGGTTGTATCCTTTTTTGCAAGCGTCTATCATGCGTGTTTCCAGAGTTTCAAACACTTTCTTCTTTGTGACGTGAAGTATGCCAAGATTTGCAAACCTGCCGAATTTTGATCGGGGGAAAGCATTATTTTCTTAATGCTTTATGCCAAACCTGCAGCAGGCAGTCTCCCTCTCTGGTATTACCAGAGGCAGCTACACAACTGAAGGCAATGGAAGGACTCTATAGGCTTACTTAGGCGCTATTAATTCTTGAGGGCAAATTTCCCAGCAAGAAAAATTCAGCCAAGCTTACAAAACATGTAAAACGTGCACCGTTATATGGCAGCAATTGTATGGGTGTATGGGATTTTCGCATGGCATAAATAGTAATCTATTGGGGTTCAGACCTGCACTGTGGAAGCAACTAACGAAACATTTGAAAACCTGGTTTCACATCTTGTTTGTTCTGTCTCATTAATGACGTTAATATGTCATTCTGTATGACTGTTATGCAGGGCAACTGCTCAGAATAAGCTCCATCCATTCAAAATGATTTGGAGAGCAAGCTAAGAAGCTAAAAACCGTGCAACATTTTCCAGAGAAATCATTTTAACCAAGGCTCTAGACATTCAGCAAGACACTTCAGGTATCTATTTGAATGAAAACTTCCATAATACGAGATTTGCTTTTGCAAAAATCTCCTGGCACATTTAAAAATCAATTAGATCTGGAAGTATGAAAACAAGACAATAACTCAATTTTCATGTGGGTCAATTGAGGATAGGAAAGCTGTTTCTAAACATCTGATGAAAAACAAGACAGGTCAGGAAATGAGCCAAACTTTTCAAGATGAAAAGGAGCATTTCAAATAAAGCTATTTAAATTGTTGTGCTTGGTAAAGTTAGTGCACTGGGCTTGGACATCAAAAGTTACAGTTTAAAAGAATCTCCCTCTCTCACAACCATCTCAGCTTTTTAAACTTCATCTTCTTCACCAACAAAGACATTCTTGAGATCACAGAACTGAAACTCACAGCCAGCATGAAACCTGATCTAAGCCTGAAAACGTAGACAGGAGCCTCAGCTCCATTTACTGATATAAACAATTATTCTTTTAAATTAAAAAAGAACAGACCTACTACAATTTCACTACAATCTTACTGCTTTAAACTTACAAAGTTTGACTCATTTAGTATTTTCATGTTTATACGTGTCTTGCATTAATTTCAAATTTACTAACCCTATTTTCTTAATGCTTTTCTCTTCACTATATGCCTATCGGCAGATTTCAACAAAAGTAAAATATTTACCAAAATGGTAACAAAAGCTTTTCTTCAGTAATTTTACAGTCCTTTCTCTTTGATCCAAACTACTTGAATTTTAAAGAACGGGCTTACGATACAAATTTGGATTGTACACCAAGAGAATGAAACTACAAATTCTAAGTGAAAATTATTTGTTTAAACCTATTGAGCTTGCTTAGGGGAAATTCTACAAAGGTAAACAGAAACCCCATTTATCTTTCTTTTTAAGACACAAACAGGACACAGATCACAGACTAGTGCTCCACTTAGCTACCTCTTAGTAGTATTTCTGTATCTCCTTACAGCGTTTATACTCGATTCTCTCTCCCTTGGCCCAGCTTTACAAACGAGTTCACAGACTTACCCTACAACCATATCTTTAGGTCCCGCATTAACCGTGCATACTCCGTCTTCACAAAATTTACCCACCAAGCTGTGAGCATGTAAGTGGACGTATTTCCCATTAGTAACTAACTGGACGATTACTTTTGCAGGTCCAACGTAATTGCAGATCTGTAAATAAATATTAAAAAAAATGTGGAATTGCTTGTTTGCTTGTTTTTTTCAAACGGAACAAGTAATGATTCCAGTTGAGTATTTTCTGTCAGCTAAGTACAATTTCATCGGAGAAATGCGTATGCATTTCCTCATGAAATACAAATGATGAACTAGCTGTACCAGATCATCCCAAAGAAAAGCCAACACTTTTTTTTTTTAAATTAAACTTGACATACAAATGGCAGGAGCAGTGACAAAAAAAGTTAAGAAATAAAACAAAGCTAAAAGAAAGCCACCTTCTGTTTCCCAAATTATGAATCTGTTTTACATTCTGGCCACTTGCTCCACATTGCTTTCCTTAAATTTCAATTAGTATGCTGAATTCACAATAAACATTGTTGCACGTTAAGAAGCATGCAGAAAATGTACGTATTTAACAAAGCCCCCTGCATGATTTTGTCCAATTTGAAAACAAATTAAAAATTATTATTAAAATATTATGATTGTTTGAAAGGGTTTAGCCTCATTATGATGACTCTTCAGTCAGAGATTTTAAAATGAATTAATTCTATATTCATAGGTATTTTCTTAGTTCAATAGGCTACACGAACACATATTACCCAGTCCAGTAAATATTTACACTACGTGTACATAACGATATATGCTAAATCCCCATCTAAGATTCTGCAGGACTGGAACCATGATACACTGGATGCCTTAGTATAGCCAACTCTGGAGGATTACAAAGATTTTTTTCCCCTGCTATAGTTTCTAATCACCATACATTTTTTAACAGCTTAAAAAATTGTGATAACAAGTAATGCCTCAAAAACAAAACTAAAATTATTCTTATCATACCGTAGTAGTAAGGCTTTCGCTTTACATGTATTATTTAGAACTTTATTTTCTTTCCTCATGAGTAATAATACTCTTCGAGTCAGTTACCGGTTACGCACCACTTTCAAGTTATGCTGAATATAAAATTACCCCGCTTTTAAAAAAAGCAAACATTACCTTCCCTTCCAATTCACTTAATTAACCCTTTTATCAATGTTGGGTTTTTTTCCCTCCTCCTCTAATTTTTCTTCTAATTTGCCTTCGGCAAATTTCTTTGTATTACAGCAGCTTATAGATCTAATCAACCAAAATATTAAAGGATCATGATAAACATTAAAGTGATGAAACAGTGATGAACTGAATACTCAAGGTTATATTGTTGATAAAATGCTGATAACCAGGGATTGCCACAATTTCACCACATTACTGAGTCCTGCTAGCTTCCTTCGCTCCAGCTAACCCCCCTCTTGAACCCCTTCCATCACACCTGAAACAACGCGTGCCCTCCCCATCTTCCTATTCACTGCTGAAAGCAAAAAAAAATCCCAACTATGAAAAAGCTGTTCCAGGATGAACAGGTGTGCAAAAGTCCTCTCATTACTCACTGCCTGCTAGTTAGCTGTATAATACTGCGTTAATGTGCATTTCACCAGCGGCAGTTTCTAAAATACCAAACACAGGGTACCCATGCTTCCCTCCCGTTTCCAAACTGTAATCCCTCCTGGACTGAAACAAGAGCAGAGACGCAGAATAATTACTGCTGCACCACTTCCACCATTTACCAGCAGTGAAAAAACGAAGAGATCCCTGTGCAACTTTCACAAAGTCATCTGAAAATGAAAACGATTGTGTTTGGTGCTACATGTCACCACCACTATTACAATTAACTTTTCAAGAGGGAGGCTTTAAAAAAATTATTTTCATTTTATCCCTCACTAAACAAGCCTTTCCCTGCTATAAAGTTCCCAGAACGTCTGTAGTATTATATTCATTATGACTAACACGCATGTTCTAGTATCACATCAGAAAGTTCACGACAATCCTTCATCAGCTGTAAAAACCACAGTGAAACTGTAGGTAGGACTGCCGCACGTCAAGGACTTTCCAGCCTCTGAAAGCAGAACATATAACTGCAGCGGTAACCAGATTGCAATCTCCCCCTGTTACTCAGCTCAGCATGATCTTTGTAGCCTCTCTCAGGGGAAAAACAAAAGAATTCTTAAAACGTAATACCTTATGTAGGTCATACGGCAAGAAAGGACTACTTCTGTCATCCAGTCTGATGTCCAATGCTGCAAAAGCTACAGAATGTCCCTGAATTGTTTCCTACCTATATTTCTTACAGGCAGATTTTCAGACATCCAGGTTATCTCAATGCCCAGCAAAAGAGTCTCAGTGATTAAATATCCTTATGTACCATAAATTACGTCTGAAATAATTTTTCAGTGTTTTTGAACCACTGACACCACAATTTCAGAATAACTTAAAATTTATTCAGGCACTAAGATACGCAAATAACTATCACCTTTTACCTAAGAACTTAAAAAACATCGTCAAAGGCACTGAAAGATAGAGGGTATATTACACTGCTGAATAGCTACAGAAACTTAAGGATTACGGTGTTGACACAAAAACATATACTCAACATGAGAGGGAGATAGCATGTGTGTGCTGTACTGCTGCAAATCGGAGCTGTGATCTGCAAAAAACTGCTACAGAACTTCAAATTAAAGATAGGAGAGAAAAAAGAAAATAAGGAGTTCCTGGGAAGAGCATAGATGTAATACTTGATTACATCCTGTACTGAAGCAGCATTCAATTGATCTAATCTGATAAAGTTAAAATGCTGCAGGCTTATATTTATCTGCTGTTTCTGTTTGAGAGATTTGTCTGAGAGATTAAAAGGACCCTGTGATCTTGAAATTGAGTCAATTTCAAAACAAGAGTTGAAAGTTTTTTCAGTTTTTTCACATCCTCCTGCAATCCGGACCCTAGCCAATTTTTCTGGTTTCTGAAACTTTACAAAAACTTTATAAAGAACGTTTTCCTACTTCAAACATGTTTTTTTCCAATTGCTCTTACTGGAAGCAAGAAGTGAAACCAACTGGCCAACGACAGAAAGCAAACGATGGAAAAGGCCATGTCAAACCTACAAAGCCAGCAACTACAAAAATACCTATTTCTCTTTCTAATCACTTTGTTGTAGGAACAATAGCCCAAATCCTGCCCAACCTTCAGAGTGTGACTACTGCTGTCCTCCACACACGCATACAAAGTGTTCCGCAGATGAGGCATCACTCGGTCTTTATAAACAGTATGTTTTCAGCAGAGCAGTATCAGGGGGGTTTTTCAGTTGCTAGCTTAAGACAAAATATTTCAGATGTGGTACAAATCATTTAGGCAACTGAATACTTACTCGGAGGTCTAAGAATAACCAATATAAAGTAACTTAAACCAATGCGAGCTGAAGATCTTCTGACCCTCTGAATGCGAGGTCACCCTCATGCCAAAAATACAAGTTAGGTGCTCTGCTTTAGGAGCCCAACTAAAGGGACTCGGTGCCCCGTATTCAGCTAAATTAACGGTAACGGTCACTGAATTTAGCTTTGTCTGAATTTGGTTCAGTATAGGTTTTTAAGAGGGGTGAAGAGTTGTAACAAAAAGTCTGCTCATTCTTGTCTCATGTCTATTCCTTAATTCAGCCATTAAATAAATTTTTAACTTTCAACCAGTGATCTATCACTCTACAATTTAATTCTTATGGGGGAGGGGGGGAAGCAAATACACTGCTCCTTTCTTCACCAAGAAGGCTCATCAACAAAGCAAGCTGACTAATTTTCCACAAATTCCCCTCCTGAACTCGAAGTATGTGCTGAAATCCCCGATTTCAATAAGAACGCTTATCTCCAAATTGAGGTATAATTTAGGATAGCCCCAGGACATGCCTGGATGGGCAGTCCTCCTGTTCAGGTGCCTGGGTTCAGAGGTGCCTAACTGGTCCACAGCTTCGATTCGCCTGCTGAGCCGCACAACCTCCAAACTCCTCATCGGCAGAAGAGATGGTGCTCACCATCTCCGGCACACCTCTGACTGAGCCATCGGTTACTCAGCCTCTGGGCTGCAGCTGGTTTACATCCAGCTCACAAAGAATAGGCAACTTGAGTTTGCAGCCACCCACGTAGATTTTTTCCCCCCAAGGAGATGAAAACTCAGGACATCTCCTTCACACCACTGTTTTCAGCAAATTCTTTTCACACCCAAAACTGGATCAAGTACTTCAGTGTAAAACGTGAATATGTCTACGCTAACATCGGTATGCAAGATCAGGACAGACATGGTAAATGCGCAAGAAGGCCAGTGGAAATTTTCTGCGCACGTTTTCTCACAGTTTTTCAAATACATTTAAAAAAAGCAAATTATGAATAAAAAATTTAAATGGTTAAGCAAGCTAGTGATAATACTAGACAACCCAGTTTTATTCCTTCTTCTTAAACTATTGATTGTGCTTCCCCCCAGACAAAAAGCCGATGACTAATAAGCAGCTCAAGAGCTTTGATTTCAACTGTTCTAGATAGTAAAAATTTCTAGTGTTGTGTTACTTACACTAAGCAGACGAAAAAGAAATTTAAATGCAGAATTTTAGGTAGCTTTCTACTGTAATCATGAAACTTGTTATGAAATGTAACTTCATTATAACACGTTCAGTATCTATAACTTCTCTGCTCTCCATAACTACATGCAAAGTTACATAAAATTCTCTGAAAACGTAGGATGGTTTGTACATGATACTAAGATTACTCTTAGTAAAGACAGGGTTAAACAAAGGAATATAATTCCATAAACCATAAAGATTAATTCATTCCATTTTTTATATTGTAGAAAAATACTACTGTTATCTAGACTCCATGTGTCATGACCACGCTGTTAAAACAAGAGGTTTTAAATCAATTCCACCTTGCTGGCCAGTGCACATTTGTCTTCAGCGTAGAGACAGCCATTGCAGAACTCCTACACCAACTCCTGACCTACACCATCTCCCAAGATACTATACAGAAGGTGGTTAAATGCGTAATTAACTACCAAAACGTCTTGCTTAGATACAGCAAATTCTTCAACACTCCAGCCTTTAAATGGAAGATGTATCTTGATGTGTTCAAGCTCAGTCACAAGTTTGGGAGCGGGGGTAGGGTGAACTTGAACAGTTAACATTGTGCAAGAGGTCATTATCAGATAAATGTGTTTTCTTTTGGCCTACAAAAAGAGAGTAGGGAGACTGCAATGCTTTTTTGTACACTGAAGATGTCTATTTTCAGGACATCCCATGGCAGCTACTGGTAAATTACATCAGCTTTCTGTGCAGAGTTGGCCAAGCAGAAGAGAGATCCCAATGTGAGCTGCACTGACCACACCATGGCCAAGGTTTTAAAGATCTGTCACAAAATCTCCTTTTTACGGTACAGCTGAAGCTCACGCTACCGTCCTTTCACAGCACTGTGATCAACCAATGGAGGTTTTATGGTGAAGGCCTTGGCACAAAAGTAAAACAAAACAAAACAAACAAAAACCCCCAAAACAAAACAAAAATACCCCAATGTAACAAAACCCAGCAATCTTCAATTGTGCTCACCTCAGTTATGACAAGGTGAGCACCCTTTGACAAAACACAGAAGAGACTTACAGGAAAAGGTGTGAAACACTTCTGTCTTTACTGGCACCACTTGAATCAAGAACAGGCACTAACAAGCAATGGCCTTGAGGAATTTACTTGTTGTGTTCCCTTGCCAGCCTCTCCCAGCAGGTGTTGCCATGTGGGGATTTGTACTCGAAAAAACCCAGATGCAGACAGTCGGACGAGAGGGAGGGAGGGGAAGGGACACACGTGCGTGTGTGGGGAAGCTTTAGATGAAATTAAAGTCTGATGATCAATGAAAGCAGAAGGTTTGATGGAAAGCCAAAGAACATTTTGCTTTCTAGCTTACTCACGGAGATATTCCATTTTCTGTGTAACTCCTCTCTGTGTATCTCCTTGGCGTGCTATTACGCGACCCATCACACTTTCATAAAGTATCATTTGTCTTATTATCAATACAGACTGGATTGGAATCCAAAGATCTGTCTCCACTGAGGTAAATTATTTTGAATCTGAACATACCAGTGAAATTTCCACTCACTGGTTCATCATAACCGTCACAATAGGAAAGGGTAAAGCAAGTAGATCTTTTGCCTGGGCGAGTAAATTTTCATGGGAGTTTTGCAAGGCTACATGTAATCAGCTTTCCCAGCCTCTTCTCAATTTGCAAGACTAGCACCCTAGGCTATCTCAGCCAATGCTGATTATTTTCCATTGAGTCATGCGCGTACTGATTCATTATGGAGACGCAACCGTTCCAAATTCCAGCCTTTCTCAAGAACTGTGGAAGAACTACACGTGTACTGCGGAGAAAGCTGAGGAGTGGCACACACCAAGACAGAGGCTGACTGCTTGCTGCTCCTCCCTCCTCCCCTTCTCTCCCCCGTAAAGCAGGGAGTAAGAGATAACACCAGAATGAAAACACATTAGGAGATAACACCAGAATTAAAATACATTAACCCTGCTCCTCATGAGATGATCTCTAGTGCAATAGTTCAAAGAGGTAATGCAATGCAACAAGACTAACATTCTCATTAAGTTAGAAAAATACTGAAAAGGCACGGTGTATCTTTTCCCCACTTCCATGGAAAAAGAATTTGCCGCAAGAACCACAGGCAAAGACAGTTCTTCTCTAATCCTAGAATGATTAATCACTACTGTTATAACCTTCATATTGCGCTAGCAGAGAATGTTTCTTTGATTAAGATCCTTGAATTTTTTCCAGGGAAAGAAAGTCCCAAAAAACATTCACCAAAAACCTGAACATAACGCTGCTCCTATTAAAATGAAAAGTTTTCCATTGACTTTAAAGAAAATACGTCCTTAAAAACTGAGTACCCTGGAGATATTAAGTAAGGAGCAGCGTGAACAGAAGAGGATGGAAAACTTGGTACATCGCATCTTAGAGTGAAGCGGAATAACTGGCTGGACTCATGCTCTGCAGTACGATAGAAGCAGAGTCATCCAGCAGCTCAGGCCTTGCTCTATGATGGAACTGCACCTTAGGGAAGAGCCCCACTAGTCTGCATGAGGGCAGTGAGGTGGTACACGCAGGAAAGCTTACTGCTCACTGCTGGCAGATGAACACGGTGCAAAAGTTAACTCCACAAACCTGAAGACACCTTCTTTTTCAAAATTAATTACATTTTAAAAGTTGGGATTGAAACGCAGTCAGTCCTGAGTAATTTCATACAAATGTGGGTTGATACGCAGTAAGGTCATATACACATACATACAACAATTGCATTCAGTTTGCAAAACTAATGATTTATGTACTTACTTTGACCTGAGGGTATGATTTTTTGTTCTTTTCACTAGAAGCACCAGGAAGTCCACCATGTGAAGGCCCTTCGCATACGTATCGGAAACGAAAACCCCTCTGTGGAAATAAAGGAAAAGAACCTTGAAAGCTGTTTAGAAACAAAACTAAAAAAATAAAAAATAGCACACACATATGTGAGTGTGTGTGCACACACACACAAACAAGACTTGCCCAAATAGCCCACAAACAGAAAAGTTACTACTGTTCATCCCCGAAATGCTGAGTGCTAGTCAACAAAGCACCATTGAACTGTAGCCGTGGATAAACTGTTCTACTCTCACTCTTACAGCAGCAACCTGAAATTTCTCTTTCAGTAAGTGAAGATATTTTGAAGCAGGTATCTATATATACCCTCAAAACAAGACAAAAATTAAAAGACAGATAATGCAAGAGTAGATACTCTCTCCCGTGACTGCTGCTAGGTAGAGAGAATCAAAGCCAGTAATAATCAAGGAAGTCCAAAACATCATAAAGAACAGGGATGAAACAGAAATGCTTCTTCCTTCTGGGAAGAGCATACAAGAGCTGTATCCACTCAAGTGGAGTCCACAAACAGCTCAAAAACTTCAGAAGACTTCGAATGGCTGGGTTTTCATCTCAGCTACATATACAGATGTCTGAACATACTTCAGAGAATTGCGCAGTATTAGCAACCACTCTGGAGTATAGCTGTCCATTTATTCCAGTTTTATTTATAGGAAATAACATCTCCTTTACTTTACAGGATAATCTGTAAGGCACAAAAGATGCAACTCTTAAGCAAATGTATTTGGTAATTCCAACTGTACCTAACTATATTATTTCATGTGGCCCCCGACTTTGAATACTTTCAGATCAACTGCCTAGTCTTGCAATTTCTGGCAAAGTCCTCATTTTATATAGGGCTCCCAGTGTCTGTCCAAACAGCAGCAGTCAGTGTTGTATCCCTCATCACAAACCACTCAGATTCTTTCTAATAATAGACAACTCTGAATTCAAATGCTGCATTAGCTGACTGAACACAGTTCAAAATTACTCTGTAATCATGAGCTTCAATAACTAACTTACTAAAGCCTTTTCACTTTAAGAACTTGTTTCCCAGGCAAACATAAAGACCCGACTTTTATTCAGATACTGACCAGACAATGCAACTCATCCTTAAGCATGTATTTGCCTTCCTAGGATGAACTGAGTGGCCAAGCGTATTGCAAGTGAAGGGCCCAGCTACGATGAGCTTGAAGTCAAGCTGCCCACAGGACAAAGCAACCTCTGTCGTCACAACGCACGAGACGACCCAGCCTCTCTTCACCTCTAGACCCAGCAGTCATCTGTGTGGTCTTCCCCGGTCTACTGCCCTTGCTATATCCTACCTATGTTTTCACATGTACAAGTCTTACTCCCCCCAGCTGTCTCTCTGCTCCAAAAATGATCACAAGCACAGCGCTCTGCTGATGGATCCCTCTCATCATCACCCTGTTACACAGACCGTTGCCCAGCTTGCCACATGGGTACTCCACCACAGGAGCTGCTTGCTGGGAAGTCATGCATGGAAACAACTGTTTCTCCTCAGGTACTGCACACTGTAAACTCTACCATACAAAGACATGGCCTGATTTGGGATGAACTAGAACAATAAAGACGAGGCAGCGTATTCTTCCAAGAGTTCACAGTATGCTGCCGTTTCACCTATGATCACTAAGCATCCCTTTCCCTGGGGGGATGCTTGAGCACAAAAATGTCATTGGGGTGTAGCTGAAACAAACGTTCTCTACCGCCTCCCACCAGGAAGACTAGACTGCGGCACGCATCTCCAGAGCACCAAGTAGAGGATGGGCCAGCTTCCAGTCACCCTCTTCCCCTGCCTGCTTAACAGCTCCATAAGGTGGGATTTTACGCAGCTGGCTGGAAGGAGCAGGAGAGGGGTCTCCATATTGCAATAGCTTTGGCAGGAACATTTGTAATCGCTGATTCCACCAGCCAAAGGGGAACAACACGCTGGCATACTTCAGGGCAATCTTGACCCAGCAATTACTTTGTACATCAGCTGCATGAAAACTACCCAGAGCACTGGGATGACTTTCATGCTATCAGAGGAGCATAAGCGAGCTTTGCCACACAGTCACAGAAGAGCTCCATTCAAGTATTTATCATCATTGTCCTCAGGTTATTCAAAACAGGCAACTGTGACGAAAGGAATCTCGAAAGACAACAGAATTTCTTTATGATGACAAACTACAAGACAGAAGTTCCTGTAACTTGGGAACAGAATAAAATATATTTTTGTGTGTTTGTTTGTTTGTTCACTTATTTCAAGAAACACGTAACAAATTCTAAAAATCTTCCATGTTTGGCCCAATCATTTACATTTCAAAATATTGCGGTACTCTAAGAGTTGCCCCTAAGATGAAGAGTCTATAGTTAGGCAAGACATTTCTTTAACACCCTCAGCTTTTTTTTTTTTTTGTGTCTTACGACACTTCCAGAGAGATGCAAAGATGAAAACAGAACAAAACAGGAAACGATTTAACTACAAAAGTGACAGGAAAAACTGCTCACGGTTAAGTGCCATGTTTTTTTATAAGAGTTCAACCTCTTCAACACTCTTTTTTCCCCCATCTTGAGTCATCTTAAGTCGTAATTTTATTCAAAGCTGAATATAGTGACACAGCTACCTTAAAGATTTTCAAAATGCAGTGTTCTTCTTACCTGTTTTGGCTGTTCTATGATTTGAAGATATGGTCCATCTGCTAACATAAAAAAAAAAAAAGTCACAATAGGAATTACATTTTTATTAGTATGCCATGTAAGTTGCAGGGGTAAAACTGATGTCCTTGGATGTCTAGAGGTAAAATTCTTGAAAGCACCTAAGCACCTTCAGAACTTGCATTTTAATAAATAATTTAATCATCTGGCAATCTGTCATTTCCAGCATTCCCTAAAACCAGTGGAGTAAGAAGGGAAGGATTAACTCAAAAATTTAATGTTAGTTCAGAGGGCCTAAATGGGCAACTCTGATCACTCAGGTAAGACTGGAAAGTGTAAGAACAGGATCCTCCCCTTGCCACTGACAAGCAGCCTGGCCTTCCTGAGCTAAGGTTAACTTTTGTATCTAAGCCCCTTGGGCTCTAAAGACTATGCTCACAAGCTTTTGGCCTTAGGGCTTCCTACTGAATAGGTGCTTTTCAAAGTCTGGAGCCAGCCAATGGGAAGCTCTGAGGTATGGGAATAGAGGAGGAATTTAAGCTGCCTCAACATGCCCTAACAGCCAGAACTGCTTTAAAAAAAATAAACCCTGGACTTGAGGAGACTAAACAATTTACATACTTTTAATAATTTGAAATACACTTTTAAATACACTGCTCTGCTGTGCCTCTAAAAACACTGAACACGCTCTATTTGACTACAGATGCAGACTCTATAATGAGATCCATCTCTGAGGAGGAAGCCAATGCGTAGGATTATGTTCTACTAATATTCTACTTGTGTCTTTCAAAGAAGGCTTCCTTGAACAACTTTTGGTCTTGCACCACCCCCTGAACAGTGGCTAACTTCGTACCATAAATCTCATTCAAAATTCACCAGTTTAAATATTGAGCAAGTCCCAAATCCAGTGAGAACTCTGCCACCTGAGTTAAGAATTCATCACCTGATCGAAGGTTAGCTGCAACTCCGATCGTTTAGATTATCTGCATTGAGAAGGAAAGTTCTCAGTTCGATGGCCCTGAAACACCTCTTAAAATGCAAGTCACTGCTCAGTCTGAAAATGACAGTTCCGAGAGGTATGATTTCTTCCCTGCCTCTTGCTAAGCAGAGAAAAAGATTCAAATTTCAATGCTAAAAATCCAACTGTTACCAAAGCAGATCCCAAAGGACAGCTTCGCTGTGACTACCCACATAATATTTTACCAGCTATATTCCTGCTGGAATTCGGTATCATCTATTTTACCAGCTATATTCCTGCTGGAATTCGGTATCATCTATTTTACCAGCTATATTCCTGTTGGAATTCGGTATCATCTATTTTACCAGCTATATTCCTGCTGGAATTCGATATCATCTATTTTACCAGATATATTCCTGCTGGAATTCGATATCATCACTTATACTCTATTAAAGGTATCAATGCTAAGGAATCGAGCAAGCTCAGCGGGACACGCGAGACCTCCAAAGCAGACAAGCCACAGCTATGGACAGAGCCTACAAGCATATAAAGCGTACCCAGCCCTGCCAACACCCAGGTGCAATCTGCCTCCCCAAAACCGCACCATCTGCAAGTACCACGCCATCCAGCTACCTCAGCAATGAACTACATACTTGCATCAAGTTCAATTTGCCAATAAGCCTAATATTCACTGATAATTAAAAATGGCAGACAATTCATTGATTTAGTTTGTAGTATGACGACATGCATCCTTCTCAGCTCCTTGACAACTTCACTTTAACAAAACAGACCTTCATGTCTTTAGTCATCACAAGTCTTAACTGAACAGGCTTCTCTCAAAATGAAAGTTTTGATAAATATGCTAATAGACGGAATTAGTATTTTGCTGTTGAAGTCAGCTGACTCAGCAACTGAATTAGCTTCATGTCAAAGTTACATTGCAAATGCCGGTCACAACAATTTCACATACAAAGACCATTTATTTCCCAAATGCAACACTTTCTGTGAAAAAGTAATCAGCTTTGTAATTGTAATTAAAATCTTGAAGCACTACAATTAAAATCTTGAAGTCATGCAAAACAATTTCCTCAAGACCATATATGCATCGTCTTACATTAGAAAGCATGAAAAACAGCTTGGACTTCAGAAACTTTAAAAGATGTAAAGTAATATTTAGCTTTGGTGTGGTTTTATGATTCAGTTTTTGTCTGCAACACGGAGTCAAGGTAAGTCAAGTTGGGCTTAACCACTATATTGGCACTTAATTTAAGACCTCTCTTCACACACCTCTAACCCTCCTCACGCTTTAGGCATCTAAAATTATATACTTTAACCATCCAGAGGCCTTGTATCTTCTAGGCACTGGCAGAAATAATGCACCTAAAACACAACTGTGTAGTTCAACTTCCAACCAACACTCGAAGGCAGCACCTACCAAGTAATTGTTCTTTGTCTGTTCTCCCCCTTAGGAGTTTATTTTCAAGGCGTCTTTGTTGGGTCACTATCGGCACAAAATACTACTCTTTCTCTTAAACATTAGCCAGAAAAGGAAGTGCTCTTTTATCCAACATCTAAATCACTGCAGCAGTCCCCCAGTATGCAGCAGACCAGGCTCCAAATTCTGCAAAATAAGGAAATTCAGACTCCTAAGAGAGGGATATACACTAGATTGGCATATTGGAAAGCTCAAGGGGAATTCTTCATACCACTGAAATGGTTTTTACCTTGCATGGCATTTGTGAAAACTCAGGAAAATGGAAAACTTAGGACTGGGGTTCTTATGCCCCCTTGGAAAAAAGCTTATAAGAAGCACCCAAATGTACTGATAGGAAAAAAATATCAAAGTATCTTACATACTAATACTTGGAAAGTGCAAAAAAGGTGCAGTGTAAATGTACAAAGGCAAATTAGATGCCTATTACCACTAATCCAGATTATAGAAATCACATACCAATGTATTTAAAACAAAGTTTTGTGAGGTTTTATTTTAACCTTTGAGTTTTGGGACTAAACATTTTCTTTTTTTATGATGACAAAGTAATTCTCTGGTATAGCATCTGAACCAGATCCAAGTAAGAGTATAGAGAAGGCACTCCAAAGCAAGGGACTTAATTACATCTGAAATTATATTTAAAAATAAAGCAGCAATAATCAAGGTAACTTCCAAGCTTAAATAGCATGTTATTTTGGCCGTAAAAAGGATTTTACTCAGCGAAAGGTCTCATCCAGCTGTCTTCACTACACTGAACACTTTCCAGAAGTACATTAGACAGGCAGCCTATTGGCTATTTGTGGTTCCTTCCTTCCCCTTCTCATCCCTTCCCGCGGGGAAAAGAAAAGATGTTTAGTGCTTTGCACAGGGAAGTTTTTAATATTTCCTTTCTATTAGTAGGCATGCCTAATCTAAGCAGACAGACGGAACCTGAAGATATACACCTTGTAAGAGGAACTATTAATGACGAGACTTGTGATGATCTTTTGCACCTCTGTTCTAGGCTGGAAAGTTGCTTGTTTCAAGTTCTTGTTTAACAAGCAACCCCCTTTTAAGCGTTAAAACCACCACAAGACGGAAGGCTACTTAATGCATAGCTCAAGTTCTACTTCTGCCCTACAGGGAGGCTGAAGCAGCATACAGTCGTGGAGCTGGCCTCGACACACGGATGACTCTCAGGGTTGCCAAGAGCCAAGTTTTGACACGAGCACTCCTCAGGATTCGCCTGGCGCTGCTGCCGAAAGGAGGGCTAAGAACTGCAACCCAAACGCGCAGTCCTCCAGCCTCGAGGGGGTTTGGCGCAGATCACCACATCCTGGGTATGCTTCAGTGCTTCCTTTTCTGTCTGCTCGCCACAGACCGACTCGCATCCCACTGCCTCCCCTCCAGCCTGAGTCACAGTCCCACTTCCCCACGGCTTCTTCAACTGCTACATTTCTTCATTTTCCTTCCTGCCTGAGTCAGAGGCCCTCCTGCGTCTTGACACTCCCACCACTTACATTCTTTCTTCCTCTTGACAGGCCTCACCCTGCACACACGCTTCCCAAAGGAGCACTCGTCTTAGGCTCCCTCTTGGTTCCTTCTTCCCATCGTAGCAAAGTCAAGAAAAGAGGGGTCTGTGAGGCTGGTGGGATATCCCCGCAAGGCAGGCAGCACCATAGGACTAGTGCAGCCCTTTATCCAACAGCTCACCTTGTACATGAAGTCATTCAATTTAACCTGCAACCAGCTGTGGCCAAGCCACCCCCCTGTTAGCAGGTCCTCCGGAGCAGGCATCCCACCCTTGTAAATGTGTGCTGTTCTGCATGGATGAAAACACTCGTAGCCTCCAGGTTTTCATTGTTAAATCCAACACCAACCCTCTTGTGCCCATCCTGGCAGCGGCACCTTGCTGCTAAAAGCTCAGACTCTAAATGTAGTATTTTATCCTTCCCAACAGGCCTGTTGTGTATGTCCTCCCTCTCAGGGATTCACCCACACAGGAATGATGCTCTCTTGCATCTCAGCTCTGCAGTGCTTAAAGCGTGATGTTTAGAGCAAGCAGCACACAGGCTTTGTTTAACTTCCCTCTTCCCTCAGTTCACTCTTCAAAACCCAAGCACAGAAGATCTAGAAAAAAACACCAGAAGCAGTATGCAAGACTGCTCGTGTTTCTGAGGATTAGGGTCACTGCTATGGGACAGGGAAAATGAACACTCATCTATATTTTGGTGATGGTCAGACCTCCTTGAACCTCTAACGTTATCCCTCTGAAAAAACGTGAAATCAAGTTTTTTTGTAAGTGCTTTCTTTCTCTCTCTATGCCCTTCTCATTTCCCAACAGCAAGCATCACAGAGGGTTGGGCAGAGCAGGTTAAGGAAATACCAGAAAACTGTAATTTTAGCAGCCTCCAGGCGATACTGTTCAGCTGCTGATGGCCCTGCTTCCACTTCACAGCCTTAAAAACACACCACCTTAATGCCAACAGCTAGTTAGACCAGAGCCCATAAACCCCAAAACAATTAACCACTTCCAAAAACCACCTCTAACTCAAAATTATAAAATGCTTTGCTCAGAGATCTGCCCATTTTCTCTCCAACTTAAGACATCACTTTGTCCCTCAACTACAGTGGATGTCACACAGATGCGTATCTGCTTTCACAATGCTTAAATATGTGCCATGGATAATGCTGTCTCTGTCCCCGCTGCCATCGAGGATCAGGACCTAACTCTCAAAGGCAGGATACTTCCCACCAGCCAAGGAAGAGGCTGATTTCGTGACATACTGCCTTTGCTGCTGGTGGTGTTTTAAACAGGTCCTGCAGTTTGCACTGTTACAGCACTTGTTATAGATACACCTTTTGTCACCCAAGGCACACAGAAACTACTTCTCTTCCTAGATTTAGACGTAAATGTAGAACTTGAATCATGTAACCATCTACTACAGCTTTAGAGCCAAAATAACCAAGCTGAATTTTTATTTAAAACTGACGTACGTGAGACAGAAAAAGAAGCAAGCAAAGACACTTGAGAGCTTTTTTCATTGAGAAAAATCCTTGTCCTGATATCTCAAAGGTTTTCTATTATTACTGTAAATATTAACATAACAGCAGAACATCTATCATCAGAAAGTCCCCAAATTCCCCAGCTATTTGTTGATTCAGCTACACTGGCATGATACGGCAATCCACAGTTACATATTAAACCTGCCTGCCAATGTAGTATGTCTGACATTGTGCGTTTATGAATGCACAGACTGAAAGATATAGGCACCACACCAAATCACGAGGAACAATTAACGCCTTCAGCTCTTTCTGTTTAAATCTTCCCACTGTCCTAGAGGAGAATCCTTTTTTGACCGCTTATTTCACCCTCTCCGTATCTCAGCTGGAATTACTTCTGGAAAATCCCACACGAGTTTTTAACTGGCTTTGCTGTGTAGAAAGAAATCTTTAGTTCCTGCTTGGAAACAACTAAAGCATAATATATAAATTATTATACTACCTTATAACTGAGGAGCTAGTCCATAGTAATGACACAATATAGTTTCAAGCAGGGGAGGAAGTAAGCATTATAGCGATACTACTCAAGAAACAAAACCATTGTGGTATGATCAGATGCCACTGACGTTATCAACCTTTTGTAAAATTCAGGATTAACTTTTTGTCTGTGATAATCTGAAATCCATGACCCTTTATTAAATCAAATTTTGTACACAGGGAACTAGCCACCTATAGTACAGCAGCAGACAAGACAAGTGCCACTTAAAAAAAAAAAAAAAGGCCTTTTCTAAGAAATTTTGCAAATGAAGGATAGAGCTAGACTTAGTCCAGGAAGTTTTCTGTGACTGCAGAGCTCAGTGAATTCCTGACTCTCCCATACGCTTTTAGAAACAGCTGTTCTCTAGTTTAGACAGGACATAGATATCTGAAAATCAGTTTTATATATCTGAATAATTTGTATGGAATGAGTCTGGCGTGAGGAGTACAGAGTAAGCTTAAAAGGTACTTGTAAGAGATCATTATGTGGAAATCAAAATTCCAATACCCTTATTTGTTCCACAGAAACTCTGTGAGAACAGTGGAAAAAAACCCCCTTGGTATACAAGGCACAGCCCTTTAATCCTACACAGATGAATTTTACTGAACAATTTTATCCGTCTTAATAAAAACACACTACAAACAAATGATTGCAACATTAATTTGTTGGATGCTTGTCCGTGTTTGTCAAGAGCTTTGCTCATCAAAACTTTCTATCTTGAAACAAAATTATCTGTACCATATGTGCTTCTTGATCCTTCCTCACTACTATGCAGTCAAGAAAACTGAAGTATGGTTTAAACCAGGGAAGATTGAAACAGTAATCATGCCACAATTTTTATTTTTATATCAGTATTTATTGTTACTTTAGGGTGGAATTTTACCTATGAAGTAAAAAGTTAATTGCTTATTTCATTTTACCCTTCACATACACCTTCGCTGCTGTCAAGTATATAAAATATTGCAAACAAGTGATTTGCATTTTCAACAAAAGAAAGCAAGATGCAATACAAAAGACAGCAGCTACATCCTGACACAAGTCAAACAGATCAACAACAGAAAGTTGTCATGTTAAGAGACATGAATAACTATATTGGAGATATATATTGAGGAAAACCTCATACACTGAAATAAATTTTTATTTCCTTCCTCCTTTCATATCAGCTATTCTAATAAACTACACAGGAGAAAGAGTTTTCTAAATTCAAGCAAGAAGTAATAGTCCCAAATAAATTTAATAAACAAAACCAGACCAAGGTTGATTAAGCAGCTAATACTGGCTGACGTGTAACACACTTCTATTTGATATTCCTGTTCTAGAACCATAGTGGAAAAACTGCGTATCGGACCTTTGCAGAATACTATTTGCTTATTTTCAGCGGTTGGTTGCAAAATTTGACTCTGAACTTTCGAACTAGTGTTATTATTCAGGAAATTGTCAGGTACTTTTAATACCAGACTGCCACTTTACAGGAAACAGAGAAGTCTCCGAGAAGGAAAAACAGATTTGAATGATACAGGAAGTTGAATATAGTCCACATTTTATTAGTGAAAAACAAGCACCTTAAGAACTATTACAACAAATAAAGCACCGTTCAAAAGAAAAAAAAAAAGTACACTTTACACTCTGCAAACTGGCCATACAAACATGTAGGTCACTGAAGATGCAGATTTAGAAAAAATACAAAATAATTTATAAAAACAGGTCACTCAAAACTCTTTGGTCACTCAAACCATTTAACTAATTGAAACTTTCAGTTTCCGTACAAACCGAAAGAAATTCCGATTGGCTTCACTGATGAGAGTTTCATGAGGCTAAGAAAGAGATGCATAAGGGTGTAATAAAAAATCTAGTTGACAACTTTGGGATCTAGTATTACAAAATACATGAGGGTAAACAAAAAAGCCTCCGAAAAGAACTTCACAAAAAAAACAAAATGGAAAAAACAGCAGGACAACAGGACAATCAAATAGCAATAATACCTACCTGTTCGTAGTGGTAAGTCTGAAGTGATGTAATTTGTATTATTAAATAATGCATTCATTCCCATGAACTGCTCCATTGCAAACATCTGTATTAAAAGAAATAAATAAACTCTTCATTACTACAGATATGCATAATTTCATAAAGCATCTATCAGCAAAGAACCTCAAAGTTCCCTGCAAATATTGAGACTGCAAACACCCTGGTGCAGCGTGTAAACATTTTTGTATCTATTTTATTTTTGCTGGCAACAGCAGCGCAAGCAAAACTGATAGTACTGACCAAGTTTCACCAGTCTCACGAGACCACCCTGACCTCGGCACAGTTTCCAAGCAGACATTTGCTTACATGCACTAACAACTGCATTTTCAAAAGAGCTTATATGGCAAATTCTGAAAATCTGACCCTAGGTGTCTCACCCAAGGCCTTGCTGAGAACCTGTGAGTTTTCGTTTCCACTTCTGTGATTAAACCCCACCAGACTACATTCCTTATGTAAATACATTTATGAGCCCTAATGCAAGAAAACAGTATACCCAGGTTAAAGGTTAATTTTTTTTTTTTTGAACACTGACATGTCTTAACTCACTGTAATTGTTGTTAGATATAAATCTACCTTCTTCCAAAGTGGAGCAAGCATAAAAGAGAAAATAGTTTCTTTTTGGAAATTATGATGAGTAGAAACTATCCGTTCTTCACTTCAACTTTTCTACTCAAGCACCATTCTCACAATTCAAATGAATATGAAATGACCTAATGAGATCAGGAAAGGCTTTGGAAGAGTGAGGCCTACCAACCCGTGTGAGTGAAGGAACATTCTAGTCATGAATGTCAGTGCAAATTTCACAAAAAATATATATAAAGAGACCTTTTAGGGAATCAGGGGCTTTACTTTCAGATAAAGTCCAACGTTCACCACAAAAGAAATTTCAGCGCAAGCGTGTCAGGCAGACAGAGCATAAAAACGAGGACTTTTTTCAATTGCATCTTTCAGCAGGCCTAGCTTTCCTTTTCATTTCAGCCATTTCAAAAGCAGCAAGGCACTTCACAGGTCACACAAAAAACACCTTAGAGAAAAAAAAAAAACCAAACACCTAGATTTCCCCAAACCTGATTTCTGCCAATAGCTAGAATGTTTTTCTATCTCCATGTTGTTAAGCCCAGGAAGTGACAGGACACTAGAAGAAGACAGAACAGAGAGCTAGCAGAGAATACAGGGATATTGAAAATACACAAATACACTTACTTGGGGATCAGACACTCCCATAATATAGGGATCTTCTCCTGCCATTTTAAGTCCTGAAACACAAAAACATAATCAGAATTCTCATTTTTTTCAATGTACAGCAATAGAGAAGCTTGAAAAAAATCTTTGACCCTTCTTATTTTACTCATAATGTTAATGTCATAATGTCATAAGGATTTCTAAAATACCTTTAAAATTCTGCAGTACTTGCAAGTGTCGGGCCAAGGACAGGATAGACTACAGCTAGGATTTTCCATTGCCTGCTCCCAAGCAACTAAAAATTACAGTCAAAGTCCTGAAGTCAAAATTTATTATTTATTGAAATTTATTGAAATAATAAATTGTTTGTCTTTGCTTTGACTATTCTGTCACTAGAGTTTAGGCAAGATCATCATCATAGTTTAGCAAAAGCACAACTCTGCATTGTTATACAATAAAAAGACCATTCATGAATGAATCCTGACAGTTTTCTGGTGAGCTATCACTAAATACAAGATAAAGAAGCCCAAGAAAGAACATTTAGTATTTTTTCTTTAAATAAAAACAGGTGTCGAGTGGCTAATTTTGGACACACTTATTTCTAGGGGTCCACAAGTGCTTGGCACCCACAACAAGTCAGTGCTGACAATGACAATTATGGATGTAGAACATACCAAACCCTCTCTCACGGGTCTACATGTAAATGCTGGACCCTGTGAAAGTTTAGCCTGGTTTAGTTTTCCTAGGGCCAGTAGCAGAGCCTGGAAATTGTCTTAAGAATTTATGATGTCTATTATAAAAGATTAGTGTTATTTCCTTTCATGTAGATGTTATTGAAAGAATTACAACTTCACTTACGTTGATCTTGCTAAAAAAGGCTCTCCAAGGGAACATCTGAAAATAACTGCACCGACTATTTCAAAAGACTCATGTCTGCATGCAAGCAGACACTTTAAATAAGATTAATAACTGATAGAAACATGTCACTGGCCCTCATATTCCACCACAATGAACATGAGCCATATTTTCCAGCAAAGTGGTGAAAACCTACTGCCCTAATGAAACACAGTGGCAAGTGATTAGTAAACCGGTAAAGAAAAACTGAGTCACCATGTACCTTCCACAGGAACTAGAAAGGCAAGTATCAAAAAGAAAACTGGAATACTCAGGAACTTCACTTTGATCAAGGCACAGCTCAGTTTGTTAACAAGCTCCAAAGACAACATATAGCCACCCATCCCACACAAGTAGAAAATGAAAGAAAATTTAAAATTGAGCAATAGGAGCCACTTAATACTCAGATGACTTCCAGGAAAAAGAGGTCCATGAGGAAAAAAATATTTTTTAACCTAGAAAATACAAGTATTCACCTGTTTGTAACTCAGTTTTAGAGAGAAATATTTACTGGGTAATATTTATTTGCAGTATCTGAGCAATTATCAAATAAATGGTCATAAGGTATCACACTCAAAAATGAGTAACAGATACAACAAGCAGCCACATGCTGCCCATGCTGTACTTCTTCACCTAATACATCAGGAGTTCAGCAATATAAATAATACCAGTCAATCACATTATCTCACAGGCACATTCTGCAAAGCACTATTTTCATCAATAATTTGTTATTATTAATCTTTATGGCGGGGGGAGGGGGGAAGTCAACATACAAGGCATAACAAAACTTTCAGCATACAACAAACGTTACTAAGATGTTTTTGTTTGACATTCCATTCCGTAGAAAGAATATAACCCTCACCACCAATTGACAAGTTACTGAAATCACAGAAATAACTGTAATTTAGTTTTTGGCAAACACCTCAACAGCCAACGTTTTTTAGGAAGCCTCAGTAAACACGCACCCTGGTGATGCACATTGATTAGGTAACTGTGAGTGCAAATGCCAGATTTTCTTCTGCATAAAAAGAATAAAACCTGGTTCTAAAAGTCTTGTTTGTGATCTCTCACATTTAATCACTATTTCATGAGTCACATATGCAAAATTGTGTTCCAAAATACCTAAAGTACCCAGACAACACAGTAAATACACTTGTTCAGAAAAAATTATTCTGAGGAGCTAATATGAATAGCATCTGCCCACTTGCCTGTTTGCTAAATACGTGCTTCTTTGCAACACGTTCAAACAAAGCATCTCACAACTTTTCCTGTAAGCCCAAGAGGATAAATTTAACAGCACGTTCCGTCATCTTTGCCCTATGCTGGTGTGTCAGACTGTATCGCTCTCACTCCAGCAGAACCTTGTGGGAGACAAGCAGTTCTCACACCTGTTACGCTGCCTGGTCACATTTATAATTCTACAATACATGACTTCAACAAAGCAGAAAAATACCACAGAGGCAGTATTTGCGAAAACTTTTCATTTAAATCACTTCGACATACAAATCAGAATCCACGCAGAAATAAGACCTACGTCTATCAGAATCGCTCCTTCAATTTCACCTGACCAAAATGGTAATTTCTGGCTTTTTGGCTGATACAGCAATGTCGTGAGAAAAAAACAGCAGTCATTAAAGACGAACGTTACACTCAGAAGCAGCAAGGTAACTACCCACACGCTACCCAGTCACTGTAGGTACATACTAATGAATTTCTAACCAGGTATTAAACACAATCTCTCTCACACCAAGAGCACAGGTGTCTCTTTCTTGAGATCTCTTGTTTCCAACAGTCAGCTGCAGCGCTGGGGGGAGAGGTTAAAGACATTCTCTCTGGCTTGAATGCTAAGCCAGGTTATTACAAACACGTGATGATTTAGATGTGCAAACATCGGCCTTTGTGTATGTAAGCTGACACTTGATTGCCTTTTCAGGGCCTAGGCAAAAATTAACCCAGCGGTTTAGAATGACCCCTCTAAATGACTGAAAACACTCTCAGTTTCATTAGATGTTTTGTCCTCTTTCAAAGCCAAACAAGTGACAAAAAAGTTCCAGGAGGCATACCTCCAAAATAAAATCTGTTTCCTTAGGATTTATTTACTCAAATCTCAAAGCTTCCTCTGCTTCCAAGAAAACTGCAGCAAATCCAGGGATTCAATAACATGATTAAAAAACAAAAAAGACACTTGCAGAAAAACAGACTCTGGCATTAACTGTATGACTTTTAATTGCCCTCTTCCCTTATTGCTTGAGTTTCTAAGCACCTTTCTTACAAGCGGTGAGATTAGCATCTACCACGAGTAGCTTTGTTCATTCTCTCCTTGCATGCGCTGTATTTTGGGCCAGAGATTGTTTTTATCCAAGCTGTGTCTGCTGCTATATGCATCTTACAGACGTAAAGTCAAAACCATCTCTCTCTCATTTGAAGATGACCGGGATTACAATTGTTTTGTGGAAGTTCATGTTGCAATATATATGCCCGCTTCCCACATAATCTCTGATACCCACAAACTGTACTTGCGAACCTGCATATACGATAAAAAAATACCCCGACCTGTGCAGACCACAATCAACCACGACAGTCTCCACCCTGGAGATCCTCTGAAGTCTTTCAGCTAATGGGGCACAGGAAACCAAACCTTTCAACTCATAGTACTTTTTACCTTGAAAATTCAAAGGTGGGTGAAGGAACGTCACTTAGCTCCTAGTGCAATGGGAACACGTAAAATCCAGCTAAATTTGTCCAAGACCACAGAGCGGTGCCTACTGGGGGACTGTAAGTGTGTACGCGTGTGCATACGCACATATGTACAGTATTCCCTTCTTTCTCCCCATACACACACACATATATGGAAGATGATGGGGTTGCACCAACCAAGTAAACATAATGGCAGTTACTCTGCATCACTTCTTAATAACCCAGTAATACCAGGTACAAGTAGGAAGAACATGAGTTCATTTATTGTACCCTGATTATTTGTTTTAAAGCTTCAAAAGGATCATGCATTTAAAATGGAAACAATTAATTTAGGAATGCTGTCATCCAGGAACAAGAATACTCATTTCTGTTTATCGTGATCATTTGATTTCAGATCTCTCTCCTGCTGTTCTCTGACATCCAGTGTATCTGACTACCTTTTAAAAACAAAGATTGGTTTCTCCAACTTTTTTTAGTTCCCTGATTTTTTGGAGTTCAGATCTTTCCCTCCACTGTTACTCTTTAACTTTCCAGCCTGAATTTTAAAAATGAGGTAAACTATTTTCCTCTTTGATACTAGTATCCAATCCAATACCTACAAACAGGGAATGGGACTTCTTCCTATTACCCATTCACAGACAAGCGTAATTTGACACAAATTTCACCCTCTATGAGGAGCCAAGCTTTAACATTTGATTCAGATACTAATAGTTCAGTTATTTCTCCAAACATTTACAGACATCTCACCCAGCAGATGCGTACCTTTTAAAAAAACAAGAGTTTAAACTTCACACTTTTTCTTTCTGGCTTTGTTCTCATATTGGCCTGGCTAAAAACCTGAACAGTATATATACTAAGATATTAGGAAGACTTCTCATTCCTCCAAAAAGGAACTAAAATAACTTCACTATTACCCTAAATAGTTGAACATCCCCCTTCCTGCCCTCCTCCCCCCAAAAAAAAGAAATTTAAGCTATAGTACCCCAAATCTATCTATTAACATTTTAGAGTGCGCCAGTGTGCCAGTATGCTCATTGATGAAGCTAACATTTCATACAGTACCGGAGGTAAAAACCCAAAACATGACACATGCTTCCTTTCCCAGATCTTCAAAGAGAGACATGGTAAGCATGTCTCTACTTTTAATCTATGTTATTTGAATTTAAATGCAATTTTTAAAAACAAGTTGCAGAAACGAAGGATGAACACTATCACCAACTTCTCTACTCTACAAGTACCTGCCTCTTCATAAGAGAGTGTGATGCCTGTTGGAAACTCTTTATCAGCCGCTCATCTCTTTTAAACTTTCTGTACTTTGAGACAACCAAAAAAAATAAAAGCATAAAATCTGATGTGACAGGATGCCCACTACATCCTTAGAAAATGAATGTAAAGGACTAGCAGCAGGGTATCTGTCTGCTGTTGTGTTTTAAAACACAAATAATCAACTCATATTTTCTAAAACTTGTTCATTATATTTTAATTAGTTCAGTATAAAGACTGAGTTCAGGACAGAGTAATATTTTATGGAAAAAAAGGTTTTGTTATAGCACAGATCAGTTTAACAAGTTGGAAATTAAGGCATATTCTGTAAAAGGTACACTGAAGATACATATGTTAGTGAATCATGATCTTTATTAGACAGAGTTCATTATACTTGTGAACTGGAATTAGTCTGATGGTTTAAAAAAGTTCCTATGTTGAAGAATGCCCATCTCTTACGTTATGAGATATTTCACCATCAACCTGTTCTCACCTTGCAAGGCTGGGACTCAGAAAGCAAGCCTCACGACGAGAAACCCAACCGCTACACTTCAGCTGATGATATATTGAAAGCACAGTTCTTCCTGCAAGTTTTCTTGCAGCGTTTTTTCTCTTGAACTTGGCTTTCATTGGAACTCACCTGATAAAAATAAACGTCTTTAATTGGACACTGAAAGTAAGTCATGAAATTCACTGTGATTATGCTCTTAGCCTGTTTATTTTGCTTAAAAGAGAGAGGAATAAGGATGAAAGACAGGCAAAGACATTTGCATTTTATGTATTATAAATATATTTTTGCTACATCAGGGCTATGAAACACAGCAGACTGACTGATCGCAGACAATTAAGTTTTTAGGAAAAGCATCAAGTTCTCAGAAATCCTGTAGCAACTATAAATATGGAGGTAGACACATTAACCATTGAACTGTACAGCCATTTTTACCTGGCACCGCTTGCTTCTTTCAGTGGCAACTACCTACCCCTGAGCCTCACTTTTCTACCCTTTGCAAAACAAAATCTGTAGCTCCATAGAGGCAATTAGTTTAGAGATCAGCATTTCCAAAATTAAGATGCTGGGAAATGTGTTGTGCAATAGACCCTGCGAGTTGCTGGGTCAGGGCTAGGGGCAGGACAAGAGCTGCTGACATGATTTTGGCTAGAGGACAGAGCAGGCTGCTCTGACAGAAGATAGATGCCGATCCAAGACGTTTAGTCTCAAGGCTTCATTGCTGCAGCGCCTTCGAAGTCAGGATGCTGCCCGTCCCTTT
This sequence comes from Chionis minor, assembly GCA_013398295.1. NCBI lineage: Eukaryota > Metazoa > Chordata > Aves > Charadriiformes > Chionidae > Chionis > Chionis minor. Next base: position 929,047 of record VZSF01007788.1, on the reverse strand, counting down.
CAAAGCATGGCATTTTCACCTTGGCTCTGGTCACCTCCTCTCAACTTCATCCAGCACTTCACTTCCCTTGTAACTCAGGTTTTGTTGCCAAAATACAGGGAGTACAGCTCCAGAGCAAAAACCTTTGGTGCGTAATAGACTCTGAGAGAAGCACAGAGAGGGGAAGAAATGAAGTCCGAGAGCTGCTATCTTCTACCTCTGCGCAAAAGAGCAGGCCATCCCTAAACATAGGTCCTCTGATGCTTCAGGGGACACACAAGTCAGGTCATGAACCTGCAACAGCTACAGCTGTAAGGACAACCCTTGGTTTGAGCTGCGCGTGTCGTTCTAACTGCTTTAATTTTTATTTTTTTTTAAAGGCTGAATAAAAGATGCTTTTCTTAGGAAAAATTAAGCCCATTTTTGTTAAAAGCAATGTAATGACAGTGGGAATAGTGTACAGGCAGGATTCCAAACAGTTGCTGGCATTTTGGAAGGCATATTGTCCAAACCTGCTTAGAGCAGGTCTACACAACTAAACTCTAACAGCTGTCAGCTACCAGCACCTTCTACTTCCACCACTGTTGCCGTGATCGCAGCTGCTGCAGAAGATTTTCTGGAGAGGGAGAGGACCCTCCCTCCCATATACAAATCAAGCAAAATCTTAAGACAGCGAAGGTTTTACCAATGGTAGTTTTATTTACATTGTTTTCAGCTACTTAATTTGATTGCATTCACTTTAATAAATTATACTGTTTCTGAAGTCCCTAGGCAAAGGTTAAGACTAGACCAAATATTTATCTTTTAGAAGGACGCTGTCCCAATGTACAGTCTGCAAAAACTGGGGAAACGCAAGATATACGCACACACATTTTTCTTTTTAAACTAAAAAGAAAAAAAAATTGCTACAGACAGCAAGTCTTTGGATTACTCAAAATAAGAGGTGATAAACAGCTATAGTATCTGAGATATATGAAGTAAACAGAACCAAAATATTAAGGGGATATCATGCATACTTTCCCTCACGTTATTGGCATAGATCTCTTAAGCAGAAACAAGAAAGACAAGGCATTTTAAAAAACAAGAGAAGCGATTGCTAACTCACTCAAGTTGACAAGGAGCCAAGCCCCATAAACTATGTTTTTTTGAAGGGATTTTAACTCAGTAATGAAACGCACCCGAAATGTGAAGTTTGCCTTTAAATATTAAAAGTTTATAATATTTCTTCCTCCCATCTATGACTTCAATACCTGGGGGTGTAGGGGACTATTTCAAGGAAAATATGCTCAGTATAAAACTCAACAATGCCCAATTTCTGCAAAAGTGGCACACAGAAGTTGAATTATTTTTTTATTTATTTCCCTTCACTTGCTACAAAGACACGTCATTGCTGAATAAAGATTTGAGTATAATTTCTCGGTATACAAGTAAGAAAAAACTTCTGCAGAGGCATTTTTATCAAAAACAATACTTTCCTCTGCAGACTTTTTCTCATCTGTAGACCATTGCAGCTGCAATAACACTACATAACCCTAAATGACACTGTTTGTTTTTCAAATATAACAACACAAATTGCCTCCTCTTGTTATTAATTAAGTCTGCTTATTATTTCCTGTTGGGTGGAACCTGGGAGCTCTGGTTGTATATTTTTAAAATTAAAAAACTGTTTAAGTTGGTTTTTTTGTTTGTTTAAAGAAAAGTTTAAGGACAAGAGGAAATGGCCTCAAGTTACACCAGTGAGGTTTAGATTGGATATTACAAAAAAAAATTTTCACCAAAAGAGTTATCAAACATTGGAACAGGCTGGCCAGGGAAGTGGTGGAATTGCCATCCCTGGATGATGATCAATGATCTTAAACGTCCATTCCAACAGAGACAATTCTATGATTCTAAGTTCAAGTTTTCAAATATTTTCAGTCATGAGCAGATGCATTATTAGACCACTGTATAAAACCTACAAAATATTTAGGAAATTAAATTAGGAAATTAAATCAATCACGAGCATTAAAGAGATTTCAGAAGCGTGATGCTCTGAATTAGAATGGCTGGGTGCAGAATTACTGTAGGAAATCCAGACTCAAATTTATCACACCAGCTAACTACTAAATTTGAAGAAGAATTCATAGCATGAGGAAATTCACTGGGCAAAGAATAACGGGACTACCTGAATGGTTGCTTTATTAAGTATCTTTACAATCAGAATTTTTGTGTAACTTTTATTCCTTTCCCAAAGTCAAAGTAGTGAACTAATATGACAAGAGGAAACACTAAGATGCCCTAAATGTATGAACTGTTTTTCCAGGATATTGCTAGAATAAAATTAGAATGTTTTTGTTAAAACATATTCAAAGCAACTTAAACCAAAGGAATAAACAACATTCAAATTTATGGCAAGCATAGTCTGGTATACGTGTAATTCTAAGTATATGTAAAAACACTGAGGTTCAACACGGCAGAACAACTCTAGTAACTACACTGTACTTTAGCCACATGGGGTGGTCATGCTACTTGAACTAACCTGAGTATCATGTTAAAAGTGCTGTTTTTCCTTCACATTAAAAAGAATCACTGAGTGTTCTTTAGAAATAGTTCTAGTTCATACAAAGTTGTTCATCAAAGTAAAATTTTAACTTAAAAAGCCACACATACCCATTTCATAAGCCTTAAGAGTAATGAATCATCAATATTAAACAGCAAACCTTTTCCTTTTAGGGGAAGAGGGGGGCGGAGGGAAGGCAGCAAACAGCATTTCTGAGAAGCCAAGTAACAAGCAAGGCCAAGATTTCAGAGGTCCAGTTCACGTAAGGTTTGCTGTATCACCAGGTACGTCCAGGCAGGTTCTGGGGACTTAGTGAAGATGCAGTCCCTAATTTCACGAATAAGGGCAGCAGTAGAGGGCTCAGAAAATAGCAAGGTCTCTTACCAGTGTAATCACAAAAATGAGCTAAGGGATTCTCAGTATCCTTTTAGTTTTGAACAGCCACTGAAAATCTAACATGACAGAAATGATCAGTTAAATAACACCAGTAAGTAGAACCAAACAGGTAGAACTGAGTCCAGCACTGTTACAGTTATACCCTAGCTTGCAAATCTACAGGTGCAAAGTGGTTACTAAGACTTTTTTTGGGTTTGTTTTTTTTTTTTAACAAAGAAATAGCAAAACTCCCGCAGCCTCAGTTTTCTACTGTAAACTATGATGTAACAAAACCCATTTAGACTAACCTAATGAGACCAAAAAACATCTGCTTACTTTGTTTTTACTTAATTTGTGTGTTAAATCTGTCCGTAAGTGTTTAAACAGAAACATGATCTTTAAAAGAAAAAAAAAAAACAACCCCAAATTAAAAAACCTCAACACCACAGAACTCAGACCTATTTTGCTCTTGATCTGTCAATACCAGTAGTTTGCTTGGAGGATATAATGAAAATACAGAGGTATTTCACTTTAGCTAATTCTGCATTTTAAACGAAGAAAAGTATGTATCTGGCACTGCTTTTCAAAAGAATATGAAAGTTGAAAGGGAGGAGAAAATGCCAGTAGTAACAATAGTAGCTTCCTCCCCACACATAGTCTGTCAGCTTTACCAAAATCCTAAACAAAGGCTTTTACCTTGAGAATAGTATAATTTGAAACATCTTATAATGCCTTACTTCTGAAACCATCAACAATGCTTCAGCAAAATATGTACGTTTAAATGAATGCACCGAAGACGACTCACTGAATTATTTCTATGCTCAAAACTAGATGCAAACTTAGCGCCTGACTCACCTAAGGGCACAGTTAATGACAACCGTAATTATGATCTTATCAGTGCTGAACTTCATAAAAGGTTCACAGCTTATTTAAAGGACATCAAATTAAAACTTCCACTTCTAAAATACCTGTATCAGAGCTAAAAGTGACCAAGACAAGGAATTTCTTTTTCAGTATTTGCCTGAAACATTCTCTCCTCTTTGTTTTTTAATAGCTGTGTTATTTTGTGTCCGAGAACCAAAGGAAAGCTATCAAAATGTTGGATTTTTTTTTTTTTTTTTAAACTAACTTGAGAATTTTCATTAGTTGCTTAGGGAAATTAGTAACAATTTTCTTTAAGGCTAATACTTCTGAACTTGACAAACACAGCACTGAAAGCTGAGAAGATTTTAGCAGGTACATTTTGAAGCAATCTATAAAAACAGAGTAATTAACCAGAACCTCTGAAGACCGCAGAATTTTCTCATCACTAGATACATCAGAAAGCCAACTGCAAGTCAGTAAAAAAATGCATTATCTTTCACTGCATCTTTGCAACTTCAAAACATTTACTTTGTATGCATTTAACTACTGAAGGAGACCTGAACTTTCTAGTCAGTACAGAAAGCATTCTTGATAGTAAAGACTCATAGGCCTTCAAACTCTGTCCGTCTGTCCTTCCAGACTCGGCAATGATAAGCATGATAGCGTGAATTCCTAACTGCACTTATTTCTGGAGTCTGCATGTATACGTGGGACAGTGGCACGGGAAGACTTTGGGAAGAGGCAATAATGAACAGTAGGGGTATTGTTTTCACAAAAACTGAAAAAACTATTAATGAGCAAACTTGCCTCATTTGTAGGTATCCAGTACTGAATTCACATGATGCCATCTTAATGAAAAAAAGTAAATTTAAACTTATTATTAAAATTGTTTTTAAGACTAAAATACATAGTAACAAAAAACCAATTAAATTGCTGTTTTTCAATAAATGAATGAGGAATTTTTTGAATATGCATATAAATATACATTATTTTTATGTCTATATATTTATATATCTATACATTATTTTTTAAAACCACACATAACACAAAGTGATAAAAAGCCATTCTCAGTTTTACAGCCTTAAATCTACTCAAAGTGCATTCATTACTTGCATAAGAAAATAATTCCATTTTTTGATGACTCTACCGCCGATCGACACTTCTTTCTTTAAAAAAGGTACAAAGGGTGGAAAGAAAAAGGCTTTTTTCCCTTTTGCTTAAGATCTTGCACATCTTTCGGCACCGAGTTTCCTTGAAATCCCCACACTCTCTGGCAGATCCTGACAATAATATTTCACCCTACCTGCCAGTTAAATTCTTGAGCCAAGGAAGTTTACAGAACAGAGGATCTGCCTCTGAATAGTTATAGGCTGCTTTTTCCTCTTTCGTTTTCTCAAACTGTAGTCATTTCTGTAGGTTATGAAACACTGCAGACAGGATGACGTCTTAGAATGACATCTTGGTTAGCACTTTCCTAGAAGGGGCAGCTACATTCTCTTCTGAAAGAATAGAAACGCTTTGACTGAAGAACTGTTTCAAAAGTTGATACTTGGCAGTACACAGCACAGAGACGGTGGATGTCAATAAAAAGAAAGTGCTGTATTTGCAACCCTGTTCTGTGAGCTTGACAGTGGTGCTGTACCACCTTGCAGCATGGAAGGCACAAGGTGACACGGCAGAGAATTCATCCACTTAGCGATTTTCTCTGTGAACAGAATAAATAAAAAAGAGGGCTTCTGGAGCACAAGACTTGTCAAATGACTGGCACTTTAAAACCACTTTTAAAGAAAATAATCTCTATTTCCTTTAAACTGTTACTGTGGAGCAAAGATTTTGAGGATTTTAATGCAGGAAGTTGAAACGCAGCAGATGATCCCTTGCCTTATTCTGCAAACCCTTACAGGCACTCCTATTTACTTAGGTGAATGGAATTACATAGCAGCACGCTGCATTATGATAATGGCCAATTAACACAGAGCTCATCTGTACCACAGAAATAACACTCCATTTTACATTCACGTAAAAAATAAGCCAACAGTGCTGCTTTATTGAAGTTACCATCTAAGCAGAAAGCGTCAATAAGCAAAATAAAAATAAAATAATAAAAATATATATAATTGCGATAGTAAAGAGTTGAATATTCTTGGGTTTAAGGGCAAATGTAGCAGAACGCTCAGTCTAACAATATTCCTTGACACGGGGAGAACTTCTCACTTTGATCACTTACTACTAAATCGCCTTTAAAAGCCTCGCTATTTACTCCCTTGGAAAGCAAGCCTTTATCTGGGAAGGACACCGGGATGGAGGCTCCTGACCCCCCTTTTCCCAGCCTAAATAGCACGTGCGTCGCCTTCGAAACCACCAAGCGTGAGAAGGTCAAAAAAACAAACAAACCAACCAACCAAAAAATAAAAGTGCGAAAACTTTCTGGCTTTACATGACAGCCCTCTCACAGACAGCCCTCCCTCCCCAGCTCGGCCGACCCCTACACCGCCTCACCAGAAAAGGTTACTACGTGCTTAAATTAAAAAAAAAAAAAGAAAAAAAAAAAAAA